>JAVGWX010000001.1:117523769-117623769 GCA_036924085.1 Ariolimax columbianus | reverse complement strand
TATATGTAAAAAATGGTCCATGTGACCAGGATATTAAACATCTGCCACAGCGACAACACTAAATTTACAACTGAAAGTATGTGAGAGTGCTAGTAAATGGTGACTGCTTGGGTCTACCAAATGAATAACACCATAATAGCTTAATAACTTCGCTATCCTCGTAGCTCGCACATAAATCGCCACATATAATTACCACAAAATAGTGGCGGCCTAGCTCGAGATTCTCTTAACGCCATGCAGGTTAATTTTAATTGAGGACGAGGAAGGTCATGATATCACTCTAATTATCTCGTTCTACCGACAGACGTGAAGTGCATGTGTTTAAAATTGTAAGCACGGGGCTAGGACTACCTGTTGGAAATCTAAACAAGAGATTGTCAGGTCGAACGTAATATCTAACAACGTAAACCAGGTACTGGAAAGTAGTGGATTCTAACAAAAATAACCACATCAGAACTAGAGCTAACTTAACATCTGAAAGTATGGAACAAGTACGGGAACATGGTGAAGTCTAACCAATACAACCACATCAGAACCAGAGCTAACTCAACATCTGAAAGTATGGAACAAGTACCGGAACATGGTGGAATCTAACCAATACAACCACATCAGAACCAGAGCTAACTCAACATCTGAAAGTAAGAAACAAGTACCGGAACATGGTGGAGTCTAACCAATACAACCACATCAGAACCAGAGCTAACTCAACATCTGAAAGCATAGAACAAGTACCAGAAAACGGACATTGCTTGAGTCCAACTAAGACAATAACATAGGAGACATAGAACGAATTGATTATTGCTAATATAGAACAAATGTTCGGCACGTTTAAGGAAGCTTTGGGTAAAAGGATACACAAAAGCGGTACACAATCAAATTTTCGTCTCAGAATAAAACAACCACTGGTATAATGTAAATACGGACCGAAATATTTATTCAACATATTGACCTCGTTAATTATGCAAGTTAGCTATCCAAACAAACGGCTCAACGAATAAATATACATCTTAAAAAAAACAACAGCATATATATCGAATTTGTACAAGGTTCTGACTGAAACTTGGCACATTACCACAAGCAGCCGAAGGGAATGGACTAAACTGACAGAGACTGACATTATCTTTTCAATCAATTTCAACAATTTATGTTTCATAAACGTTTAATATTTGTACCTCAATACCTATTAAGATTGAATTAGTTTGTTGTCTTGCTGCTCCTTGCCAATAGGCATCGCAAAGAGGCGGTTCACTTTTGCAGAATAGCTAAGAGAATATACACAGGACACGCGTTGAATGTAAGCAAGATATAAACATTAGCGCTAACTTTACATCAGAATGCACAGAACACGCTATGGAAATTAAATTACTCCAGTAGTCTAACCACGAGAATACCTTTGGAAATAATGTTATAGGTAACACATATACTTCCAGGAAGAACGACACGATACAGGCAAATTAACATCAACAAAACGAATAGTCGAAGTTACAACAAAACAAATAAAAACATATGCCTTGATCTTCATCAACAGTGTGAAGGAATCTTCAACGAGTAAAGAAACACGGGGATAATTATGAATGACATGCTGATAATTGCAGTGAAAGAAGAGACGGACATTTGGAGAACAATTCATAAAGGCAGACTATGATTCGAAATGAATTAATTGTGCACATTTTGCGAAATGATAACACATGGTTATGAGAGATACTTGCCCGGGTGGTTTCCAAGAGAGGACACTTTGTGTGACAAGGACGAGCATAGATCCACTGCCACACTGAGAGTATGTCCCGCGAGGTGACTAACAGCGTAGTCAGTAAAACCCGTTTCAGATAAGACAACTTCTTGCATTAACCACACCCGTCTGTACACACAGGCCCCAACCACGTAATGTGTAATCCAGAAATTTGTGTGAGAATAAATGCTGTTGTAACAATGCACCCACACGTATACGGTACAGGAATAAAGGAGTCAGCAATCAAATCTTGTGAAGCACATGTCTTAAAGTAATGCTCTACTTTGACACGAGCCATCTGCTCCAGCGCTCTTCGTGTCTTTCACGTGTGTCTGGAACTTCCATCTCCATGGCTGTTTTGGTCAACCCTAACGCTTTCTACCCTGGGTATTCCAGAGCAGATTCGTATGCTATCAGCTGCTTTTTCTCGTGTCTATAATATACAACGTCATCGGGGGAAAAAGAGTGAACAGCTCATGTTCTTGAGGATCGAATGAAGATGGGGATCAAGATGCTGAGCAGCGCATGAGCTGCAGTGGTCAACGACCCATAGCTGACTATTAGCGTCAGGGCCAGCGAACCATAGCTGTCAAGACCCTTCTACACCTCCACGCGGTGATCATGAATAACAGGCTGCATTAGGGCAGACTGGCTAAGGAGAAGGGATCGAAGAGGGAATGCTAACCCGGTACTAAAAAAAATGCTTGCTGAAGTCGGATGTGTTGGACCGAAAGGTGCAAATATCGCAGCCAAGCTGTAAACTACGACACAACGCATTCCGTTCTCTGGACTACATTCTGCTACTTAAGCCCTTTCAGGGTTTGGTAGCTGGAGATTGAGAACAAACGAAGAAGAAGAAGAATGAAGATGGAAACGATATTCGACACAGTAATAAAACATGGTGGACATTTAGGAGACTAATTTTTGTATTAAAAAACCATCCACTTCTATACCCTGTTGTGTTGGACTCAGCTGTAAAGGGGTAGGTGACTTGGGGAAGAGAAGGCGGCGACAAATGGTACTGGTCCACTCCCCATCAGAAAAAGTAGCGTAGAACTTTCAAGTCTCTAACACTACACCACCGACGGTACTGTCTGATATTGAACTACCTCTATCTTGACTTAACCCCTCGCCTTTTCGTTTTATGCCTCTACGTTCACATGCCTTTACTGCTCGCCTTCTCTTGATGTGCCTATATTTTTACTTTACCCCTTTCCCCTACCAACACCACCCCCACCTGTGGCTGTCTGAAACTCTCGGTCCCCTAGTATTTCAGACCAGCCATCATAGCAAAGAGGCTAGGTACTCTCACCATTCATCACCAGGTACAAACAGGTGGACTGATGTCCGAGCCTGGGATGAGAATGAAATCTGGTCTGAAACTATATCGGAAGCTAGCGTATCGTTTAAACACATCATGTTATCCCAGTGACTTTCTCACACGTCATTATTTGACGATGCTCACACGTGTTTGATGTGATACACGATGTTAACATGTGCACAGCCGGTTGTAATATCCTTACGTAAGATTGCTGGATAAAATCAATTCAAAATACCGGGGAAAAAAGATTTTAGCTTGCTTATTTATATATATATATATATACATACGTACACATGTATGTATGTACAAGTGTGCGTGTATGACCATGAATGTACACGCACATCGCCTAGCGTCCATGACACGTTCTGTAAAATAAAGTGTTATGTGACTTGGATGTTGTGAGAACACTATGCTACATACTTAGCACACATATGATATTCTGTAGTGCACATGTTTTGACTGAATAACTATATCGATTAATTACTTTTTGTTTCCCTTCTAAATCAATACTTCTCCTTTGCCTCTTGCTGCTTCTATCATTAGAACTGGTTTTGCTGCGTTTGAGCGCCACGATTCTCTTCATGGTAATGATTTTTCTTTAGAGACTCGCGATTCACGATCTGCGATGCTGCTCCCTACAAAGCATACATTGTTATACGGCAAACTCTATTATGTGGGTGCCAGGATAGATCACTTTCATTTAATTATAGAAAGTACAATACAGTTCATTGCACACATAGCCCTTTATTGTGACTAGCAATCCATAAGCACTCTATTACAGATAATAAATGTACTTTACCATTAGACGATTGGAATTGCATACAAGGCAGGAGGAAACCACCACATTATTGTACCAGGCTGATCAACACCCCACCGCGACTTCCGATAAGAAGACAGCATCTATTTTAGCTTAACTGGAGAAGAGCAAGTCACCATCTTCAGACTGCGAACTGGACATAACAGATTCAAGGGTCATCTTTACAACAATATGAGGATGACAAGTGTCCATATGGGGAGCATATCATGATCGTTGAACACATCCTACAAAGCTGAACGCTCACTCGGGAAAAGAGAGAACAATACTGGCCTCGCGAGACAGATATGAGACAAAAGCTGTATGGAGATAAAACAACCTTACAAACAACGGTGTCCTTTGTAAAAGAAACCGGAACCTTGATCTGAGGATGGACGAAGAAGAAGAGAAGATTTGACCAAGATATCATGATAGCAAAAATATATATTCTCAAATTTGCCAGGGAAATTGTGTGAACAAAGTGGGGATGAGACCGAATCCAAGAGAAGCACACGTGATGACGGCCGACATCCAGACGATAATACGGTGGGGATGAGACAGAATCCAAGAGAAGCACACGTGATGACGGCCGACATCCAGACGATAATACAGTGGGGATGAGACCGAATCCAAGAGAAGCACACGTGATGACGGCCGACATCCAGACGATAATACAGTGGGGATGAGACCGAATCCAAGAGAAGCACACGTGATGACGGCCGACATCCAGACGATAATACAGTGGGGATGAGACCGAATCCAAGAGAAGCACACGTGATGACGGCCGACATCCAGACGATAATACGGTGGGGATGAGACCGAATCCAAGAGAAGCACACGTGATGACGGCCGACATCCAGACGATAATACGGTGGGGTTGAGACCGAATCCAAGAGAAGCACACGTGATGACGGCCGACATCCAGACGATAATACAGTGGGGATGAGACCGAATCCAAGAGAAGCACACGTGATGACGGCCGACATCCAGACGATAATACAGTGGGGATGAGACCGAATCCAAGAGAAGCACACGTGATGACGGCCGACATCCAGACGATAATACGGTGGGGATGAGATCGAATCCAAGAGAAGCACACGTGATGACGGCCGACATCCAGACGATAATACAGTGGGGATGAGACCGAATCCAAGAGAAGCATACGTGATGACGGCCGACATTCAGACGATAATACGGTGGGGATGAGACCGAATCCAAGAGAAGCACACGTGATGACGGCCGACATCCAGACGATAATACAGTGGGGATGAGACCGAATCCAAGAGAAGCACACGCGATGACGGCCGACATCCAGACGATAATACAGTGGGGATACACTGGCAACTGTTTAAATATGAAATGAACAATGAAAACGTGGAACTTGCGGTTTCTGAACAAGGAAAACTTCAAGATTCAGAAGGAAATTGAAAGGAATAAGGTGGATATTTTGGGAGTCTCGGTACATGGAGTATGAGCAAGGAAAACTTCAAGATTCAGAAAGAAATTGAAAGGAATAAGGTGGATATTTTGGGAGTCTCGGTACATGGAACTTGAGCAAGGAAAACTTCTCGGGATTCAGAAGGAAATTGAAAGGAATAAGGTGGATATTTTGGGAGTCTCGGTACATGGAGCTTGAGCAAGGAAAACTTCAAGATTCAGAAGGAAATTGAAAGGAATAAGGTGGATATTTTGGGAGTCTCGGTACATGTGGAGCTTGAGCAAGGAAAACTTCAAGATTCAGAAGGAAATTGAAAGGAATAAGGTGGCTATTTTGGGAGTCTCGGTACATGTGGAGCTTGAGCAAGGAAAACTTCAAGATTCAGAAGGAAATTGAAAGGAATAAGGTGGATATTTTGGGAGTCTCGGTACATGGAGCTTGAGCAAGGAAAACTTCAAGATTCAGAAGGAAATTGAAAGGAATAAGGTGGATATTTTGGGATTCTCGGTACATGTGGAGCTTGAGCAAGGAAAACTTCAAGATTCAGAAGGAAATTGAAAGGAATAAGGTGGATATTTTGGGAGTCTCGGTACATGGAGTTTGAGCAAGGAAAACTTCTCGGGATTCAGAAGGAAATTGAAAGGAATAAGGTGGATATTTTGGGAGTCTCTGTACATGGAGCTTGAGCAAGGAAAACTTCTCGGGATTCAGAAGGAAACGGAATATGACGTCCTCCTAGATGCATGTTCACTTGAGTATAAATAAGTACTGATCTATGTCCTCACAGACACATACTCATCTGAGTATAGTATTGACCCCTGTCCTCCCAGATGCATATTCATATGTGTATAGTATTGAAATATATCCTCCCAGACGTATGTTCATCTGAGTATAGTAATGAAATATGTCCTCCCAGACGTCTGTTCATCTGAGTATAGTATTGAAATGTCATCCCAGACGTCTGTTCATCTGAGTACAGTATTGAAATATGCCCTCCCAGACGTCTTTTCATCTGAGTGTAGTAATGAAATATGTCCTCCCAGACGTCTGTTCATCTGAGTATATTATTGAAATATGCCCTCCCAGACGTCTGTTCATCTTAGTATAGTATTGAAATATGCCCTCCCAGACGTCTGTTCATCTGAGTATAGTATTGAAATATGCCCTCCCAGATGCATGGTGATCTGAGTATAGAACTGATCTGTATCCACCCAGATGCATTTTAGTCTTGAAACATGTATCCTTTCATCATGCCCGATTCCTTTTCTTCAATCACTCAGAGAGCTAGGTATTCTCTTAGTAACCTACTTTATCTGTCTGATACGTTTAATGAATAATTACCTTGGTCACTGCATTTATCTTTACCGCCTACCTGTTGGGCGATACAGTGGCAGAACGCTGGCTTCCCATGATAATGGTACCGGTTGGAATGGAACAGGCCACTCCCTTCTAACGGAGGTCTAGTTGAACCAACGACGTCTCTAACACTTAATCCCCTACAGCAGTGTCTGCTATGGGAATACCGTTACTTTCACCCTCTTTTCGGCTCTCTCTTTCTCACACACACACACACACACACACAGATCTAACGTATTCTTGTATTCGTCGTCACCTCAAAACGCTCTCGTATGGTAGAAGACTCTCTTCATAGCGCCTCCTCCTCCTCTCTTTCTCTAGAGTAAAAATTTGAAAATAAACATTCCATAATAATTGTTTTTATTATAATGTTCTTCCTGCTAATTTCTTCATCTTCGTCAGTTAAAACCCTTCATATAGCTCCTGTAATCTCTTTCTGACAAACTACTACTCTCTTTCTCTTACTCTTGAAAACCTTCAGAGAACTGAAGTGTTCTCTTTTGAACAAACTACGACTTATCTTTCTCACTCATTAAACTCTTCATAAAGCTGAACCATTTCCTTTCTGACAAACTACGACTTCTCTCTTTAAACCTTTCATTTGAACAGACTAATTCTCTTTTACACTACTCAAACTCCTTGTGGAGATAAAGTGTTCTCTTTCTAATAAACTACTCGTACTCTTAGTGCATGTTTATCTTGTTTACTGCATTTGCCCCTACCTCGTCTTCCTATGTCTCTCTCCCTCTTTCTAATTCCCCGTAGACACACTCTTCAATCACTCAGGTATACTTATCATAACACCCACCTCCGTCTTGCTGGTAATGTGCTCTTGGCGCGTGTGTATCTTGTGTACTTCATATACACATTCCTCTCTACCCATTTCTCTCGCTCTGTCTCTTTCGTATATATGTAGACACACAGATAGACATGCCTATTCAAACACTCAGAATGTGTTTCGGTATTCTCATCTCAGCACCCACCTGTTACTTACGCATATTCTCTACGTGTGTTTATCTAGTTGACTCAACTCTTCTTACTTGATACATTCTCTCTCTCTCTCTGTCTCTCTTCCCCCATTTTACAATTACTCCTAAAGTACTTCAGTGTTATCCTTAACATGCCACAGTCTTGCCGGTACTCGAGGAGCATGTTTATCTTGTTAAATTGATTTCCCTCTTCCCGGACTCATCTTTCTACCCCCCTCCGGACGATGGCAGATCTAGCAGTAAACACTAACAAGCTACCTAGAGAAAGGCAGACAAGAGGCGCGACTGGAAGTCTACATCATCATATGTGCCACACTACGATTTCCACTGCCACAAAATCTAATCACGTATATGATCTCCAGAAATGCATGCATATATATATATATATATATATATCCACACATGTGAGTCAGGGTGGCCTAGGGGTGAAACTTTCGCTTCACAATCAATACTCACAGGGTTTAATTCCAGTGGTGTTCATTTTGACAGATACGCGTTTTTTCTCGGTGCGATCGCTCCTCCGCGTACGAGAAGTAATGGCAATCTAGCGTACTAAACACCTGCCATGAAACTTATAGCAGCCAAATAGGTTGGCAGTTGTTAGAAGCGACGCTCTGCAGAGGACATGCTACTTACATACATATATGATATAAGCCAACGCTCCTGTCTGTATTAAGTTTTAGAAAAATTGGAATAAAGCATGCCGAATGGGGAATGATGCATGAAGTAAAGAGACGGAATAAAACGACACAACTCATACATTAGCCAGGTAAGAGAATAAACAGAGCATAGCATTCGTTACAAATACACAAGAAAAGGAATTACAGTGAGGTGTTTAAAAAATTGTAAGTATATTTGCCAGAACATTGTGTTGAAATATCACATGCAGCGGATGTTGCTGAGAAGTGTTAAAATACGAATTCTCGTGTGTACTTGTTTGGTGTCTACATCCTAAAAGACCAGACAATGAATCCTAACGTAATGGGAAACTCTGTAGGTGGCTCAAAGTGCAAAATAGAGATAACTTATGTGTTGAGTTTGTTGTGGAGTACAAAGATAGAGACAGCTTATGTGTTGAGTTTGATGTGGAGCACAGACAAAGACAGAGACAGCTTAAGTCCTGAGTTTGATGTGAATTACCAACAAACAGAACATGTTCTACAATTCTGACGACTACATGAGAGGAGCACAGTCACAATAACACCTGAGACGGACCGCCATACTTATGAGAGAAATAGATGTGAATAACTGAAAGGAAACGACGAAATAGAACGTACTAAACGCACCTAGAGTAAGCATCTCAATTTGAACCACAAATAAATTAACAACATAAATTGTTTTTAAGATATTTTCTTCCTGCGAATTTCTTAATTCACGCCAGTTAGTTCTCTGAACCACCTTGATCTGCAGTGTAGATCCTACCTTTTACAATTCAAAGTGTACCTTGTCATTCTGACATGTCAGCCACGCCTCTCATGTGTTTGTGTGCCCCCCCCCCCCCCCCTCCCACCTTAATAAATACGTTTTGACAACGATAAATGTCCCTGCCCCCAACATGTTCATAGGTAGGATAATTTCATCTCTATTTCAGTCCATGTGAAGCATAGGGCAGCATGCACCGAAGGAACAGTACAATTTACTGCAAGAACATACTGAGTGGGAGCGAAGTGTAATATCAGAGCCAGGCAAAACACGCTGATCAAGGCCCTACATCACGCCCCAGTCGCGCTTCTGATAACATGCCGTGTCACAGTAGTCTGACCAACAAGGTGGAGATCTACATTGTGATCCCTATCATGATGAGCTTACTGAGGAGTCTCGCATTCCAGTATAGTCCGGAGAACTCGAGCCCAACTTCCAAAGTACGCCTTTGGATGTACTCGATAGAAGAGTCACTGTAACCGGCTATAACAGAAATGTCGTCGAGTGAAGCATTCAGTACGTGCTGCTCCGAATATAACAACACTGACTTAATCGCTTCTCTTCTACCATGGAGTCTAGAGACTTCTATCTTACTTAGTTGCTCCTCTTCTACCTTACTTAGTTGCTCCTCTTCTACCTTAGTTGCTCCTCTTCTACCTTACTTAGTTGCTCCTCTTCTATCTTACTTAGTTGCTCCTCTTCTACCTTACTTAGTTGCTCCTCTTCTACCTTACTTAGTTGCTCCTCTTCTACCTTAGTTGCTCCTCTTATACCTTACTTAGTTGCTCCTCTTCTACCTTTCTTAGTTGCTCCTCCTCTACCTTACTTAGTTGCTCCTCTTCTACCTTACTTAGTTGCTCCTCTTCTACCTTACTTAGTTGCTCCTCCTCTACCTTACTTAGTTGCTCCTCTTCTACCTTACTTAGTTGCTCCTCTTCTACCTTACTTAGTTGCTCCTCTTCTAGCTTAGTTGCTCCTCTTCTACCTTACTTAGTCGCTCCTCTTCTACCTTACTTAGTTGCTCCTCTTTTACCGTACTCAGTTGCTCCTCTTTTACCGTACTCAGTTGCTCCTCTTTTACCTTACTTAGTTGCTCATCTTCTACCTTAGTTGCTCCTCTTCTACCTTACTTAGTTGCTCATCTTCTACCTTACTTAGTGGCTCATCTTTTACCCTGGTGTGTAAAGTACTCATCTACCTTACTTAGTCGCTACTCTTTTACGATGGTGTGTAAAGTACTCTTCTATCTTACTTAGTGGCTCCTCTTTTACCCTGGTGTGTAAAGTACTCTTCTACCTTACTTAGTCGCTCCTCTTTTACCCTGGTGAGTAAAGTACTCTTCTATCTTACTTAGTGGCTCCTCTTTTACCCTGGTGTGTAAAGTACTCTTCTACCTTACTAAGTGGCTCTAAAGTACTCTTATATCTTACTTAGTGGCTCCTCTTTTACCCTGGTGTGTAAAGTACTCTTCTACCTTACTTAGTGGCTCCTCTTTTACCCTGGTGTGTAAAGTACTCTTCTACCTTACTTAGTGGCTCCTCTTTTACCCTGGTATGTAAAGTCTCATTTCTTACTTAGTCGCTCCTCTTCTACCCTGGTGTGTAAAGTACTCTTCTACCTTACTTAGTGGCTCCTCTTTTACCCTGGTGTGTAAAGTCTCATTTCTTACTTAGTCGCTCCTCTTCTACCCTGGTGTCTAAAGTCTCCTACCTTACTTGGTTGCTCCTGTTCTACCTTACTTAGTCACTCCTGTTCTACCTTAGTGTGTAAATTCTCCTATCTTACTTAGTCGCTCCTCTCCTACCTTCCTTAGTCGCTCTTCTCATACCTTACTTAGTCACTCCTCTCCTACCTTACTTAGTCGCTCCTCTCCTACATTTCTTAGTCGCTCCTCTCCTACCTTAGTCGCTCCTCTTCTACCCTGGTGTGTAAAGTCTCCTATCTTACTTAGTCACTCCTCTCCTGCCTTACTTAGTCGCTCCTCTTCTACCCTGGTGTGTAAAGTCTCCTATCTTACTTAGTCGCTCCTCTCCTACCTTAGTCGCTCCTCTTCTACCCTGGTGTGTAAAGTCTCCTACCTTACTTAGTCGCTTCTCTTCTACCTTACTTAGTCGCTCCTCTCCTGCCTTACTTAGTCGCTCTTCTACCCTGGTGTGTAAAGTCTGCTACTTTACTTAGTCGCTCTTCTACCCTGGTGTGTAAAGTCTCCTATCTTACTTAGTCACTCCTCTCCTACCTTACTTAGTCGCTCCTCTCCTACCTTAGTCGCTCCTCTTCTACCCTAGTGTGTAAAGTCTCCTACCTTACTTAGTCGCTTCTCTTCTACCTTACTTAGTCGCTCCTCACCTGCCTTACTTAGTCGCTCTTCTACCCTAGTGTGTATAGTCTGCTACCTTACTTAGTCGCTCCTCTCCTGCCTTACTTAGTCGCTCTTCTACCCTAGTGTGTAAAGTCTGCCACCTTACTTAGTCGCTTCTTTTCTACCTTACTTAGTCGCTCCTCTCCTGCCTTACTTAGTCGCTCTTCTACCCTAGTGTGTAAAGTCTGCTACCTTACTTAGTCGCTCCTTTCCTGCCTTACTTAGTCGCTCTTCTACCCTAGTGTGTAAGGTCTGCTACCTTACTTAGTCGCTACTCTCCTGCCTTACTTAGTCGCTCTTCTACCCTGGTGTGTAAAGTCTGCTACCTTACTTAGTCGCTCCTCTCCTGCCTTACTTAGTCGCTCCTCTCCTACCTTAGTCGCTCCTCTTCTACCATAGTGTGTAAAGTCTCCTACCTTCCTTAGTCGCTTCTCTTCTACCTTACTTAGTCGCTCCTCACCTGCCTTACTTAGTCGCTCTTCTACCCTAGTGTGTATAGTCTGCTACCTTACTTAGTCGCTCCTCTCCTGCCTTACTTAGTCGCTCTTCTACCCTAGTGTGTAAAGTCTGCCACCTTACTTAGTCGCTTCTTTTCTACCTTACTTAATCGCTCCTCTCCTGCCTTACTTAGTCGCTCTTCTACCCTAGTGTGTAAAGTCTGCTACCTTACTTAGTCGCTCCTCTCCTGCCTTACTTAGTCGCTCTTCTACCCTGGTGTGTAAAGTCTGCTACCTTACTTAGTCGCTTCTCTTCTACCTTACTTAGTCGCTCCTCTCCTGCCTTACTTAGTCGCTCTTCTACCCTGGTGTGTAAAGTCTGCTACATTACTTAGTCGCTTCTCTTCTACCTTACTTAGTCGCTCCTCTCCTGCCTTACTTAGTCGATCTTCTACCCTGGTGTGTAAAGTCTGCTACCTTACTTAGTCGCTCCTCTCCTGCCTTACTTCGTCGCTCTTCTACCCTGGTGTGTAAAGTCTGCTACCTTACTTAGTCGCTCCTCTCCTGCCTTACTTAGTCGCTCTTCTACCCTGGTGTGTAATGTCTGCTACCTTACTTAGTCGCTTCTCTTCTACCTTACTTAGTCGCTCCTCTCCTGTCTTACTTAGTCGCTCTTCTACCCTAGTGTGTAAAGTCTGCTACCTTACTTAGTCGCTTCTCTTCTACCTTACTTAGTCGCTCCTCTCCTGCCTTACTTAGTCGCTCTTCTACCCTGGTGTGTAAAGTCTGCTACCTTACTTAGTCGCTCCTCTCCTGCCTTACGTAGTCACTCCTCTCCTGCCTTACTTAGTCGCTCTTCTACCCTGGTGTGTAAAGTCTCTTACCTGACAGTCGCTCCCCTTCTATCCTGGGGTACAGGAGTTTGACAGATAGAACGCCAGACTATACCCGCTGTCTTCCTCTGGCCTGATCCCAGTCTAGTCCAAGCTGTCCTACATTGTCATCCAGCGGATTTAGGGCGTCCCGGGGCATGAGTCCTAGATGGCTTCCCTTGACTGCTGTGTTGACCTTCTTTCATTGTTGACATGGCCAAGTTACGGAAGTTGAGGCCGATCGACTCGAGTCTGCAAGGGCTAGATTTCAGGATCGTTTATTATTGTATGTTTACGGACCTTGTCTCCTCTTGCTAATTTGACCGCATTTCTTGCAAAATCTCTGATTTCAGATCTAGAGCTGGCTTTTCTGGATTGTGCTAATTATCAACGGTTAATAAAATAATGAATTGCTTCAAAAGAACGAACGAAAGAAATCACCAAAATACAACACAAGATATAATGTATAACGAACGTTTTGAGTTGTCAGCCATACCTGGAAGTCGCTGACATCTTTGTCTCTGACGAAGTCCCTGTGGCCTTGGCCTCGTTCTGTGTTTTGATCTGGTGCGGTCGCGTATCTCCATGGCGTCGTATCATGATTAACTAGATGAATTACCATGACCTGATGTTAAATCATTCGACATTCTCGTTGTCTCTCTTGTCTTCTTATCCTGCCGACCTTCTTACCGGCCGATCCCGCGTTTTTTTAACTTCCTCTTCTCCCACATCCACCAAAAGGTGGACTGCTTCTTTATAATGTGAGTAATACGTTTCCTTGTCACCTGATATCCCTCAACAGGAGATTCTCATTAGCTGTATTAGCTTCCTCTGTAAAGCTGCGTCTCTCAGGCCTTCAGTGTTCTTTTTTCTGTTCATTGATTGCCCATTGACAAGCTTATATCACAAACATAAGGCTCCACAGTCCCCTCCCTCGT
This sequence comes from Ariolimax columbianus, assembly GCA_036924085.1. Classification (NCBI taxonomy): domain Eukaryota; kingdom Metazoa; phylum Mollusca; class Gastropoda; order Stylommatophora; family Arionidae; genus Ariolimax; species Ariolimax columbianus. The sequence goes on along the minus strand of JAVGWX010000001.1, from coordinate 117,610,115 downwards.
CTCCTAGTGCAATAGTCAACGTGGAAAATAGATAGGAAAGAACGACATTCTACAATGGTAAGAATGGAATATAATATAGAAGAACCGTCAATCACTCTACAATAGTAAGAAAAGAAGATAGATGAGCCGTCAGTCACTCTACAGAGTAAACATGGGATAACTAGAGGAAAAGGTAAATAATTCTATAAAAATAAGCATGGAAACTAAACAAGGTAAATAATTATATAATGGTAAGCATGTGGCATACATGAAAAGGTCAATCATTCTTCAAAAGTAAGCATCGGACATACAAAACAAGGGGGACTCTACAACGGCCAACAAAAGCAATGCAGAAGAACGTCAGTCATTTAGCAGTCAAAGCTGGACATAGAGAATATCAGTCATTCAGCAGTTAACAGGACATAGACAGAGAAAAATGTCAGTCATTCCACAGTTAATGCTGGACATAGAGAATGTAAGTCATTCAGTAGTCAACGCTGAACATAGAGAATATCAGTCATTCAGTAGTCAACGCTGAACATAGAGAATGTCAGTCATTCAGTAGCTAATACAGAACACAGAGAATGTCAGTCATTCAGTAGTTAACACGGGACACAGAGAATGTCAGTCATTCAGTAGTTAACACAGAACAGAGAAACTCGGTCTTTCAGTAGTTAACACAGGACACAGAGAATGTCAGTCATTCAGTAGTTAACACAGGACACATAGAATGCCAGTCATTCAGTAGTTAACACAGGACATAGAGAATATCAGTCATTCAGTAGTTAACACGAGACATAGATAATATCAGTTATTCAAAAGTCAACGCTGGACATAGAGAATGGCAGTCAACACTGGACATTGGAACGTCAGTCATTCAGCAGTCAACATAGGACATTGACAAAGAATGTTAGTCATTCAGCAGTCAACACGTGACTTAGACATAATGTTAGTCGCACTACAACAGCCAACGTGTGACACAGAAATATAATGTTAGTCGCTCTACAATAGCCAACGTGTGACATAGACATATACTTTTAGTCGCTCTACAATAGCCAACGTGTGACATAGACATATACTTTTAGTCGCACTACAACAGCCAACGTGTGACATAGACATAATGGTAGTCGCTCTACAACAGCCAACGTGTGAAGTAGAGAAGAAGGTTATTCACCTTACATTGTACTAGTGATATAAGCCTCAGAGAGAGTCATGAGAATATGTGACCATGTTGAGAATCCTTGGAATTTGTTATTCTTGTCTTGATGTCTGAATAGGTGACACGTGTATGTGACGATTGGAATGTGTGATTCGACTGTAGTCACTGAAATATGAACACTTTTTGAGGACCATGACAGTTTGTGACATAACTGTGATCATAAAAATTAGTGACATTTGTCGAGGATCCCGGGAATTTGTGACACTTGTCTGAGATCCTAAGAATTTGTGATTCTTTTCTGGGGTCCTTGGAACTCGGTGTGACACTTACATGTGCTCCTAGAAGCTTGTCTGAATCCTTGGAATTTGTGAAACTCTGAGATCCTTGGAATGTGTGATACATATTGTGGGTCATTGCTATAAGATAAGTTGATAAACGAAACGCAACAACAAACGATCTACTACTGGAGAATGCACTTGCACGGGACAGAATGTTCCAGATTAAGCTATAACTACAATCTTAATGATGGAATCACATCTACCTACCTGTCGTAGCACATTAGCATCGTGACCTGAGCAACAACACGGCACATTAACCTCAAAGAAACACAGCTACCAGGAATCAAGTGTGGCCATAAATATTTCAACCATAAATATATCAGAGCTGCCTTATACACGTCTGATCATGCTAGACCGATCTATTATAAATAGCCCTGCCCAACACGCATACCAATTTTCTATACGATTAATACCAAAACCATACAACGAACGATAACGTAAAACCGGCAAGTCATATTCTAATATTACACTGTGTTCACCATTTCTGATTCTCACTAGCAGCGTTGTACAAAGGCATGTCAGGTGTAGGGTGTCAATCAAGAATTGCTCTGACACACTATAGTGTTACAATGTTACGTATGTGTTCACAGGCACAGTATTTGCGAAATACAAAGAAGTTGATCGACCGAGTCGTACCCGGTTTGAAAAGAAATATAACCACTGTAACCTTCCACGCATCGTAAAGGACGACTAAGGATGGTTATACATGAGGCTGGAAAATTATGTAAAGTCACTACTATTGAAACCGCTACTGTAAACGCTCGGGTACATGTTTCCTGTAAAGTGGACAACTGCATAGCGGCCCTATACTTCACTTGGAGCCACACGGCGATGAATGAATGAATGATGAATGAATTAATGAATGAATGATGAATTAATTAATTAAATGGAGTGGAGTGGAATGGAAACCTTAATTCTGGAAGTGCTACTGACTGCTATTATTATGCGTTCGTTCTCAATCTCCCGCTACCAAGCCCTGAACAGGGCTTTGTAAGTAGTCCGGAGAATGGAATAGGTTGTGTTGTTTAGTTTACAGTTTAACTGCTGCGACTGGATGTAATCTTGATTTACGACATTAGACGAATTATCAAGTCATTATGGATTGAGTCTGAAAACCGATCTGAATTAAATGCTCTCTCCCGCTGTCATCTGATGTATCTAATGTGCGTGCATTGACAATCTGACAGGCCCAGTAATACTGGTTCATGTTGGGCGATCCAGCTTCAATCCCCAGTAGATGGGGGACATTTATTCAATCACAAACGGTCCCAGAGTCGACTCAGTTTCAAAATTGGGAGAATAAGTCATTATCATAGCTCGCTACCATTTGTAGAATTTCCTTCAAGGAGACGGACAAAAAAAGAAACCATAAGAGAAAGACATATGCGACCAGATGATCACTTTGGATGAAAAGGATAAAAGAGAGAGAGATCATTCCACCAACCCACATATCCAGCGGTGTGTGTTCGTCTACCCATGGAATCTTACATACATCAATCCATACATAAACCAGCTATCTAAACCTAGCATCTCTCTTCTTGTTGTCATTAATGATGCCCTGTCTATGGATGCCTAAATCACATTTAAGCCGACTTTGCTGAGTTTTGAGCCGCAGTGAAAATAATTGAGACCTCTATAACAAAGACAATGTACATTACATATAGAGCCAGACTCAACTTACACATAATCACGTAGAATCCGGGATATAGAAGAACAGAAAATTTAATGCGACAGTTCACCGTTTTTATGGCGTTCTGTTGGCCCAATTATAGAACAAAAATATATTTCTTGCAGCCCGGCACAGCTGTCGCCAAAACTGGACTGGCTTTTGATCAGGATTGCTTGAATAACAAATACATTTTAAATTTTAAAAATATATTTCGTACGCATGCATTGCGAGCGCTTTGACCAGTACTTATCTTTGTGATTACTGTTGATATATTTCTTAAATAAAATGATATATGTGATACAATCCTACCACTATACATTGCATTATGCGTACCGATAGTGTATCATTCCTATATCCGTTAACATCTGGTTGGTGTAAATTATAGTCCATTCTCGTCAACTAGGGGAGCACCATTTACGCTACGGTTCATTTTATATGGTCACATGTCGCATATCAACCACATCTTGTCATTCAGCTAAATTTAATTTATAAACAAAAAGCTGCACCTTTAAATTTAAAAATCATAATTTTAGTGTTTAATTACTTTGTTTTTTTTGGTTACCCATGAAACATATACAATGACTGTTTTTGATTGGACACAATAAGACAACCATCGTATAAATTAGATTGGTCTGTAAATGGTTAGCTAGATTTTTTAAATTTGCTTTGTTCTTAGTTCCAAATAAATACCATTTGTTCGTAGCGTATGTTCTATTTGTATCTGTACCCCTGTACAGATAGACTGAAACTAATTCATATTTAAGGCGTAGTCAATGGTGTAAGGGTGTCAATCGAGCGCAAGCTTGGTTTGCAATCCCAATTTCTTGGTTCGAAATCATTTCGTGTCCAATTTGACTGGAGATGTCGGCATTTTTCTCGGTATGACCACTTCTCCGCGTACAGAAAAGATTGACAAAAGTACCGTATTGCAAAACTGCCATAGTGAACACTTTAAAAACAGATAAACACGCACACACACATCCATATACTGGCCAATTTGTACTGATATCGCCCAAAAGACTACGGTCTGTGGTGGAAAGCGTCGTGCCCTTCGCCAATAGAATACAGAAAGACGACCTGGAGCATGACTCCGTGTCTAAATCGCCAGGATTCGATAGTCTTGGGTAAACAACCGCCCTTAAGAAATGAGTGCGAAATAATCAGGCTCCAAATAACCAGAAATGTCATAGCTGTTTCTATATGCCTCTGAACCACGTGAATCCTATATCTGCTCTTTTGAACGTAATTAATTGTAACACGACTATAACGGACGACACAATGTAACCATTTTATGAGAAACACATTTTTTTAAACAAATAAATATTTGTTTTAATGTTTATCGGCACAAGCTTTTGAATTACCTGTCCAGGACCCATAACAAATTGATAGATTTAACAGGTTGCACTAGTAGATGCTAAGTATAAAATGTCAGCTGTCTAGGTAATGGGAAGTCCAAGATCAAGAGACCTCTATTGACTCTCTCTTTTTTCCACACAATCGTGTTTTATTTTACTGTCCAACAATCCCACTCGTGTTTTATTTTACTCTGTCCAACAATCACACTCGTGTTTTATTTTACTCTGTCCAACAATCACACTCGTGTTTTATTTTACTCTGTCCAACAATCACACTCGTGTTTTATTTTACTCTGTCCAACAATCACACTCGTGTTTTATTTTACTCTGTCCAACAATCACACTCGTGTTTTATTTTACTCTGTCCAACAATCACACTCGTGTTTTATTTTACTCTGTCCAACAATCACACTCTTGCACAACTTTCACACGCGCCCTTCTACCCTTCCCAAGGGTGAGGCCCTTCCATTGTACTGTGGTTGGGCTGGCTTCTGAAAGTGCACAAACCTAGTGCAGGTGGATACAGACGCACACATGTATCCAAGCACTGGTTTATGCGTCTTATTATCGCCCAATTGATTACGGTCTGAGTTGGAATAGGCGCGCCTTCGCCAGTAGAAACTAGTGAGGCAAATACGTACAATAAAAACAAATTTTAAAAATGGGAAGTTGGTTAAAATAGGAGAAATTGAGATCGACGAAAACAACGTCAACGGGTGAGTGAGAATTTAGAAGTGAGAGTGACTTACAGTTTACAATTAAGGAGATTATGGAAACTAGATAGAAAAGATCACAGATAAACGTTTCACACTACACAGTTCTCTATGCATGCAGCAAGTAATGACCAGATTCAGAAACATTCAAAAATTATAGCTAACAGATTGCAGACACTCAAAGTAAAACCCTTTTTTTTCGTAGTGAAATCTGTTTCTAACTACTGTCTGACGATGTAGATAACACAAACAACCTAAACACATACACACACAACTTAAGTGTTCTGATACCTTGACCAGCCGGGCTGGCATTTCATTTTTGGTTAAACACGATCGATAAGATGTTTATTACAACTGTTGGTGTCCATATGGAGGATTAATAGGGGCCATAAATAAAGGCCACTTTTCCTTGCATTCGCCACGCAGTGTATAGACCTGATTTGTATTTTAACTACCCCGACAAGGAGGGCAACGGTTAGAACCCTGGTCTGGCATATGTTGTTTTTCTGTTAGGGGTGAAATAAACAAATATAGCCAGCAGACGATGTGACGACAGCAGCGGCGAAGCGGTCTGTAGTTCTCATCCTAAAATAAAACCTCGACTACCCAATGAGTAAAAGTCGAATTGACAGTTTTTTTTTTCTTTCCGCAATCTAGTTTTAAATTACTAATGTCTAACGTTGGCGCCTGAAACTTACAACACCGTGGACAAATACATTGGTCATGGATACAAGAAGTAAAGGTAATGGACCAAGCTCGCATGAAGTCAAGATAATGGACCAAGCTCGCATCAAGTCAAGATAATGGACCAAGCTCGCATGAAGTCAAGGTAATGGACCAAGCTCGCATGAAGTCAAGGTAGTGGACCAAGCTCGCATCAAGTCAAGGTAGTGGACCAAGCTCGCATGAAGTCAAGGTAGTGGACCAAGCTCGCATCAAGTCAAGGTAGTGGACCAAGCTCGCATCAAGTCCAGGTAGTGGACCAAGCTCGCATCAAGTCAAGGTAGTGGACCAAGCTCGCATCAAGTCAAGGTAATGGACCAAGTTCGCATCAAGTCAAGGTAGTGGACCAAGCTCGCATCAAGTCAAGGTAGTGGACCAAGCTCGCATCAAGTCAAGGTAATGGACCAAGCTCGCATCAAGTCAAGGTGATGGACCAAGCTCGCATGAAGTCAAGGTAATGGACCAATCTCGCATGAAATCAAAATAATGGACCAAGGTCCCATAAAGTCAAGTAAATGGGCCATGGTCACGAGAAGTCAAGTCAATGTACCAAGTTCACGTGAAGTCAAGTTAATGTACCAAACCTGCAAGAAATTAAGTTAATGACATAATCTACACGAAGTCAAGTTATTGTACCAAGCCGACATGAAGTCAAGCTAATGATCCAAGGCCCACCTCCAAAAAATATAAATGGCTAAGAACCGCATGAAGACAGTTTCAATGTTAAAGTGCGCATGAAAAAAACAACCGTGATGTCGTAGTGACACAGGCAGTAAAACATATATAAGTACTTGTTGAAGTCTTATTGGTAGAGACGTGGTTTTGTTTTTGGTGTACGGAACAATTCCATATCTGAATGAGGTGTCATTGATCAACATTTTTTGTCACTAAGCAAAATGTATATATATACCCATCCACCTTATATTTCAGCGCTGATATTGTTTTTCACTAGGAAGGTCTATTTGTACCCATCTCCACTAAATCCCCCTCATATAAATCTTCTGTTTCAGCTTATCTCTATTGCAATGTCATATCCCAACTGCGATGTCATATCCCATAATGTTAAATCCTATATTTCGATGTCATATCCCATAATGTTAAATCCTATATTTCGATGTCATATCCCATAATGTTAAATCCTATATTTCGATGTCATATCCCATAATGTTAAATCCTATATTTCGATGGCATATCCCATAATGTTAAATCCTATATTTCGATGTCATATCCCATATTGCAATGTCATATCCGTCGAGGACCACATGAACCGGTTTTGAGCGCCGCAAGTAGCATACAAGCCTCGGTCAGATGATCTAAAGTTGTACATAAACAATGTCAACAATAAGTTGAGGCGACCTACTACAAACAAGGCCTTCCCTGTAAGAAAGAAGTTACGTACATGTTAGAAACGTGCCATCCCGCGCCCCCCCCCCCCCTTCCCCCAAACTGGTATGAGAACCACACTAACAATTATTTAGATTGGAAGTCGGATACGTTTTTTTCACATGACAAAATGTTTGGCAATAGACCAATGTCTAACATTACGTTTCCGTCACCTATAAGTTGTACACAGACACTACATGCGTTGATATCACGACGTGCTATACTACAGAAGAGATATTTCCCACAAGAAAGTTGGTCTGTGCCTGCTGGAAACATGTAAACACGTACCCGAAACTTCTAACAGGACGACTATAAGAATGACTTACATTCCAGTACACTTTTAGCACACATAAATATGTATCAATTCACTGAGGTTTGTCCCGAATATGTAATACGTGCTTTGATATCCGTGCCAGCCACACAAGCCAAACTACCCGTCACACCTACCAGCGAGCACAGTGCAGACGGACTGAATGTGTTCAAGTCCCACTGGTGCGCTGTCAGGTCTCCCATACCAGTGTGATCATCGCTGATTGGCGGGTGTCAAACCCAGGCTGACCCTGTATTATGAACAGCTACGTTAATAAGGTAGATTACTGGGCGAATCGGGTCACCGAAATCACGTGTCAACTTGACAGGGGCCATTCATTGTAAAATGTAGATTAGTTACGCATTCTTATTTCTGTTGTCCTCCACCCCTTACGAATACCTTTTGGTAAGTAGCCCATTTTATTTGTGTCATATATATGCCCACGTTGTTATTGTTGTTGAATGCCTACAATGAGTAAGTTTACTCTTTTGTGCGTCCTGAAGAGGGCGTTAAGTGGTGCAGCTTTCCTCACATTCCAATTGTGTGCTGATGAAGGTGGACCGGGGTCCTCCGGGTGGCTGTGATATGCTTGGTTCCATCTGTGTAGCGCTCACTACTACGGAGATCAGGTAGGTTATACATTTCGTCAGCCAGACTGCTTTCAAACTAGTCTTGTTTCCAAGAAACGCTACATGGAAGATATAGTGGTCCTGGTCAGTATGTTGTGCCTGCCCTGACGCGGCTTTCTGGTCAGTATGTTGTGCCTGCCTTGACGCGGCTTCCTGGTCAGTATGTTGTGCCTGCCCTGACGCGGCTTTCTGGTCAGTATGTTGTGCCTGCCCTGACGCGGCTTCCTGGTCAGTATGTTCTACCTGCCCTGACGCGGCTTCCTGGTCAGCATGTTGTGCCTGACCTGACGCTGCCTCATATTCATTATGTTGTGCCTGCCCTGACGCGGCATTCTGGTCAGTATGTTGTGCCTGCCCTGACGCGGCTTCCTTGTCAGTATGTTCTACCTGCCCTGGCGCGGCTTCCTGGTCAGCATGTTGTGCCTGCCCTGACGCCGCCGCCTTGTTATTATGTTGTGCCTGCCCTGACGCGGCTTCCTGGTCAGTATGTTGTGCCTGCCCTGACGCGGCTTCCTGGTCAGTACGTTGTGCCTGCCCTGACGCGGCTTCCTGGTCAGTATGTTGTGTCTGACCTGTCGCGGCTACCTGGTCAGTACGTTGTACCCGACTACTAGTATCTTAGTTTCCCGTATGCCCACGGAAAACCGAAACATATTACCTATTGTCATTATATCGTTGCGTTTCGTCCAGCTGACTGAATGTTTAGCTGGAAGAAACAAAACTCGTTTTCCGAGTAAGTTATGATAGGTAGAGGACACAAGCTCATTGTGACTACATGCAACACTGTTGGGATCAGAGGACAACAAAGACAGAAGATACTAGAAAGTTGAGACACAACAAGAGAATAAGTAAACCGCGCAATGCGAGATACAGGTCCATAAAAACGTAAACGGTAAACAGTTGTTGGTTAGTCCATGAAGACTTCAGAAAATGAGGGAGATGAACAAGATGTTAAATAAAAGAAGACGACGAGAAAATGAAGACAATGAAAAGGAAACGGAGGAAGACGAAGTGACGAAAATGTATACATGACTGCCACACGTGGTGCATGACGAGGAGCCCTTCTACATGCCAGAGGGGAAAAGGGGGGGGGCAGAGTAATCAGTGTCTGGTGGAACATACTAACCAAGGCCCCATCTCACATCCTTGTTCGTGCTCCTGGTTTCAGGCTGTGTTACAGCAGTTTGGTCAACGGGTTAGGAACGACACTCTAATCTCCATAGTGGTGATCTTACTAAGGAGCTTCATATTGAACTACAGTCAGAAGATCCCGATCCACCTTCTCGATAACGTCTCAAGATGTAAGAAGGCAATGCAATCTGCTACTAAAAAATAAGGCAAGAATGAACTCGGCACGACTAGTCTCGAACAACAACAACAATATATACCATGAGATATTTCTAGACCCCCGTATGTCAATAGTTCTACTTTTAGATTCCTTATATTTGTAGACGGAAGTGAGTTTTGTTCCTTTCAGATAACTGACGTGTGTGACAAGGGAAGTAGTCGGTGTAAACAAAACCACACGCTATTCATGGTAATAACAGATTTTCCTTAAAGTTCTTTATATTTATGCACACATAGAAACAGAGTAGTTTCCGTAGGACATAATGTCACTGGTGAACGAAGAACAAATGAGATTACATTAAATTTACATCAGCACAATAATAAAAGAGAGTAGCGTTTCGAATAAAGGTTATTATCAAGGAGAGAAAGAACAAAAACTGGACAAAGAAAGCGCACAACTAATCAAAACGAATACATTAAGATGAAACAACAGCAACAACAACATTCTTTAACGATTTATTGGTTCAATATGTAATTATCGTGGACGGTAAACAAATAATTCGTTAGTTTGAAAATGTTCAGAAGAGGTGATGTGACGGTAGAACAGTGGTCTTTCAGGAAAGGCCACCCTCTACGATGTACTTTGTGGCAAGCTGACGACTGGATTAGTTGGGAAAAGGGATAATAATGGCCAAGCTGAGGAGCAAGTGGCCGAGTGTGTTGGGCTGTCAGTCTTCTGACCACAAGGACATGCGTTGGAAACTTCATTGTGACAGTTTTTGTTTTCCCCTATCGGAACTAAAATAATAACCTAACCTGCACACTGTGTGGAGAAAAGAGGTACAAGAGAACGTTATTACTCAGATCTATAAATCCTGCCGGTGACCTTCAACTATTGGAATAAATAATCGAAATGAGAGCTGGTATTTCTATGATTAGGTTAGAATATTGGTCACTATGTTCTATATAAGTATAAATGGTTTGGTTAGAATATTGGTCACTATGTTCTATATAAGTATAAATGGTTAGGTTAGAATATTGGTCACTATGTTCTATATAAGTATAAATGGTTAGGTTAGAATATTGGTCACTATGTTCTATATAAGTATAAATGGTTAGGTTAGAATATTGGTCACTATGTTCTATATAAGTATAAATGGTTAGGTTAGAATATTGGTCACTGTGTTCTATATAAGTATAAATGGTTAGGTTAGAATATTGGTCACTATGTTCTATATAAGTATAAATGGTAAGGTTAGAATATTGGTCACTATGTTCTATATAAGTATAAATGGTTAGGTTAGAATATTGGTCACTATGTTCTATATAAGTATAAATGGTTAGGTTAGAATATTGGTTACTATGTTCTATATAAGTATAAATGGTTAGGTTAGAATATATATAGCTATATTCTATTCAGGCATAAATAGTTAGGTAAGAATGTAGGTCACTATGTTCTAATCGGGTATAAATAGTTAGGTAAGAATGTAGGTCACTATTTTCTATACAGGCATAAATCTTGATATCTCCATAACAAAAACTATTCTAACACCAAGAGACAGACAGAACGCAATGTCAGACTAAGGTAACGGAAAACATCAACTGAAAAGTGAACAATTGAAAAGAGCTTGGAATGCTCTTCAGATAGAAAACCCTATAAAGAACGGGGTGTGCAAGATAAGGCATGTTGTACCAAGCGTGTCCTCCCTGGTATGGCCATTGGGTCATCACGCTTTTTGTATAGCGGTACTTAAGATGGGTCCACGCTAGAAGCCCTCGACGTGTAGAAGGAAGACGCTCCAACTCAAGGTATTCACACCCCACCATTCACACGGGTTGAAAGGCTGCCCGGAAGTTGATATGTGATTCGAAAGAGCTCTAGAAATAATACCCCAAATATAGCACAGGAATAACAGAGTTCGCTTTATAGCTCCAAGTGAAGGATGGGGTCACAAAAATAACGGGCCCCTTTTCCTGAAGTCTATTATCCGGGCATTTGTAGAGGCGGTTTCATAGACCTGGTGTTACGTGAGGCAGGTGTCCTACCTCTCGACTACAGCGACCTCAACAGTAGCTGCTGTTTCAATGTGTTTAGCCCGGAAATGTCGCTAGCCGTATGTACAACTCTCTTTAGTCACCTTTAGCAACATGCATAGAGGTGAAGCGGTTCTATTTTTTCGTCTCCAGCAACTGGTCCCAGGACCAACTCGGTGAGTTATTCATAGCTGGTCCAATACGAATATACCGTATATCCTCGCTTTCCTCTCCAGCAAGTGGCCCCAGGGCCAACTCGGTGAGTTATTCATAGCTGGTCCAATACGAATATACCGTATATCCTCGCTTTCCTCTCCAGCAAGTGGCCCCCGGGCCAACTCGGTGAGTTATTCATAGCTGGTCCAATACGAATATACCGTATATCCTCGCTTTCCTCTCCAGCAAGTGGCCCCAGGGCCAACTCGGTGAGTTATTCACAGCTGGTCCAATACGAATATACCGTATATTCTCGCTTTCTGTAACCAGCTAGCTGGTTCCTTTGCTATTCTCAGATATGGAACACTGCACATCTGTTACGCGAAGCACTCTACATACATCTGTCTTCGTTCGCTGATAGGTCGTGCATGCCGTGTCGTTTGCCTGGCTGAAGCTCAGACCGTATGATATCTCTGGGTGCAGCACACACTTGCTGTTATCTTTGCCCGGGGCGCACTTTATTTCTATCCAATATTTTAACATCCGCTGCCGCGGGTACATTTTGTATAACAACCGTCAAAAATGTTCATTTTCATTTTATTTATTGACGGTAAAGGCAGCCAAATAGTAGATAATGCTTTCAAGGATGAAGTGTTTGAGATTTCGATGTCCTAGGTCTTAGTTTTGTTATGAGGTGCGAGTAGCTATTCATTTCTAGCTGAATGTTTTTCCAAACAGTAATCCATAAACTCATTACCAGATGGGTCAACTGCAGCGTGTGGATATTAGGGATCGAACCTGGTAGACCTGTTGGGAAAATCGAGCACGCTACTTGGACCCAGAGTTGAACTACACAAATAATAGATCTCCCCACTAAATGATTGAACTTCTCAAATAACTACAACGACAAAGTGTGATCGAAGAGTATCAGAATATGCACCGTAATTCCGCAACCACGGGATACAGTCGGAAGTTGCTAAGCATATGTTGCACTCTGAGCCTAATGTGCATGTAACCTGAATCACGTCTGCCCTGCTCGTCTGGTTTGTTTGGAGTAGTGCTATGTTCTTACGTGTGTGTGTATCACAATCTTCACATTGTTGTTGCGGGAAAATATCGATCAATGAATTTGCATTAGACTTTCTTAAAACCTCGGGCGACACATACATAAAGTTACAGACACTCCGTGGGCTGGTTGGTGGACCAGTGTAATATTACTAAAAGACGTTCAACAGTACAGTATAAATCAATCACTCAACCCCAGCCTCTATTTTCTATGGAAGATGGCTCTCCAAATCATGACATTGCAACCTCTTGCCATTCAGACCAACCGGACGGCTGCTGAGCGTGTAGTAATCTTCTAGGCATGAATGTTGCAGTTGTTGAATCACCACAGCAAGTGTTTACTTTTTTATGCGCCTTAAAAAGGGCGTTAAGTGACGGGTTGTAGTAGCTTTCCTCACATCCCGATCATGCTGATGAAGGTAAACCGCGATCCTCCAGGCGGTTGTGCTATGCTTGTCTTCATCCGCGTGGCGCTCACTACTACGGGGATCACGTCGGTCCACATCTCGTCAGCCAGACTGGATTAAAAACAGCCTGTTTCCATGGAACGCTACATGGGAGAGATATAATGGTCGTGGTCAGTATACTGACCCTGAAGCGACGTCCTGGTCAGCATGTTGTCCCTGTTGAGACTAGCGTTTCAGTTCCCCTTTAGACATGAAAGAAAACTGGAAACAATGTATGATATAGGAATACTTTTTAAAACAGTAAATTCCTCATTGTCTATGGACCGACAGAAGAAGTTGCCAGATAACCAACGTGAAAGTGTACAACTACACAACTAGCAACACACCATGATAATAAAATAATTGCTTCTTTCTGTCAAACACGACATTCTTCCTGGTCGCATGGAGGGGAGGAGAAAAAAGGGGGGGGGGGGTAGAGAAAGGAAAGGGGGGGGGCGCCGATGTGTTTTTCGTCCTATCGCGTTCACGGGCGAGCAAACGAAAGTGGATGTATGTGCTGCCTCGCTGAAAAGCAGTTGCAGTAGCATATCGTGTTCTGTTCGGCGTATCTAGGGTGAAATTATGCAGCTGCAATAAACGCTCTCAAAATAACACATAGAAAGGGACATCTCAACACAGACTAGACAGGAAACAGAATGGAAGGACACAGAAGCGTTATGCTATAACGAAATATACTATGTCAGTGATTGAAAGATGGTGCCTCGCCATCAGGAGGCTAAATACATTGTTACATCAGAAGTGGTCTTTCTTTTCAATTGTTGTCCTGCCTGTACCTTTAAACATCATAATATGAAGCGGCGTCGCACTAGTGTAGATTTCGTACACGGGGAGCTTCACCGCTTCTGTAATTTCTGTTGTCCATCTTTTGCGTGGTCGGCCCTTGTCGTTGTATCCATTGTATCTGTATATCATTGCTTTCTATGGGATACTGTCTGGTGTTCATGGCCGAACCGTTTGGTTTGCTGTCTCTTAATGAGGTGTAGCACTGGTGTTGTACCTACTTGTTTCCTAATATCTTCGTTTCTGATTCTATCCGTTCTTGTTACTCCGTACATTCTGCGCATGCACCTCATCTCTATTGTTACGATGTTTCTTTTCTCATTGTTTGTTATTATTCAATTCTGGCATTAATACCACAATGTGGGTAGGAACAGTGTGTTGTAAAGTGTTATTTTTGTAATCGTCACATGCTTACATTGTAATATCGGGGACAATTTGCCCAATGATTTGACTTGCTTCATTACAAATGTTTTGGATTTTTGGTGTCACTTTTGCCATCTGTTGAGATTATGTTACCCAGGTACGTGAAATTGTTCCCCAGTTTTTCTTGTTAAAAGTAAAGCAAAAAAACGAAATCTCTCGTTCACCGGTCGTGCGTCATATTGGGAATACTGTGTTAGGCGCATATTTTCTTGAGCAACGGGACACTATAGGTGATCTGATCAACATCACCCCGGCCAGGTTTACTTCCCAGAATTGTTTTGGTACCCAATTTGTGAGGATGAGTCCATTTCGGAAACCATTTGTGATCGAAACAATATCCTGCACAAACTGGGGGACCTAGATCGCTCGTCTGGCGGGATCGGTGCACCGCGCTATGGCGACTGTTACAAGGGGACGTTGTGACAACAAAGTGGCGACTGAAAATAAATTTTGCTCAAATTAAGACAACGAGCTCCGCATCCGTTATTCAGAATTTGTAATACTAACTTGGGGTCCTCAGCGAGGTTGGCCTTCCTGGAAAAAGACTTGAGCAAAGTGTTCTTTCAGATGTTCTTCTGAAGCAAGTTGTTTTTAGAGAGTGAGAATGACAAACATCAGGGTTAAGTGGAACGTACTGACCAATACCTTACTCCAGGCCAACGTCTGCCTGCAAACAAGGGTGTGTTACAGAAGCACTGTCAAAGAGATGAGAAGGTACACTCTGATCTCCTAAGTGGTGAACCTACCGAGAAGCCGTATCATTGCACTACAACCGGGAGAGCCCACTTTCATCAGTTTACATCGGAATATAATAAGAGCCCCTGTAACCGGCTACTAGAGAAAGATGGTTAAGAGTGAAGAACTCTTTTGGAGTAGTTTCTACAACAACTTTGCTTCACTCGAAAAGGTTGCCTGTCTCACACACAACCCTCCAGTGCCACATGTTGCGTCATACATAGTAAAGTTGAGCGCACGTACACGCACGCAACTTTTTTCGCAGCAACAACAATTGGTAATAATGATTACTGCAAACATCTCTGACAGATGTTCTAGAGCGTAGATTTGGTGCAATAGAGACAAGATGTCTGCGTACAATCCTCTACAATTTCGCATCTAGGCCACGTTAAGAATAAGTCGGTTCGTGACACTGTTGTGGGTGTGAGAGAAGACAGAAAATATTAAGAATTTAAAGACACATTTACTATGGTAAAAACGCGTAAGTTTATATGGTATGGACACATATCAAGATAGACTGGGTTCATCAAGACGACCCTGCAAGGTACTGTGCCTAGGAAGCGTAAGAGAGAGACAGAGAGAGAGAGAGAAAGAGAGAGAGACAGAGACAGAGAGAGAGGAGCAAAAATAGAGATAAGAAGACAACATCAGAGAGTGGATGGGAAGGCCCATATCTAGAACAAATATTCTGGCACAAAACCGACAGGAGTAGTGGGAACTGATCCAACAAACTGCAGTACTTGTGCCCCAATAACCTTTCAGGTTACGAGACTGATGATGACGACGACGATGATAATGGTAATCACCTTTACAAACTTAGGATGCAAGAATACGCTCACTGCATCTTCTCGCAAATCGTAATAGACAATTAAAGAGGGCTGTGAGTGAGGCTACCAAGCACGTTATTTTTTATTTATTTGTTTTGCGTTCGCCTTATTTATCTATTCCCCAAGGCGTGTGTGCGTTACACTGTGGTTTTTATTTTGCGCCTGTCGGTCCAGTGCATCCGACTTCAGCATGCATTTTATGTAAGGGTCTGCTTCCTCCTGCATTTTCTAAGGGTTTGCTTCCCCGGGGTAACGGCCGGTGCTGTGATGGGGATCGAACCCAGCACCTTCTGTTTGTGAGCCGTGCCACTTAACCACTAGGCCACGCCATCCCCACTGCACGTTATTTAAAGCAAATTGATACAGAAAACAGCATTGCAAGAGCACGTAAAGGACCTTGGTGCCAGCTTCAGTAGTACACTATGCTTCACAGAGAACGGAATGAAGGAAGAGGAGATGAAGAAGAATGTGCATGACCCCCCAACCGGTTGTGCACTAACACCAAAGAATGTTATCCTGAAAGCGGCCCGGATGAGTGTCTCTCTCTCTCCGTCTCTCTTATTGTTATATGCGTGAACAAGAGCCACATACTGTCTCCAGACGTGACTATGCCGTCGGCCAACTTCTTGTGACGCCTGAATGTGAAAGGTAGGAGCGTGTGTACCTGGGCAGGTGTAAGTAACAACAGGTGTACATTGTCTTATTGTTTAGCCGAACAGCGGGTATTTGTTAATGTAGGAAGTATTCAAATTAGGAACAACAATATCCCCAGCCAATTTGTGAAGAATGTCTGAGCGGGTGAACACGTAGTTCATGAAATGGTTTACGTAATCCTTAAGATAGCATCCACGGCCGTAGAGGATGAAGTATTAGAGACTGTATTGTATAGTACTAGATCTCAGCCCTTTCATGGCTGAATGTAATCAGTTCTTCCTGCTTGCCGCCCTAGTAGTGAGTGCAGTGTATATTTACAGTTGGGTAGACTGGAGCGTGTCGAAAACGAGGATTTAACCCGGTACATTACCTGTGAGAAGCAACTCTTCTAACCGCTCATAAGCTGGTGTAAGTGAGAGAGAGTGAGGCAGATGGAGGGGGGAGAGGAAGAGAGCAGATATGTGAAAGCAAATATCAAGATAAAGGCAAACAAAATGAGAGGAAAGATAAATTGAATGATATGAACAGAGGCGCCATGGGTAACATAACAAAGATAAAATAACACTGAGGCACAGTAAAGTGGGGAGAAAACAAAATGGAAGGAGTGAGGTGCCAAAAAGGAAAGAGAGAACATGACAAAAGGCAACGGAATAACTATAGTGTCATTATAATAAAATAACATATTATTGACAATAATCAACAAATGCAGATATCCTAAAAGTACTGGCTGTATTACATAACGAGGACAATTGGCTAATAAACAATATCTTGTCAAGAAAATGAAAATATTTTGGCCTCATCAAACACCATAATGGCTTAGAGAAAATGAATGATTGAGAGAAACTGATACTGGAGGGGTATAGTGTCTGGAAAGCAGGACAGAGACAGACCGACGAAATGATGGGCATACGACATCACGGAGTTCCTGAAGATGGCCGCGACAGAGGCAGGACTTCTGGCCATAGATCTAGTCTCACATATCGATTGATGTGAGCGCATGGTTCTGATGATGATGGTGAATCGACAAAGGTTGGTTCCTCCTACACGTATCTCTTTAACATGCAGAGATCCAATCTGCTTGTGCCTGACATAATAACTCTGCAGTACAAGTTAGACAATGGCACCATCAAATTTCAAGTTCTTCATTATATGCTGTTTGTTAGGTTGTTGTCTACCTCTGGGGAAGGCGACCTATTTAACAGAAAGTCTTTTTGGTTATAACAGGGCGCCTTTATGAAAAACTGGAGTGAGCTGGTTGTTGCTGATGCTGTTACATCCCGAGTTACCTCCAGTCGTCTCGACCAATGGTCTTGCCACTGATCCAAGGTAACTCGGGAAAAGAGTGAGATTGATGACCAGCGCATATTCTCCCTGACCATAATCCTCATACAGCGCACTTCACATTATTAAGACCAAACCGTCTGATTTTTTGGCCATCATCGCTTCTCGGGGGGCAATAACTTAACTTACAAACCAACGACCATTACCATTCAGCAGAAAAGAAAGTTTGATAGTGCCGGAGAAAGGCACACCATGGTAATCGTAGAGACTACATTTTTATGTGCAGCAGTAGTACAGACATCACCCGTCTGGTTCACATGGAATATGACTTGTGATTCCTTCCAAGCATGTCGAAAGACGCAAAGGTTGTTCTTGGGGTTGGCAATGCCATGATGCAGAGACTGTTGCCACGAATCCACACTGCGAATAATAGGAAGCTGATTTGGGCAACCGAAATTTAGTGTTCGGTCTATGCTCCACCAAATGGGGCGACATAAAAAAAAGACGGTACTTGTGCGTTAATTCACCCACGGATTATAATAGGTCAAATTTAGTAGAATGTTCGTCAAAACGGAACACACAGACACATGATAGATTCCTACATGTGTGAGTTTCTGTGGCGACATCGGAATAAAGTCCGTCAGTTAGACCCGTTCGACAATATTCTGCAGGACATCACAGAATATTGGCCTCCTCTTTAAATTGTGCAGCTACGAACGAGCAACATGTGTATGTCCTGATATGTGCATAGCTTGAGCAATCCTTGGTAATCTGTTCCCCTCACGGCCCTTTTCAGGGCCCACAAAACCCACAAACCAGCATCAAGGTCCTTTTTAGAGCCCACAAAAAATCCTTGGTAATCTGTTCCTCTCACGGCCTTTTTCAGGGCCCACAAAACCCACACACCAGCATCAAGGTCCTTTTTAGGGCCCACAAAAAATCCTTGGTAATCTGTTTCCCTCACGGCCCTTTTCAGGGCCCACAAAACCCACAAACCAGCATCAAGGTCCTTTTTAGGGCCCACAAAAAAACAACAACAACAAAACTGCACCCTGATAGCACACTTATAATAATTTTTGTACGGAATCCCGTGTGGTCATTGAATGGCATACAATTTCAGAATGGGTAATTTAACGCACAAGAACCAAAAGGACGTACTAGTCCAGAAATAACAATAAATGGTGCTAGCAATCTCGTCATGCAGAATAAATTGTTGTAGCAACTAACAAAGTAAAACCACGCATAGTGTATCGGTACTTGCTTCATACCTGGCGGTTAACAACAGGTGCAGCAGTATGCTCCATATAGAACGAACGTGAGGAAAGATGTAGTTAAAAAATGCAGGCTGTGGAAATCTATTAAAGATTTTCGTTAAAGATCGACCTTTTTATCTATCCTAGCATAAGGGATCAAAATGGTGAGCAGCGCATGAGCTGCAGTGATCAGAAACCCATAGCTGACTGCTAGCGTCAGGGACAGCGAACCAAAGCTGCCAAGACTCTTCTACACCTCCACGCGGTGATCCTGGATAACAGGCTGCAGCAGCGCAGACTGGCTAAGGAGAAGGGAACGAAGAGGGAATGCTAACCCGGTACTAAAAAAATGATTGCTGAAGTCGGATGTGTTGGACCGAAAGGTGCAAATATCGCAGTCAAGCTGTAAACTACGACACAACGCATTCCGTTCTCTGGACTACATTCTGCTACTTAAACCCTTTCAGTGTTTGGTAGTGGGAGATTGAGAACGAACGAAGCCAAATCAAGCCAAGCTATGCATAATAGCATAAAATATCCCGACATTCACGTTGTGTAAATGCCGGTCGGTCTTCTGTGTTTAAAAGAAAACTCTATAAACTATTTTAAAAACTATTAAAAAGAATCTAAAAAACGAACTTAAAAAAACTAAGAATCTACATTTTTGTAAACTTTAAAAAATGCCTAGAAAAGATTTTTTTTTAAACTAAAAAAAACTTTCTTATCTAAAAAAAATTTTAAAAAGACTAAAAAAACTATAACTACATTGTTGATTGTCACTGCTGAGGTCCACTGTGAGAATTTATAGGGCTGAGGAATAAATATCGTTTGCCCCTGCAGTCGCCACGCAATGTACAGACTAGGTGTTTATTCTACGTACGATAACAATAAAACCTACACCTTTACCGAGGATTTTAACGCATGTCCTCATGGCCAAAGGCCGACACCCAAACCGTTCGACAACCGCTCAAAAAACATCTCTTATTTGATACAGTGATAAATGAAAGAATAAGTCGTTTTCTCGGAGACCATGAGAAGATGATGGAGACTGGCGCCAACGTACAGAACCAAAAATAAGTCTCTGCAATAAAAAGTGATTTCTGAAGAACTAATTAACCGACGAAAAGATTTAAACACCAACATTTTTTATTTGTTTAAAGGCATCTGGCATCTCATGAATGATGTATTTGTACTGCATCAATCTCTATGGAAATATGTTTTTTTTAAGTATCATAGTTCGAGTATGGGGGTAGGAGATCTGGTGAGCTGAAGCATACTGATGAGGCAATGTTAGTCAGGGTCAGTTACAATATACTGACCAAGGCCCCCCACTTGACTACCACGCATTATTCATGGAAACATGATGTTTCCCCCTCCTGGGGGACACCGGCCTACCTTCATCAGGAAGCTCGGGATGTCAGAAAAGTTACTTCAACACGGCACTTAACGTTCTATTCAGAGAGCACGAAAGAGTAATCTCAATCTTACTCATCGTGCGCATTGAACAACAGAACAGGGAGAGCAACATAACAGGATGACTGCTGGCAGTCGTGTTGGTGAGTACACTGATTCATATAAAGTCACATATCTTGTTGTTGTTTGCGAATGCCCACAATGAGTAGGTTACTCTTCTGTGCGTCCTCATACGGACGTTCAATTGCGGGTTGCGGTAGCTTTCCTTACATCCCGAGCGTGCTAATGAAGGAGGGCCGGGGTCCTCCAGGCGGTTGTGCTTTGCTTGGCTTTATCTGCGTGTCACTGACTACTACGGGGATCACGTCAATCCCTCACCTCGTTAGCCAGGCTGCCATGAAAACAGCCCGTTTCCAGGGAGAGAAGCCGAGGTGAGGGTCTTGGCCAGTATGTTTTACCTGACCCTAACATGTCTGATCAGTGTATTTTGCCTGACCGTAAGTCTTCCTCCCCCACATATTTAGTAATATGTTAAGTCTAGCAAAAAACCTCTAGTTTCTTCTTTAAAACCATTTAGAGCCACGGAAGAACTGTAACGAATATTTTTTTGGTACGGGTCCCTGGGAAACAATTACAACAAATCCGGAGTAAATATGTAGGCTTCGTGTAATCGTTTTTTGTGTGTTTACTGTTCGTTTGAGATTAAAGATTGTGTTACTTAATGATGGCAGATTGTCTGTCTTCATGTTTGTTTTCGTGTTTGTTTTCTTAAAGGAGGAAACACATTGTGTTGTCCTGTTTGTTTTTCTAAATAAATAGAGAGTATATGTTCCCAACTGATGAAGAATTGTTATTCCTCTTCAAAATGATGAAAGACTGCTGGTTGCACAGTTTGCTTATTGTAACTCATTAATGATGTTTGTTGTCTTGTCTGTTTATTATAACTGATCAGTGATGTTTCTTGTCATGTTTGCTTATTATAACTGATTTGTGATTTTAAATTATTAATTACATTTGTAGTGATATTGCTGCCTTTAGATTTTGTACAATCGCGTGTGACCCTGGTCAGTTGAAAATAGTAAAGCCGAGAAAGCACATATGGATTGTCAACAAGTCGCCCTAATTCGATGCTGTTCATCTACGTAGGTCAACTTCCGGTGTTATCTGAAAACTCAAACTAGCATAATATCCAGGAAACATACTATGATGTATACGACCAGCTCAGCATGAATGAAGAGTATAAAAGCATGGTTAGGTATGGTTCATACATCACGCTCAAACAGAAATAAGAACTATTTCACACACTGCACTAAAACAGAAACAAGAACTAGTTTAAACCCCTCACAAAAACAGAAAGAAGAACTAGTTTAGACAAGGTGGTAAAACAGAAACAGGAACTAGTTTAGACACCACTCTAAATCAGATACAAGAACTAGTTTAGACACCGTGGTAAAACAGACACAAGTACTAGTTTAGACACCACTCTAAAACAGAAACAAGAACTAGTTTAGACACCGTGCTAAAACATGAACAAGAACTAGTTTAGAGACTGCACTAAAAGAGAAACAAGAACTAGTTTAGACACCTCGCGAAAACAGAAACAAAAACTAGTTTAGAGACAATGCTAAAACAGAAACAAGAACTAGTTTAGACACAATGCTAAAACAGAAACAAGAACTAGTTTAAACACCGTGCTAAAACAGAAACAAGTACGAAATTCACGTTTCGATTAAAAGACTTCGTCAAAAAAGAAGAGATAAAACCCATATAACAAGAGATATGAGCATATTTTTTTTAAACGACTTTTCTCGAGACTAATCTTCCATTTTGGCCGGAAATGGACAAGTGATAATCTTCAGACTTCGAAAATACAAAAATAATAATAGTTACCCATCGCAAACGAAGATGGCAACACCACCAGACGTGTGCTGCGAGATGTGTTATCATATTACTGTAAATACTAATCATGGCACCGCAAACACTGTTGGACCAGGGGAACACATGTGAGGAGTCAGCTGTGGAAGCGACGTGTTCCGATCTTTTGACCGGCACTTCTTCTTCTTCTTCATCGTACGCAGTCAGACATCAACCTTTATTTTTTCGATAAAAGCAGCGGTCATCCTGAGGTTGTCGACACTGCTATAGAGCTTGTCTAGTGTTGCCACTGGTGATGGCCACATCTGCTCTCTCTGATCCTCGTATGTTGGGCAGTTTTGCAGCAAATGCTCAGCGGTCATTTTCCCGGTACCACACGGGCATTCGTCAGTGCCACCTATCTTCAATTTGTTTTTTGACCGGCACGTTTTCTCCTAGTCTCCGCGATCTGAGCATCTTGCGTGACGCTTGTGCGCCAGGTGGGATGGTTCTGCGCAAGTATCACGCAGGAGATGAGATAGATATTGAAGATTTTTAGAGACACTTGCAAGGAGTCTATGTAGCGTTTCTTCTGTCCCCATGATGAGTGTCTGACTGTTCTGATCTCACCTTATAGCACCTGCTTGGAAAGGCGTTCTTCGGACATGCGAACAACATGTCACATCCACCTGATCTGGGCTTTTTGCGGGAGCGTATAGATGCTCATCATATACAAGCATTAGCTGGGATGCTACATTAATATAACAAAAATATGAACAGATGTGGGTGAATGTGGTACTGGCTAATGACCGCAATTGTGACCAAAATACGAGGATCATACATACATCCATATATACACCACACACACACATATATATATATATATATATATATATATATATATATATAAATACACACACAAATATACATAAATACACATACAAACATACTTAAATACACATACAAACATACTTAAATACACATACAAACATACTTAAATACACATACAAACATACTTAAATACACATACAAACATACTTAAATACACATACAAACATACATACATAGTTATTTGCCCATCGCAAGTGATGGCGACATCATCAGACGGTTTTGTCTTGATGATGTAACTTGCGCCCGATTTGTATTACAGTGAGGAAGACAATGTGCTGGATACCCTCACTCTCTGATCCCGAGATACCTTGGACCAGCGGCAAGACACAAATCGAGACGACTGGAGGTAACTCAGAATGCAGGCACTCTGGTCCCACATCCCATGAGACTAGGAATCGCTCGAAACCTGCGGTACTCGGCCGTCCATTATTTCCGTTCATCGTTTTGAGATACGAGTGCGTACCTCTCTCCACAACAGCAACCCTCTAGATATATCCATACATACACATAAACATATACATATATTATATAATAGTCATAAGCGACCCGTTCCACGACAAGGTAGTTAATCTTGGGCGGGCCTCAAGCCTGTCTCTAGTCGTGTAGTTTTGTCTCAAAGTGACCAGTGAACGATTGAATTGTTCATGCCTCCCTGAAATCGTCCCCTAGCGATCATGCTAGCGCTGTGGGGGTCTGGGTTGTTCGTTTTAGGGTTGGCATTGGCAATCTCATTCATGGTCAACGGGCCAGGCTTGGGCAGGGCCGTTGGATTCACTACTTTTGTCTGGCTGCTGCCCCACTCCCTCTGCCTACGTTACCCTTTGTTTACTTATGAATTGGCTGCCCCTTGGGTAAGTGCAGTAATGAGGAAGCTAAAACATGGTACGCTGCATGATATCTCCGTGAAAACGGACGGTGTAACGAATATGTCTAGTAATATTGTCGGCTACGTGAGCATACTTGAAGAGGTTCCAGTTGTCTACAGCATTCAATGACGGTTGACATCAAACAGGTGTGAACGCACGATGTACATATTGCTGAGCAGCGCATGAGCTCCAGTGGTCAGCGACTCACAGCTGACTGCTAGCGTCAGGGCCAGCGAACCAAAGCTGCCAAGACCCTTCTACACATCCACGCGGTGATCCTAGATAACATGCTGCAGCAGGGCAGACTAGCTAAGGAGAAAGGATCGAAGAGGGAATGCTAACCCGGTGCTCAAAAAATGCTTGCTGAAGTCGGATGTGTTGGACCGAAAAGTGCAAATATCGCAGTCAAACTGTAAACTACGATACAACGCATTCCGTTCTCTGGACTACATTCTGCTACTTAAGCCCTTTCAGGGTTTGGTAGTGGGAGATTGAGAACGAACGAAGCCAAGCCATATATATTTTTTTTGGCGTTGGCCTTATTTCTCTATTCTCCAAGGCGGTGTGCGTTGCACTGCGGTTTTTTATTTTTGCGCCTGTCGGCCCAGTGCATCCGACGTCGGCATACTGGGGAGCTGCTTCCTTCTGCATTTTCTAAGGGTTTGCTTCCCCTGGGTAAGGGACGGTGCTGTGATGGGGATCGAACCCAGCACCTTCGGTTTGTGAGCCGTGTCATTTAACCACTAGCCCGCGCCGTCCCCCATTAATACGAGGGGCTACATGTTGACAACAGAAACAGCAATGTCAGCCACAATTATAAATAATAAAAACCGAAGGAAGGATCCGAGAATGAGATTGACATCAGAACAATTCAAAACAGCAGGAAATTGAATTCAATGTTGCTCGTTATTTGTTAACAAAAGATAACCACGAGAGCTGAAAAATATATATATTTATATCTGGTAAAATAGCGTAAATAAATACAACGCGGCTGTGTTAAGCCAAATTCTTTGGCTCGTACAAGCGACAATCCGTTTTACAGTTGTGAATAGCGGTTGGGGGAAAGGGCAGGAGAGGGGGGGGGGAGGTGTTAGGGAATTAGGAACAGAGAGGGTCAGGTAGATAGAACGAGAGGAGAGAGAGCAGTGAGAGAGGAGTGGAAGGGAATTGAACGGGAAACGGAATGTGTCAAGCCTCTTGGGTTACAACTGCGAGAAAACATCTGCCTACGTTCACAACAACAACAGCCAATCCATCCTAATCTCACCGATGCCTAACTAACTACTTTCTTAAAATGAAACCTTAAAAACGGGTCTTCTTTGTCATCAAAAGCTTCTTTTTTTGGGGGGTGTATTTTTTGTTTTTTTACCGGTTAGTTCCCCCGTCTCTCACACATCTGTGGAATGTAAGTGTATGATGAGAGGCACGAGTTCGCAAGATGAGGTTCGGATGTTTTCGAAAAAGGCTAGAACGCGAATATTGAGGTGATCAGTGCATGTTCAGTGCAATTTTTGAACGCCATAGTAGTGCCCCTTTAACTGAGAATATCAGAGTGAATCTTGTTGTACAATAGGTTTCATATGTAGTATATCGTCTTTGTGTGGAAGAGTTCGTCGGGGTGAGGAAGAGTTTGTCAGGGTGGGGAAGAGTTCGTCGGGGTGGGGAATAGTTCGTCGGGGTCGAGAATAGTTCGTCGGGGTGGGGAATAGTTCGTCGGGGTGGGGAATAGTTCGTCGAGGTGGGAAAGAGTTCGTCGGGGAGGGAAATAGTTCGTCGGGGTGGTTAAAAGTTCGTCGGAGAGGGGAGGAGTTCGTCGGAGAGGGGAGGAGTTCGTCGGAGAGGGGAGGAGTTCGTCGGAGTTCGTCGGAGAGAGGAAGAGTTCGTTGGATAGAGGAAGAGTTTGTCGGAGAGAGGAAGAGTTCGTTGGAGGGGAATAGTTCGTCGGGGTGGGGAAGAGTTCGTCGGGGTGATTAAGAGTTCGTCGGAGAGGGGAAGAGTTCGTCAGAGAGAGGAAGAGTTCGTCGGGGAGGGGAAGAGTTCGTCGGAGAGGGGAATAGTTCGTCAGAGTGGGGAATAGTTCATCGGCATGGGTAAGAGTTCGTTGGAGTGGGGATGAGTTCGTCGGAGTGGGGAAGAGTGGTCGGAGTGGGGAAGAGTGGTCGGAATTGGGAAAAGTTCTTCGACTTGTGGAAGCAATCAACGGTGCGAGGAAAGTTTCGGCTGAGTAGGAAGAATGTGTCAGTATGCAGAAGTGTGGAAGAGTTTCCAATATCTTGTAGAATTCACCAAATTGTGAAATAACACGCCAGTTGTATGGAAAAAAATTGACGGCGTTTAGAAAAGCCCATTTGTGTGTGGAGGAATTAATCGGCGTGTAAATATTTGGTCAATGTATACAATGATTCACAGGAGTACAAGGAATCCGCAACATGCTGTAATATGTAGTACTACCTGAAAGCGACAACATAACCAAATCGGTCATTTCTCTATTTTCTAGTGTTATTCCCTCTTCGCAGAGGTTCAATGAAAAACTACCTATAGACAATGCCTGAATCTACCAACGACGTGCAGGTCTACATATGTATTGCATCATTTATAACTTTTATTACAAATCATGAAGATTCTCCCAAATATACTCAAACAATACTTAATAATAATAGTTACCCATCGCAAGCCAAGATGGCGACAGCGTCAGACTTGCTGTGAAATGTGTTCTTTTATGGCTGTAAAGACCAATCGTGGAACGGCTTTACCCTACCACACTCAGGACATACATGTGGGGAACCAGTTATGAAATCGTTGTGCGTTGTTTGTGTGTGTTTTTTTTCGCTGAGCCTCCGCGATGGTCATACTCTGCGATCTGAGCACCTTCAGTGATACTAGCGTACAACGTGCTACAGTTTTGTGCAAGTATCTCCGAGCAGGTGACATCAGTATTAAAACTTTTCCGAAACACTTTCAGTGTCTCTGCAGAGTTGCTTCTGCATCCCTGGAGAGCATCCGCCTGTTTTGAGCTCACCGTTATAACAGCTGTTTGGGGATGCGCTTATCTGGCGTCCATCTTAGCTGAGGTATTTGCAGAAGTGTATAGATGCTCAGCATGTTAGTATTGTTAAGAATTTCAGAGTTAGGCATTATGTCATGTCACTTGATCCTGAGCACGCAGAAACTGCTTACTCTAAAAAACGATACATAAAATCATGTGTAATTATATTATCCCAATTGAGTAACATGGATTACGAGTGCCTTTTTTCCCCAAAGAATATGTCCTATGTATCATCCTAACATCCTAACTAAAGTGTAAACGAGTAATAATAAAACCTAACGGAATTGTTCTGCGGTTGAAAGCTTAGTAATGTGAAAATCAGAAGCCCAAAACACCAAACAAACAGCAACAAATGGCGATTAAGGAGGTCATGCATGGGCATGGCAGCTTCAGCATGTTACAAAATTAACACGAATCAACAATAGCATAAAGACTTGCGTGTTTGAAAGCAGATTTTCAACGGTAGATGCGGCACCACGCTTTAATTTCAGTAAAAAGGAAACCATAAAAAATTACGTATTTTACTACTTCTTCGTTGTTAACTCAGTCACTTAATAATCAGTCATTTCCGTCATAAACTAGGATCTGTCTCAAATAATCACAGTCACCTCCGTAATAAATTAGGATGGGTCTCAAATAATCAGTCACTTCCGTTATAACATAGAATGTCTCAAATAATAAGTCACTTCCGTCATAAACTAGTGTGTCTAAAATAATCAGTCACTTCCGTCATAAATTAGTATGTCTCAAATAATCACAATCACTTCCGTCAGAAACTTGAAACTGCCTCAAATAATCACAGCCATTTTTACCCATAAACATGGGTCCTTCTCAAACAATCAGTCACTTCAATCATAAACATGGGTCAGTCTCAAACAATCACAGACACTTCCGTCATAAGTTAAGATCTGCCTCAAATAATCATAGCCTCTTCAATCATAAACTTGGGTCTTCCTCAAATAATCAGTCACTCCAATCATAAATTTGAGACTTCTTAAAATAATCACAGCCACTTCAATCATAAACTTGGGTCTTCCTCAAATAATCACACCCACTTCAATAATAAACTGAGAGATTCTTCAAATAATTAGTCACTTCAACCATAAGTTTGGGTCTTCCTCAAATAATCATAGCCTCTTCAATCATAAACTTGGATCTTCCTCAAATAATCACACCCACTTCAATAACAAATTGAGAGATTCTTCAAATAATTAGTCACTTCAACCATAAGTTTGGGTCTTCCTCAAATAATCATAGCCTCTTCAATCATAAACTTGGGTCTTCCTCAAATAATCACACTTCAATCATAAACTTGGATCTTCCTAAAATAATCAGTCACGCCCGTCATAAACTAGTGTGCCTCAAATAATCAATGACGTCATACTTACACAATACGATTGGACAATATTCTGCCAAACATCAAGGCATACATGAACACTTCCTGTCTCCTACCCACTCCATACGAAGCAGATTACAACATCCGGAGCTTGCTTGGCCCCTTACAGGAAGTCCGCAATAAAGCATTTACTTGCAAGATTGTAGGGTGGTGTGGTTTCTGTAGAAATTAATCTAACTTTATTAGATTCTATCCACACCCACAACCCTCTTTAGTGCCTATTACGACTTGCTTGGAATGGTATATCGCTTTGATTGACTCCTCACCTGTGGACCTTCGAATGACTACAAATACTATTATTTTTAAATACAATCTTTCTTTCGTGATCTAATCAATGTTTTATTGTTGGTAACTTGTAATTTGTCGAGGTTTGTTTGTTGTTCTCAAAAAAACTATTTTTTGTATTTATTATTTTCATGTTTATTATGTATGTTAATGTTCTGGCGTGTACAATGTAATATAAAATAATTTAGCTTTTAATAGGGCTAATCTCAGACTGCAAAATACACCATCAAGATGGCAACTACCTATGGATATAACCAAAATGACTCAGTCTGTGGTTGCATAAGACGCGCGCCTCAATAAAATAAGACACCCCCCCCCCCCCCCCCAACAAAAAATAAAATAAAAAATAAAAAATAAAACCACACAAACATAAAAGGAATTTATATTTCGCATTAAAAATAACTCAAGGTAAAGGTAGTCCAACAGCAGATTCTACAAACGGGGATATAAATATTAAGATACTTCAACGCCTATCCTTCTCTGAGAGTGAGCCAGGCACACATATACAGCTGGGTCGACAGCAGCGTGCCGATAATAGAGACGGAAGCGAGAGGTCTAGAACTCTGCTACGTAGACGTTAAAGAAATAAGTGAACCTTGCCGATTCACTACGAGTTACTAGAATCTACTACTTACGTGCTTGGGGTGTCTCCAATCTCCCTTCAATCAGCACACGCATTCCGACTCTCACGTCCAGGGTTAGAGGGCAGCACGCGGAGATAATGAAGGGTCTGGCTAAGAAAGTCCAGATAATACTTCGGATATATCTCAACGGAAGCAGCTATAGTACTCAGCTGGTTACAAGTCGCTACTTGCCAGTACGGTGAGGAGCAGCAATCTGTGACCAGATCTGTAGTACTGCTCTCTCCAGACCGACGGCTTCCTCGCAGGTATAAGCGCGTGCTAGCAAGACAAGCCACGCGATCGTGCCATCTTTCCAGCTATGCCACTTTCGTCAGAGACGATATTATCCCGCTGAAACAATATGAACAAAGCTACAAATCGACATCTGTTTACGGTTCGAAAGAAGAGAAAGGAAGGAAGGAGGGAAGAGGGTGGGGGGGAGATAATGGTTAATAATTAAAGGCAGTGTTTCTGAATACGGGGTCTGCAAAGTACTAATTAAACAGTGTGTGAATTTTATTGATTGATTGATATATATAAATATATATATATATAGTGTGTGTGTGTGTGTGTGTGTGAGAGAGAGAGAGAGAGAGAGAGAGAGAGAGAATGTGTGAGTGGTTAAGAGGGTAAGCGTGTTACATATAGTAAGTTATCCACATGGCGGACAAGAATCTCCAAAGATTAAAACACATCTTACAAAATGAACTACAGCGATGGTTCGCCCATTAGGACTTCCTCTACGGAATGGACGAAATGAAATGGGCACAGAACAATGGGAGCTAACTAAGCTGGATTTGCATAGGATAACTCGTATAATGTGTAACTGATAATATAAAGGTAGTATCACAGCAGGCTCTGCTGTCAGGGATATTAGTGTTTGAGACCACTGTAACCGTAAGTCAAGTAACCATTTACAGTTGGGTAGACAGTACTAAAAAAAACGTTACTTGACAAGCCTTTTTTTCCGACTGCAGCTAAACAAATTTGTTGTGGATTAAACACCACCGTATAACAGTAGGAGAAACAGTTAAGCCCCACGGCAGAAGACAACATTCCCTCCCCCATGTACTTCTGGCGCCACGTTCTGAAACAGTAGCACATTTTTCCCCTGAGCACACAGATAACGCAGACAATCTATCCTGCTGGAGATTACAGCCGACGTGCAGCACGCCACACGTCGGGTGGAATACAGTCCCATCTTAGGTAGAATTTCGCTATAACGACAGCCCGTGACGGGCCACAACCGCTTACAGTAAAAATTACCTTTGAAAAATGTAAAATTGTCCGTAAAGTAGATATCCTATTCATATTTACGGACTGTATGTTACGAAAGAGAATGGAGCGGTTATTGTGCTGGTCTCCAAATCCTTAGGTGAGGAGATTTTACCCAAAAAAATGTTATCCTAGATTAAATGACAACTTACCCTGTACACTGTGTGGCGACTACAGATAAGTGGCCTTTTATTCGTTGGTTCTATAATGCTAGTAGTTGTGTTATCTAGGAGGGCGCTTCAAATGAAAACCTTCAAAGTGGGATTTCAATGAGAGAACCCATGTCTTTGTATTGTAACTTGTTAATATGGTTGCTAAGGATGTTAAGAGTGCCCTGGACGTGCTATGACAGTGCAGACGAAGAACATGACTTCCTAATTGCAGTTAAAAGATAACCGCACACTAGTGATATGCACCAAAGAGGAGCAGCGTTCTGTTATCCGTTTTTTAAAGCAGGAAAGGGGTAAAACCTTTATAAATTAATCGGCGAATGAAAGTCCAGTACTGTGATGAATGCATTTCACTCCAGCAAGTGTATGAATGAAGTAGGAAGGTCCAAAATGGCGAAAGTTATGTCACAGGCTGTCCACGACCGGGTCAATGACATCGAGTGGTGAACCCAGAGTCGATTGCAACTGTTGACAGTCTTGTAAAAGAAAATCGACGATTGACTGAATGAAATTGCCGCACATCTGGACATCAGTAAATCTTCAGCACACCACATCTTTCATGATGTGCTGCAGTACCACAAAGTGTCAGTATAGGTGGGTACCACGGCACCTTACTCCAGAAATGAAACAACGATGCGTTGATGTCTCAGGAACTATTGCGGCGCTTTGAAGGTGATGGTTTCATAGCAAGAATTGTTACTGGAGAAGAAACATGGGTTAACTACCACGAGCCTAAAACGAAGAGGGTGAGCAAGGAATGGCGCCATCCCTTCTCCTGTCAGATTTAGGCAAATGTTATACTCCACCTTCGCTGACACACTTGGCACTGCATCACGCAATCACCAGGACTGGTTTGATGGAAACTGCGAAGATATACACCGTCGGCTAGAGTAGAGGCATAAACCTCACTGTGCAGTTAGCAATGATCCAAAATTATGTGCAAAGAAGGGGGCGTTTTCCAGGGTTCGCCAAACTGTGCAACGAAGGCTCCGTGAGATGCATGATTCATGGCTATGCAAGAAAGTTGATCAGATACAGGCGTTTGCAGATAGACATGATATCAGCAACTTTTACGGTGCACTCCGAGAAGTATATGGCTCAAATGCATCGGGCGCCTCCCCTTTGCTGAATGCATATGGCAGCATCCTGATTACTGAAAAAATGAAAATACTGGAGCCCTGAGCAGAACACTTCAGTAGCGGTCTCAACAAACACTCGTCCATTAATGATGAGGCGATAGATCGTCTGCTACAAATATAAATTAATGAGACCCTAGCCAACTGTCCTGAAAACATCGGCCTCCTCACTAGTGGAAAGCCTCCGTGATCCGACACAATTCCTGCCGAGATCTACAAAGCCCCCCGGGGGACCCAGATTGACTGAGAATGTGACTGGACTTCTGTGAAATGTGGAATCAGCAGCGCATCACACAAGACTTCAAAGATGCATAAATTATTCATCTTTATAAGAGAAAAGGAAATCAGCAAGTCTGTGACAACAATAAGGGGATATCTCTGCTTTGCGTTGCTGAAAAGATGCTTGCAGGGATTCTACTAGACAGACTATCGCATCATCTAGAACAAGGGCTGCTTCTAGAGACTCCATTTAGATTCAGAAAAGGACGACGCACCACTGATATGATCTTTGTAGCTAGGTAAATATAGTAAAAGTGTCAAGAACAAATTCTCCACCTTCTCACCACGTTTGTGGATTTAACAAAAGCTTTTCATACTGTAAGTCGGGATCACGATGCTGAGCAGCACATGAGCTGCAGTGGTTAGCGACCCATAGCTGACTGCTAGCGTCAGGGCCAGCGAACCATAGCTGACAAGACCCTTCTACACCTCCACGCGGTGATCCTGGATAACAGGCTGCAGCAGGGCAGACTGGCTAAGGAGAAGGGATCGAAGAGGGAATGCTAACCCGGTACTAAAAAAATGCTTGCTGAAGTCGGATGTGTTGGACCGAAAGGTGCAAATATCGCAGCCAAGCTGTAAACTACGACACAACGCATTCCGTTCTCTGGACTACATTCTGCTACTTAAGCCCTTTCAGGGTTTGGTAGCGGGAGATTGAGAACGAACGAAGAAGAAGAAGAAGATACTGTAAGTCGTGACTGCCTATGTAAGATCATGGCCAAATTTTGATATCGCAATGCTTTATTATAATGGTTCGGCAGTTCCATGATGGCATGTTGGCTCGCTAAAGATCATGGGCAATACTCTGAGCCCTTTGGTGTTACAAATGTAGTGAAGCAAGGATGCATCCTAGTCGCTCCCTTTTTCAGCACGATGTTTACTGCCATGTTGACTGATGCATTCAAGGGCAGTGATGCTGGAGTCAAAGTCCGCTATCGCCTAGACGGTGAGTTCCTCAAATTGAGGAGACTGCAGTCAAGAACAAAAGTACAAATTGAGACCATATGTGAACTTCTCTTTGCTGATGAATACGCTCTCAATGCCAATTCAAAGACTGAAATGCAATGTACCGTTGACCTGTTTGCAGCGGCTTGCGTTAACTTTGGTCTAAATCATTTCTTCCAGTTAGACTGAAGTGCAACACCAAGCAGGCCCAAGAACTGAGCACAGTGAGTATTAATCACTATCAAAGTTCAAAAGTTAAAGTCGGTAGAACGCTTTGCATACATTGGCAGCACACCATCCAGAGCAGTCCCTCTTGATGATGAAGTAAACCATAATTGCCAAAGCGTGTACATCCTTTAGAAAACTAAGTTCCTCAGTTTGGAACCGGAGAGGAATTAAGTGTATAAA
This sequence comes from Ariolimax columbianus, assembly GCA_036924085.1. Taxonomy (NCBI): domain Eukaryota; kingdom Metazoa; phylum Mollusca; class Gastropoda; order Stylommatophora; family Arionidae; genus Ariolimax; species Ariolimax columbianus. Next base: position 117,576,305 of record JAVGWX010000001.1, on the reverse strand, counting down.
AAAATGTAATACTACCAACTCTTCTATACGCCTGTGAAACCTGGACTGTGTACAGTTGACATTCGAAGAAGCTTGAACACTTCCATCTGGGCTGCTTAAAGAAACTGCTAAACATAAAATGGCAACATAGGATCACAGATGTAGAAGTTCTTTCACGGGATCGTATGACAAGCATCAACACAACTATGTGCAGATCGCAGCTTAGATAGACTGGCCAAGTTGTCCGCTAATCAGAAGAGCGGCTTCCAAAGAAAATATTCTATGGCGAGCTTGAGTCTGGTAAGCGTGCTCGCCGTGGCCAAATAAAACGTTACAAAGACCCTCTGAAAGCCTCACCGAAGAACTGCAGCACTGACCTTGACCAGTCTGCCTAGCGTAGCAAAGTCTCTGCTGGCATGGCGCATATGGAGCGGACATGAATCAACGAAGCTGCACGGAGACGAGCCACACGAAAAGCAAGAGACGAGTTACCTTCGTCTGATGGTCAGACGGTGTTTCTCTGCCATCAGTGTGACAGACGCTTTCAGGCTCGGATTGGTTTGATCAGCCACCTCCGAACCAACTTCAGGATTGACAGATGACAATGTGGTCTTCTTGGTAAACGATGAACAAACAACAGATATACGTGAATTCATATCTCTGGCAGGTGTACTCTGTTAAGATGTTCTTCCGTGATAAATTTGCCTTTGAAAAGCTGAGTTCCCGTCTTCCCTATTCTCTCTATGGTTTCAACCATCTCATGGGGTTTGACTTTTTCCCATGGTGGAATCTGGGATATTTGTTTTAGATCTCGATTAACTGCCTGGCTTATGATTTGGACTGCTCTTGCAAGATATTGTGTTTCTGCTATGAAGTGGTTTCTCTGTAATCTCCTTCTTGCCGTGCGACTTATCCTGTCATATATTGGAACATCCGGTACGGTATTCGTTTGAACTTTTCTTCCTGCTGGAGCGTTTTTTGGTCTCTGAGCCTCTCTATACTTTCGATTCGTGTGACGTATTAATTTTGTGGAAGTGATTTTTTGTTGCTATGAACAATGCTGCTATCCCGTATTCTAGTAATGGTCTCACATAATCTGTGTACAGTTTCTTGAGTGTACTCGTGTCAGCTCCTCATGTTGAGCCAGATGTCTTTCTCATTATGACTATTGTTTTTCGTATCTGATCTGTCCATGTCAACCTTGGGTATTTTGTTATTCCTAGCTAAGCTGGACTCACGTCTAAGGGTAGATACTGTCCATTTACTTTCAGGATCACTTCTTGAGGTTTGGAAGATAGGGAGAAAATTGTGCATGTGGTTTTGGTTTCGCTAATGGCGATGTGGCATTTCTTTGTTGAAGTCTCTATTTTATTTAGGATCTCTTGCATTTGGTATCTAGCTAGATTTGTAGTCTCTTCATATGTCCATAGAGGTAAGGCATCTGTATATAGTGCACTGTGTACTTTTTCAGCCCTTTATGTGATTATATCATTGATATATACGAGAAACAGCATAGGTGTCTATATTTCACCTTGTGGAACTCTTTGTTCCATTTTCATCTTTTTGCTTTTTAGAGTTCTATTTTTATTGTCATGATATCTAAGTAATCACTGATCCATTTGTACATATTGTTGTTTACACCCATTTGCAGTAGTTTGAGTTTTAACCCGCTCTTCTATACTCTATCAAAGGCTTTCTCTAGATCTATCCAGACTGTTAGTATTTTCTTTTTTTATTGATAGGCATCTTCAATCTCCCGCGAGATACGAAACCTGATCTTCGATCGATCTGTTTCTACGAAAACCTGCTTCCAGTGGGATCGGTCAATTTGTGATTCCATTTGCCAGGTTATTCCTTATTCTAGTGAGCGATTCATTCCATTAGTTTCTCCACACAACTGATCAGAATAATAGGTCTATAGCTGTTATCCTTCCAATGTTCAAAGATGGGGGATGGTCCTTGCCTCGCTCCATGTTATGGTGACATTTCGTTGGTTCCAGTTTGTGTTAAAGTTGTGTAGCAGTTTGTTCGTTGCTATTTCTTCCATGTTACAGAGAATTTCATTAGTGATGGCATCTTCTCCTACGACTTTTCTCTTCTTGAGTTATATAATAATTGATTCTAGTTCTGTCTTGATGATATTTAACATCAGACAGTTACTGCGTGGCCTAAGGGTGAAACTCGCTCGGTTTTCACAATCCCAACGTTTCGGGTTCGATTCTCACTTGTGTCCAGTTTGGCAGACACTGGGTTTTTGTCTCGGGTGAATGCTCCTCCGCGTACGGAAAGTAATGGCAACCTAACGTACTGAACACTTGCCAAGAAACTTATAACAGCCAAATAGGTGGCGGTTGTAAGAAGCTGCGTTCTGTAAAATTACATCGACTTACTGTTCCTCAGGTACTCGAACTGAGTGCTCCGTTTCTCTTTTTCTATACTTTTTTACGTCTGTGGGCATTTTATTTTTACTTGTTTCTGCGTAATTTTTTATTAGAATATCTGCTTTGTCCCGGTTAGTACCTTTCCTTCATTTTCAATCTAAATTGATGGCTTGGTGCTGTTTTCGTCACAAGGCCTTTGCTAGATTCCAGTGCTTCTCTCTCTCTCTCTCTCTCTCTCTCTCAAAAATCGTTTCTGTACGATCTGTATGAGCTTTTCCTGCATGACTGGTTGATTGTGTTCCTGTATCTTGCTGCAGCTGCTTTAAGTGTGAATTTACTTTCTTGAATTTCGTTAATGTCCGTTCTTTCTCTTGTCTTTGTAAGTTGTACTTCCGGTAACAAACACGGTTGTTGTTCTTCTGGCGCCTCTTGTGATGTTTTTCATTGCTGCCTTTAGGAAGCACTGGTTAATTTTTCAAAAATCGTACCCGTTTCCTGTGGTGAGTGTTGATGGACTGACAGTAAAGATCTTTACTTGTGGCAAACTACTGCCAGTCTGCTTTCTTATAGTTACATCTAGGCAACGGCTTGTGGTATGATGGTGTTTCCCAGGATTATGGTAAGTCTAATGGGTATGTGGTCACTTTCTGCTGTGGTAAAAGCAAGGTCAGGAGATTATGTTGATGACCATTGCCGTGAATAGAAAGTTGAAGGGACGTCTGGGAGGTTGATCAGGTAGAGGTTGCTGTCAACCTTCCTTTCCTCTAGTTCATTGTCCCCCATTGCCTGGGGTCATTTCGATGATTTATTGGTATCTATGTATGGCTTTCTCTTTGAACCTGTCCTTATTTGTGCTCATTAGGACCTAATAGTATTCCTACTCTCCTAGAGTGTCGCGCTTCATCTGCCTGAATGTTATCTGTACAGCTGTCCTCACATAAGAGGTCTCCTTTCCTGGACTCTTGACCTGCCCAAATGCAACCATTCATAGTCTGGCCCCACTCCAGTGACCTGCCCGGCTTGGGTGACTCTACCAGGAACATAGTTCCCTCCGGGATAGCTCACTGGGAGGCATCCTTGGGGAAGGGACGGGGGCGGTAGGGACAGCTGAAATGGTTACTTTCAAGCACGTAAAAATAAACAATTTTATTGGCATTCTTCCTGGTCGCTCGATCTCAAATAATCACATCTGTTTACCTCATAAAGTTGATAGCCCATATCAGGCTTCTATCGTCACTAGACAGCTTATCACTCAACTTGGTTAGAGAAATGTCCTCGTGGAGTTGACCGACTTGTAGAACATAATGTACGCCTGTTGTGCCGGAGTACGATCCAAGCATAAGCCTGTTCTACCCCCCCCCCCCCTCCCCCCTTCCGCCGTGTGATCCAAGCTTTCCTAGGTCACTAAGCGATTTCTTCACAAATGATGTAAGGGACACAGTCTATGACGTTAAGGCTGATATTCTATAGCACGGCATAATACAGATGTAGCAACACTGACCGACATACGAGAACACAAAAAAAACTGTTTATCGATTCAAGGTACGTAAGCTAGGAAACTAACGAAGCTCGTTACAGGGTGAGAGACTACGTTAAGTCTCGTGGGATCTGAGATTTGCGTCATGATTGTATGATATGTCAGCAAATCACTTCCTTTCAGATACTATTATAAAACCACGTGTGGGCGACATTTGGTAATGGACCAGGCGCTAAAACGTCTTACGTTGTTCGCAGCCAGTGCATACAGTCTACTTAAAATACTGTACACCATATTAGCATGTCGTGAAGGAAACTAAATTATGTTGTGCGCTGGGGAAGCAAATGAGTTATATAAAGCGGTGTTTCCCAACCTTTTTACACTGGGAAATATTGTTCGCGGACCAGTGAAAATAGGACATATTGTTCGCGGACCGGTGAAAATAGGGGAAAAAACAAAACAAAAAAACTTAACGAACTAGTGAAAATAGGAAAAATTGTCCACGGACCGGTGAAAATAGAAAAAAAAACTGTTCACGGACCAATGACAATATGAACGATTTTTCGAGGACCGCTCAGACAAAAATAAACAACAAAACAATCCAGTAATTTCCAATGTATTGTGTGTATTAGTTGTTAAATCTAATATTATCAAATGAAAATTCTATAGCTATTTAAATTAACCAGCATTCCAGCAGTAAATAGACAAAAGTATTTAGCAATTAATGTCTTTTTTCGCGGACTGGTAGGACATTTCTGTAGACTGGCAGCGGCCCGTGGACAGGCGGTTGAGAAACACTGACATAAATGCTCGTATACAGGCTTAAATTAACATGGCCAGAGCTATCGGTGACCCTATGCTTAGCTTGGAGCGTAAAATAATTGGTGATACTTCTATGTTGTTGAATGCTCAGGATGAGTCAGTTTTGTGCCCCCTGAATAGGACGTTAAGTGGCAGGTTACACGCAGTAGCTTTCCTCATATCCAGAGCGTGCTGATAAAGGTGTACTACAGGCTGTTGTCCTATATATGAATATCGTTACCACGGGATTGCGTCGATCCAAATCACGATAGCTAGAATGCCTTGAAAACAGCATGTTTCCTCCGGGGGAACTCTAGGGTGGAAGAGATATGTGGTCTTGGTCAGTATATTACGGCTGACCCCAAGGCGACGTCCTGGTCAGTATGTTGTGCCTGATCCCGAGGCGACGTCCTGGTCAGTATGTTGTGCCTGACCGGACTAGCGTCTCATTTCCCCATACGTTTATGCTAGTTATGGTAAATAATTGCAATTTCGATATCATTCTTGCATATTTTTTTCTAATGTTACATATATATATATATATATACACACACACAAGGCGTGTTCAAATGAAACTGGACCAAACTACAACATGTGAACATATGTACAATGCACATGATGACGTCACTTCTGGTTGTAAACAGCATATGGCAACCGTCAAGTTTGCAAAATTTCATTTTCCTCCGATTCATAGTTTCCTCGGCAGATCGTTGAAAACATGGCCGGTGTTATACGGAATCCGTCCAGAGTTGATCAGCGATCGGTGATTCGGTTTCTAACAGCTGAAGGATGTCGATCAGCTGACATTCATCGCAGAATGCAGGCAGTGCATGGTGACAAAAGTGTGTCGAAGACAACAGTGAAGAACTGAATAACGGTGTTACAAGAACGACGTGAGTTAACGAAAGATCTTCCGAGACCAGGTCAGGTGCATATTGTTGAGTTAACTCACGTCCGAGTGAATTGCACACAACAATGTGGACAGTCTTGTGTGGTCCAAAACAAGATGGACACAGTCATCTGTGTCCCGAGGCAGGAAGGTCAGGGTCTGTTGTGGCCTGAAACAAAATGGACAAAGACGTATGTGGTCTAAGAATGGACGAGTGCAGTCATGTGTGTCCCTTAACAGAATAGACATATTCGTGCAAGGACCGTTCAACTAAAAACACTGCCCACACATGCTTTACCAGAGTTTCTGAGGTGTAAAAGAGCTAGCCTTTCGCATCAAAACTGACAAGACATGGTTCTCCGTGTAATTGTTGAGAGCTCTAGTTAACCCAAATGTAAAGGTATACATGACTCTGCTAGTTATTGAAGGCATGAAGACGAGAAAAACAATTGTGTACTCCGCTACACGAAATCTACCTTCTGTCTTCAGCCTCACATAATAGCTGCTGTTTAAAAAAGAATACTAATTACCGGTATATTATCTAGAATCGATATCACTGCCATCAGGGCAGACCTATACGTGATTAATTGCTCATCATATTTTTATGTAGTGTATGGATATATGGCTCGTGTTGCGCACAGTCCTGCTCCGTCCTTTCAAGCGGACATCCAGGCTCGGTGTCAAACTCCTGCAATCTGACATGTCATCGATTGTAGTTCGATATTCTTATAGGATGTTATTGATTTATTTCAGTATATGCCTCATATTCATATCTAACTTCTTCCCTATGGGTGATATCAGTATGTCAGCCCCTTCAGCCCCAAATAAAATACAGACCTACAGGAACTGAGAGCGACACTCTATAAACTTTGTCATCTTTTCAAAACAGTTGTGATATAGTGAATGAAGCCAATGTAATGGCAAAGAAGAGACTGACAATCAATGGAAGGTAGAAAGCTACCTCAGCTTGATATAAGCATCTCGTGAAGAAACCAAGAGGTTTACCAGTTATAGATGCAGGGACAAGTGAAAAGCAGAGCACACATGTCAACAACCAAATGGTGCAAATTACCAGCTCAACAGACTCCGCACAGACCACAATACATTGAGATACTATCTATTCAACATTCTGCTTCGTCTTCTTCTTCTTCGCTAGTCCTGAAAAGAACATTGTGACGTCGCGTTGTAGTTTATAGCGAGGCTGCTATATCTGCACCTTTCGGCCCGACACATCTAGTTTCCACTTATGGTGATTTGGGTGGCATCATTTTGCCTTTCCACTACAATCCATATCCAGTAGTGCAGCAGGTCCAGAGTCACCATCTGTGAGTGGTGTCTTGATAGACTCTGGTTCACTGATCCCGATGCAAGCAGTCAGCTTTAAGTCGATGCCTGTTGATAGCTCATTTACTGTACTGCATCGTCTGCCCCTATTAAACAAACTATGGATAGAAAATACAAATGAATGTGTCTGAATATCTACTACAAAGGTATTGAACATACAAGGAACAAAGAAATCACGTGCTGCCATCACTGATACTATTCCTGGACAGGTTCGATGAAGACACCTATAGCCTCAGCCTTACCACTGCTTTCTTCAGATGTATTCAAGTTGGCATCTGAAAACGCACCAAGAAGATTATAAACACAAGCAAACGTAGGTGTAATGCTTCTATCTCTGTATTTGACTCATGTTGTAGCAATTCCTTCTGCATATTTTTTTCGTTTTTTGTTTTTTTTGCGTTTGTCTTATTTATCTATTCCCCGAGGCGGTTTGCGTTGCACTGTGGTTTTTATTTTGCGCCCGCCGGCCCAGTGCATCCGACTTCAGCATTCATTTTATGTAAGGGCCTGCTTCCTCCTGCATTTTCTAATGGTTTGCTTCCCTGGTGTACGGCCGATGCTGTGATGGGAATCGAACCCAGCACCTTCTGGTTGTGAGCCGTGTCACCTAACCACTAGCCCACGCCGTTCCCATCTGCATATTTTGACGCAGGTATTCGGAGTCATGATCTATACGTATAAACCAATCCATTTACTGTAAAAAATAATAGTGTTTCCATACACCACTATTGACACAACAGCGTGCTGAATTCAGTCTTCCAGCACTTAAAGTGGGTCTCACGTGTAAAGCTTCCTCGCGGGACCTGTCTCGCAAATTCGTTCCCCAAATGACTAGATAAATATGTCAGCAGCTGCAACAGTCTTCAAGCATGCACAGACGATAAGGCAGATAGACAGGAAAACGGAAGGGATGATACAAACACACTAGATGAGCTTGTAAGCAGACAGGCGTAAGAGTATACATTCACATACTGCACAGACAGTGGAACAGGTATCTATAAACGGCATGGACTGACGGACAGAAATGTGTCAAGGTTGATAAGAACACTACATGTACTTGTAAGTAGACGACTATACGGCTTGCTTAACATAGAGAAAACATTCAGACTCATTTACTTGAATCCATCGACATGCTGACCGATGAACTGATAGCCAGATAGACTGTCAGGATGGTGAACACAATGCATGTGCTTGTAAACAAATGTATAGATAAATGAAGAGAGAGAGGGGGGGGGGGGGGGCGAAGAAAGACAGAGATAGATAGACATGCATCCATTGACATACAGATGGATGTGCTGATGCTTGAGCAGATAGAAATAGTGATACATAGGCAGACAGACAGACAGACAGACAGACAGACAGACAGACAGACAGACAGACAGATAGATAGATAGATAGATAGATAGATAGATAGATAGATAGATAGATAGAAGAGTAAAGCTTAGCCCATCTTTAGCAATAGAGGCAGCTTGACAAGGTGAAGGTAGTACAATAGCAGACACTACCCTCATGGATGAAGTGTTATAGTATCAATTCACCAGCTCAAAAGAAACCAACAAACTACCTTATTTCGCATGAGAACTGGTCACTGCAGACAACCAGAACATATATGCCCACTGAAGTTCTCACACACACCAGGTAGTGCCCACTGAAGTTCTCACACACACCAGGTAGTGCCCACTGAAGTTCTCACACACATCAGGTAGTGCCCACTGAAGTTCTCACACACACCAGGTAGTGCCCACTGAAGTTCTCACACACACCAGGTAGTGCCCACTGAAGTTCTCACACACATCAGGTAGTGCCCACTGAAGTTCTCACACACACCAGGTAGTGCCCACTAAAGTTCTCACACACACCAGGTAGTGCCCACTGAAGTTCTCACACACACCAGGTAGTGCCCACTGAAGTTCTCACACACACCGGGTAGTGCCCACTGAAGTTCTCACACACACCAGGTAGTGCCCACTGAAGTTCTCACACACACCAGGTAGTGCCCACTGAAGTTCTCACACACACCAGGTAGTGCCCACTGAAGTTCTCACACACACCAGGTAGTGCCCACTGAAGTTCTCACACACATCAGGTAGTGCCCACTGAAGTTCTCACACACACCAGGTAGTGCCCACTGAAGTTCTCACACACACCAGGTAGTGCCCACTGAAGTTCTCACACACACCAGGTAGTGCCCACTGAAGTTCTCACACACACCAGGTAGTGCCCACTGAAGTTCTCACACACACCAGGTAGTGCCCACTGAAGTTCTCACACACATCAGGTAGTGCCCACTGAAGTTCTCACACACACCAGGTAGTGCCCACTGAAGTTCTCACACACACCAGGTAGTGCCCACTGAAGTTCTCACACACACCAGGTAGTGCCCACTGAAGTTCTCACACACACCAGGTAGTGCCCACTGAAGTTCTCACACACACCGGGTAGTGCCCACTGAAGTTCTCACACACACCAGGTAGTGCCCACTGAAGTTCTCACACACACCAGGTAGTGCCCACTGAAGTTCTCACACACACCAGGTAGTGCCCACTGAAGTTCTCACACACACCAGGTAGTGCCCACTGAAGTTCTCACACACACCAGGTAGTGCCCACTGAAGTTCTCACACACACCAGGTAGTGCCCACTGAAGTTCTCACACACACCAGGTAGTGCCCACTGAAGTTCTCACACACATCAGGTAGTGCCCACTGAAGTTCTCACACACACCAGGTAGTGCCCACTGAAGTTCTCACACACATCAGGTAGTGCCCACTGAAGTTCTCACACACACCAGGTAGTGCCCACTGAAGTTCTCACACACACCGGGTAGTGCCCACTGAAGTTCTCACACACACCAGGTAGTGCCCACTGAAGTTTTCACACACACCAGGTAGTGCCCACTGAAGTTCTCACACACACCAGGTAGTGCCCACTGAAGTTCTCACACACACCAGGTAGTGCCCACTGAAGTTCTCACACACACCAGGTAGTGCCCACTGAAGTTCTCACACACACCAGGTAGTGCCCACTGAAGTTCTCACACACACCAGGTAGTGCCCACTGAAGTTCTCACACACACCAGGTAGTGCCCACTGAAGTTCTCACACACACCAGGTAGTGCCCACTGAAGTTCTCACACACCAGGTAGTGCCCATGTGGAAAATTGGGCCTGAAATCTGAACACATTCTACAGGAATGCCCAATCTATAGGGAAGAGCTTTTCAGAAGAGATTGACCAACACACCTAGATCAAAAACTCCGTCAATACAGAACTCACATTTACACTTATTACTAGAGAGCAGGACCAGCTTTTTGATAGTTAATCTGACTCCACACTCAAATCGAAGTTCCACTTTTCATCACTACCAGAATTTTGGAGCTAGGTAAACTAGGAATATACAGAAGTGGGCAGCAAGGCCCTAAGAGTTTTTATTCCATTTGCAACATCTTACTTGTGTGAGACTGGGTTTTCTGGATTGGCCGCCATCAAAACAAAAAAAACAAAAAACAGATCGCGATTGAACGTCGAGAAGGAGATTGAAATCGCAATTTTCTAATTTGTGCCCAGATTTGAAGAACTGGCACATGAAGAAGCACATAAAACTGTAAGTTGATTAAATTAATTTAGTTTTCCATTTACAAAATGAATACAGCGCTCTTTATTTTTGTGTCCGAAACTTAACTTATTTACTTAGCACAATTGGTATCAGATGTAAAATATGCACATTGCACAAATATTAATATTGTTTTTGGGTACAATTGCTTCTATATAGTATAAAGAAGATCCGTGGTTACTTATGCACTGGTCAAGGTAGCCGTGGACCAAAACAGTTTGAAAGCCTCTGCTCTAGAGACATTTCGCGGGACTCTAGGGCTCACCGTGAGCACTGGTTAAGAAGGCTTTTTTATGGATACTGATGGTTCGGTTCCTGTAACTCGTTGGTTGTACACACTCCTGTTCCGTTCTCTCATGCACTGCCCCTTTCTTGACCCACGGCGTATATAATGTTAAACAGAAAGCTATCAAAATAATATGAATGTTTTTTTCGAACATGCAAATGCATAAAAATACATAATACCATATTTACGCTATCGTATATTAAAGAAATATGCAATAAAGATACGCAAAAAGGACAAATGCATGATAGAATGCCTAACTGCTCGCATATTTTCTATGTGTGCTTTAACTTTGACATAGACTTGTAGGTTCCAAATAAAGCTCTAGAAACAAAACGTCATTTACGATGTGCGAATAAAAGCGTGAATGACTGTAGGAGGCAGAGGGTGTGAAAAGGGGGTGTTGGGAGTGTGAGAAGTAATATTCCCCAAATGGTGGATATATATATATGTTTATGAGAGGAGTAAATGGATGACCAGAGACCACCACACTAGAGGTTTTGTAGTTGTATAGAACAAATACAACAGAAGAAGATAATGAAACAAAAGTCAGTTCTCCACCACTTCAGTGAGATTAAAGACAGATATAACGTCCCAGACAAAAGACAAGAAACACAAAGAGTAATAAAAAATGTACTACTACATAGATGTTTAAAACTGTCAGAAATTAAAACAAAACTAACAGATAATACAACAAAGATTGCTGATCCGGTACGTCTTATGACGTCTTATAGATCACAGAGAACGATTGACACCTACCCAGAAGAATGGATACATGTCTGTACTGATGGGTCTACTTTTAAAGTCACTATTAAAGCGGGATATGGAGTCTACATAAAATCTCCAGACAGAACATCTGGTGAGCTGTTTGATGCCTGTGGAGAGATATGTTCAAACTATGAGGCAGAAATAACAGCATTGGAAGTAGCTCTGTACCACTTGAGGACTGCATTTGATGCTTTCCCATCAAAAGCCCAAGCATCATAATCTTTACAGACACTTTGTCTGCCCTTCAAGCTCTGGAAGATGGTGGCCATGATGAGACTAAACTTACCTAAATACCCCTAGATGCCAACCAACTTTTCACATCCCATGAAGTCAGAATAGTTATACAATGGATTCCTGGTCACTCAAATTCAGCTGATAATGGCAAGGCAGACAGACGGGCTAAAAGGGGTAAAGTCAAGAAAAACAATACACACCAACAACCTTACAGGCAGTCAAACAACTGCTGAAGACTGCCTACAAAGAGGCCTGACTATATAGATGGGCAATGGGAAATAGTGGGAGAGAAATCTACAAATATATATGGTCATCCCAAATTCCAAAGACAACATCAACCTCCTGAAAAGGAAATTCAAAAGCACTGTTTAAGGACTTCGCATTCAACACACACAGCTCAACAGTAACGAACAGAATCCATCCAGAACATACGTCAGAGTGCCGGCTGTGCACACATCCCTATGAAACTGTTGAACATCCTCGTTTTGAATGTCCGGCGCTTGCTGGTGTTAGGAAGGAGCTTCTTCCTCCGAAGCCAGACAAATGGAACACTCTGTACGGAACTAAACAACAGCCTACAAACATTTGCAGATACCACTAAATGGCATTGGGCCAAAGGGCAGAAATCCCTATGCCGCTAGATCAATTACCAACCAACCAACCAAATATATATATATATATATGGTTCTTGTGCGTTAAATCACCCATTCTGAAATTTTATATCATTCAATGACCACACGGGTTTCCATACAACAATAATTATACATGTCTAGGTATCAGGGTGCAGTTTTGTTGGGTGCAAGTTTTGTTGTTTTTTTGTGGGCCCTAAAAAGGACATTGATGCTGGTTTGTGGGCCCTGAAAAGGGCCGTGATGGGAACAGATTACCAAGGATCCATGAAGCTATGCACATATCAGTACATACACATGTTGCTCGTTCGTAGCTGCACAATTTAAAGAGGAGGCCAAAAGTCTGTAATGTCCTGCAGAATATTATCGAACGGGTCTAACTGACGGACTTTATTCCGATGTCGCCACAGAAACTCACACATGTAGGAATCTATCATGTGTCTGTGTGTTCCGTTTTGGTTAGGAATATATATATATATATATATATATATATATATATATATATATATATATATATATATATATATATATATATAAACACGTCGCCTAATATCGATTGCATAATGAAAAGGAAACTGTGGTCTTATTCTGTTTGTCCCGGGAACCACTTCTTCAAGATAAAAAACAAAAGATACCTTACACGTGGATGCATATTCGTACTGCTGAAGGCTGTCACGCAGACTAGTACAAAGCTCGTGAACGGCAGCCGTGGGAAGGTATATCCTTCCCGATAAACCAGCTGTATATCATTAGTCAGCAACGCAAAGCAGATCCTTTGTAAACTCAAGAAGGCAGAGCCATCATTCCACCAGGTCGTGTACCGGTGAAACTTTACCCAATACATTTAAAGCGTGTGAACCACATAACGCAGAATCAGAGTAACCCGAGCAATATAAAAACAGGTCTAGAGATTTCAATTTATGGACACTCTAGTATCATCAGATGGGAGAAGAAGATTAAGAAATAAAGAATTCCATACATCATGCAGAAGAAGTATTTTTGATAATGAAAGACGTCTTATGCAACAATATTGTGTCAAATCAGATAGAGAGATAGATCTACGGTGTTACATAAAACACTTCTTCTTCTTGTTCATTTGTCACTCTAGATGAAGTAGTATCTTTTCGTTCACAGCCTCTTTTATTTATTTATTACGTCTATACGTGAAGTCCGAACTGGACTTAAGGTTACTGCAGTGGATAGTACTTCAAGACTTCCAGATATCTGTTGAATTTCGTCTCCTTTGATCAGTGCTCAGCATGCAATTGGCTAAACATATAACCATCTTGTATGATATGTTCGGCTACCTGCGCTGAGTGCATTAGTGATAAACCAAATTTAGCCTGTGTGAGTGGTCATTGAACCTGGTATGTCCTGATCCCCTGCGGAAAAGGGTCACTTGCTCCGCTCGATCACGGCAGTTTATTCTTCTTCGTCGTTCGTTCTTTAACTCATACTAGCAAGCCCTGAAAAGGACTTTGCAAGTTGCAGGATGTAGTCAGGAGAACCAAATGCGTTGTGTCGTAGTTTACAGTTTCACTGCGATATGTGCACCTTTCGGTATGACACATCTGACTTCAGCAGGCATTTTTGGGTACTGGGTTAGTCTTCCCTCTTCGATCCCTTCTCCTTAGCAAGTCTGTCCAGTTCCAGCCTGTCATCCAGGATCACCACATGGAGGTGTAAAAGGATCTTGTCAGCTCTGGGTTTTTGCACCTGACGCTAGCAGCCAGCTTTGGATCGCTGACCGGCACAGCTCATGCACTGCTCAGCATCTTGATCCAGGTCACGGCAGTGATAGTTGTGTCTCTCGTTTGATCGACTGTCCATTTGACTTGGATAACGTTTTTTTTCTTTATGGAAAGTGATTGTTCTTTTTGTTCTGGTGTTGGTGCATTACTTGCTAACCTGTCTGCTTTATCTTGTCATACCAGAGTGTGGTAGTATACACTGTAGTACTACCATTATCTTGGCTTTTAGTTCATTCAAGGCTTTTCTAAGTTCTGAGAGTGTATCATTCTTGAGGGTGTCAAGCTATAAGGCCCCACTATAGTTTTTCTCCTTTAGGAAGTCCGCGCGAAAGCATCTTGTCCGCTTTTGCAATGGTGGTTTTCTCCAGCAATTTGTTTTACATGGGAATATTGCTAGCCCCATGCATAACTTTCTTTAGTCGACATTTGACGAGATGCACGAAGGAGCTGTAGTCTATTTTTTTCCTCCATACTAGGGATAGGGAGCCCCGGAATCCACTCGGGGAGTTACACTTTGCATATGGAGTCACTAATAGACAATCAATAGTCAAACAGAAAAATCAATGAAGGAGTGAGGTATGTGGTTTCGTAGAATAATGCTAAGAATCCCATAGACCGTTAACAAGACTAATGATAATGTGCTAGGGGAGTTAATCCTCTTCTTCTTAGGCTTAGGGAACACGAAAGGAGCCTCCACGTAGATTGTAATTATCACACCCATTGGCGTCCCCCTGGCAACGGCGTTTCAGTTGGCCAATCATTTCACCACCGAGGCATCATGGATCATAACACAGCAATCATGTTGATCTTCTATCCACTTTGTGTCGTTAGACGTCGAGGAAGGAGGGGTGGTTTAATGTCGCATGCCAGCTTTGTCGCCGATGTTGTTGTCATTCCGTGGTTTTTCATTGCCTCAATGACACTATCTATCCATCTTTTTCGTGGTCTGCTTCTTGCTCTAAAACTCTAATGTCTGGTATTGTAGATATGCGCAGCTGGTAACTTTAGCTGCATTCCTGTTAGGTCTCCGAACCATTTTATTCCTTGCCTGTCGATGTATTCCTCCTAGCAGGGTGTCGCTGTCTGATTACTTCGTTTCGTACTCTGTCCAGCCTTGTGACCTCGACAGCCTTTCTCAAACAAGTCATTTGACCTACCATGATTTTTGTTTCTTGTGCCTTTGTGAAGGTCCATGTCTGACACTGGTAGCAGAGTTGATATAAAAATAATAATTATTAGCTGTCTCCTTGTCTCTATTGGAATGTGTTTTTATCTGTATAATGGTGAGAACTGATAGGAAACCGCATTAGCTTTCAATCAACATCGAGGGACTATGTAACGACAAAGAAACACTGGCAACATGTTGTCTGACGCGGAGTCCGGGACATAGTAAGAAGACAAAGGATCCTGGGGAGAAGAGCATGGTCTTCCAACTTAGGACAGAACACATCAGACCTAACTTATGTGATGATGATGTTCGTCGATCACAAGTGATGAAGACCACTCTCTTTGTTCAGTCGTGTGGGCAGTCTTTTCTCTTATTGTGTCAGCTGAAATGGGTGATTTGGATCAGTGAGGAAGAAACTGTGCCTTTTGTCAACCTCATTCTATGGTCCTGGGCTACCCTTGGCCAGATATTTAACGAGACGACTGGACATACCTTGGTGTCCAGATTTTTCCTCAGGGTTTACTCCTGAAGCCTTTCCTCGTAAACAGGTATCCCGCAAGGCAGTGAAGGGGGGATGACAGCTAACGGTGTGTG
This sequence comes from Ariolimax columbianus, assembly GCA_036924085.1. Lineage (NCBI taxonomy): Eukaryota > Metazoa > Mollusca > Gastropoda > Stylommatophora > Arionidae > Ariolimax > Ariolimax columbianus. Next base: position 117,560,397 of record JAVGWX010000001.1, on the reverse strand, counting down.
TCGTGCCTTTTCCATAAGAGGTCGTATGCACATCACTCTGCGTGTGATTGAGTTTGGCATCTCTCTCTGGCTGTGTTCAGTCCAGTCCATTATAGTCGTGTCTAAATTTCTCAAGTGCCAATTTCGTGAAGTTCAGCCGTGAGAACTAAGCCGTGAAATACGACACAGGTTTAAGCGTAGTGCTGTTCAAATAGCCGATATCCAGACCAGGATAATCGGCCGGAAGAAATCACACACACACAAAAAAACGAACGAATTAACCAGCCCAACTGAAAAACAACATGTTTCCGTGAACACAAATGTAAGTCGTCGACTAGTGTGAACTTCAGCCAAATACGTGGTCTGGCGGCATCCATATTGAACTAAAACTGCAGAGCATCGTAGACCCGCAGCCGGTTACGGCGCCATCTTTGCTCCTATCATATATAATCTATATATCATATATAAGGTATACCTTAGAGACAAACCAAACTTTGGTAACTGCTCCCACCCACATGAGACAGTGCAACATATGCTGCTCGTCACAAACAAACAGAGACAAGTTATTCCCTGACATCTCAACAACCACCAACGCTTTATACTTCTCCACTCACAAGCTGCAAAACTAGACATTCTACACCTTAACTATGACAGGATCGTCATAGTTAATCAACAACAATGCCATGGTGAACAAGTTCTTCGTCCATTTCTCTCGTTCTCACACGATATTAGTACATTAATCAATTCGAATGTATTTCCTACGTTTGGTGAAACCGGGCACGCATCATAGTCTATCCACGCTCCAACACACCCATGTATAAATTGCACATGGCTTTATTTAGTAAATGCAAACCGAGGTAGGGGGGGGGGGAGAGGAGGAGCTACTAGTCAGCCAACATTACAAAAGTTTAATCCGGCACACTTCATCCCGAACAGCAGTCAATACTAAGCGGTTGACGATTTTTTTAAAATCTGATAGCCCGATCCCTGACGTTCCTGCGCTGTGTCGCTGCGTGATTTATGTGTAAGACACGCAGACATGTCATTTCCGGTTATGAAGTGTTATATAATGAGATATGAATCGTACAGGTAAAATTCTGAGGCATTCATGTACCTGAGCTTTACCTGGTCTGGTGTAAGGTCATAATGTCCACCGCGGAGCTTAATGGTGTTTATGTTGGCGTGCCTGCTGCTTCCGGCATTTCAAAACAATGCTGACATAACAAAGAAGAAGGTGGCCGTACGGCACGGATACCTATCTTCCGACCAAAAGGACACCAGTTCAAAACCTCGCCTAGCATGTACGCTCCAGGGGAAAATCCGTTTGTTTCTTAGTCCCATAAATCCTCCCGGCGGACACAAGCAAAGGGAAAAAACACAGCAATGATACTTGTGTATGCAATGGGTGTCAAAATGACACCTTATTCTGTAGAATGTATGTTTTGGTGAAGGTACGACCATTTCAACAACAGGCATCCTATTTGGCAATATAAGGGCACGTGTGCCATTCTTAATAGAAATACTTAGAATTCTGGTAGTCAAATAGGTGTATGCCTGATGCCAGGTAGTCGAAGGCTATCCATAGATACATAGTAGGTTCTCACTCTCTCGTGTTTTTATTTTCATTGCAGTTTTACTTTCGGTCGCTTACTAGGTCTGGGGGAAGGTTTGAATATCAATACTTTCAGAATTTTGTCATAACAGCGGCTAACAGCCTACTTTTACGATTTTCAACTGTCAACTGTCAATGTCCAGAGTTTACACATGATCTCACAGTGTTTCGTCTCATCAATGTCCAATATGACTAGACGACGATCACTACCTCTACCGAGACCAGGGGACTTTTAACACAACAGTTTCAAGCTTTCCTATCTTGAGAGACAAGCGCATTTACCTTTCAGCTGTAGTGGCTATCACGTGAGCCATATACGATAGAAAGACAGAACCAAGGTCAAAACTCCCAGGTAGCACAGAAAAGTACCTTCATCATCATGTCGATGTTTCACTCACTAAGGAAGTTATAGTGCCATCACTACCGTTTATCTAGTTCAGAAAGCATATATCAATGGATATCTGCGCTCTTGTAAAGGCATTTATAATCAACCATTGCAAGAAATCATAATTCTCTTTATGCTTGGTGGAAAATGAGGCTTATACACGAACTTCCCATGCCTTTCAGTCTTAGTCCACCTTTCGTGCAGTTCCCTATGCCAGAGATGCGCAGCACAGCTTATCCCCCATCGTGCGTCTCTAATTAGTTCTTAATCCACCTTTCTTTCTCTTACACTCTGGTGTCCACATAAGTGCTGTTTTTGCGGGTATGTTCTAACCATCTTCATCTTCTCTCTCTCTTTAAATGCTACCGATATCTTCTTGGTATGGTACGAGTTTGTCTTGTCTTTTGATATTTTGTCTGACTAAAACACTATAATTATACTGCGAAGGAATGTGTTGTGAAAGGATTTTAATCTCTGGTTATCCCTCTTTGTGACTACACATACCTACCAATCATTATCGCTGGAAATTTTAGACAAACTCTCGAGCCTCTGAAACCTCTGTAAAGACAGCACTTCGCATACCTGAAGACTTCGCATACCTGAAGAATTCGAATACCTGAAGAAAACAAACCAGAAGGCGAAATGAAGAAAGACTAAGCAAAATTATGGATCGATACGCGATCACTCTGTCGGGAGAGGCTTGTGTCCGGCTCTTTTTAAAACATGCCAAAGACACACTCACATTGAAAAAGCAATTGTGATATGTGATGTCCTTACAACATTTTAAGGTTATGAGGAAAACGAGACGAGATGATCTCTCTTTGTCACCCCCCCCCCCCCCCCCCAGCATTCCGAACCATATAGACGTATCTTATTGGTTGGTGTCCTGCCTGTTGGAGTTTGATATTTTGTTTAGTCAAAACACTTTAACTATTATGAGATTCCTCTTTTGTGCACCCTGAAAATGGTGTTAAGTGGCGGGTGGCAATAGCTTTCCTCACACCCAGAGCGTACTGATGGAGGTGGTCCGGGGTCCCCCAGGCGTAGACTGTTGTATATTCTTCAACATTTAGTTTCCTAGAGAAACTGGTTGCTGGTTTACACTATTGGTTATAATTTGAGTTTTCTTCGTGTTGATCTTCAAACGTACTTGTTTTGCAATTGTTTCCTAACTTGACACACTAAAAAGACTAAATGACACAAATAAAAAGACATGCTTAACGAACGTGAAAATGGTAAAGCCAGAAGGAGGACAAGACACTAAGAAAAAGAAATAGAACACGTAAGATATATGCTTAACGGACACGAAAATAGTAAAGCCAAAAAGACCACAAGGCACTAGTACACGAAAGGAAACGCATAAAGAGATATGATTAACGGTCATGAAAATAGTAAAGCCAGAACGAGAAGACACTAAGAAAAAAGAAATGAAACACATACAAAGACAGGCTTAACAAACATGAAAATAGTAAAGCCAGAGGGAGAACAAGGCACTAAGTACATGAAAGGAAACGCATAAAGGAATATGCATAACGATCATGAAAATAGTAAATCCAGAAGGAGATGACACTAAGAAAAAAGAAATGAAACACATACAAAAACCTGAAAATAGTATTATATTGAAGCCAGAGACAATTAAAAAAAAGAAATGCAACACATAAAGAGTCTTAAGAAACATTACAATAAGAAATGAAAGAAAGCACAAACAAAATGACAGCCATGAAGAGATAAAAAACGTATAAGATATAAGAAATGTTGCGTTAGGAATAACAGATTAACGTAACCAGAATACGCAACCAGTACAGGTGTCTCATCGCAAGATCCAGGACATAACAACAGAAACAAGCACGACAGGTACTCCCGTATAACAGGTGAGGAAAACAACCTGGAAGCCAGCCTTATCTATATTGGTACGTGGTAGCAGCGGTGATATTTGGCGTTGAATTAACAAAAATCTGCACATCAGATGCATTCAACCTTTGATAAGGTTCCACAGAGAAGAGACCTCCTACAGAGCGTACGTGTGAATGGTTTACCGTGATCCCAGTGCAATCTTTTGGTGGGAGTTTGTCTGGCTGTGTGTGTGCAACATGGAAGTATTGTGTATTTAACGCTAGCGAACGTAGCTCTTGTAAGTTTCTGACGGTAACAAAAGTTAGATAACCAAAGAAAGGAAAGACTGACTTGCTTGGAATGCTGGTATCCAAACAGACAGGTGTATGCTTGCTGTCCGCTAGCTGAAGGCTATCTGTAATAGGTTCTTTTTGACATTGTATTTTCTGTGCTTTCTTGGTCTGGGATAAGTGGATGAGGGAAAAACAAGACAATATTTGGCCCGTGGGAATTGCATAATTGTTTCAAAATGTTTATTGGCCAGCGATTTTCAAATGCCAAGGATTCGTTCATAAGCACAGTGTATATGTGAGACTTCTGAGTTTATTGTTCGTCTCTGAATGGACTTGGCATTCGATATCCGTCCTTCCCCCCCCCCCCCCCCCCGGACAACGGATCACTTGAAACTTACGGGTTTTCAGCGCCCACTGTATTGTGCTTACGTTCGTTTCTTGAGAGGCGAGCACCTTGCCTCTCAGCTGAAACGCCCCCCCCCCCCACCTAAAAAGTGAAACACCGCATTTCTCTGTTATAACGCTCCCTTGAGAGGCGAGTGTCTTATCTCTTTGTTATAACGCTCCCTTGAGAGGCGAGTGCCTTATCTCTTTGTTATAACGCTCCCTTGAGAGACGAGTGTCTTATCTCTGTTATAACGCTCCCTTGAGAGGCGAGTGCCTTATCTCTTTGTTATAACGCTCCCTTGAGAGGCGAGTGCCTTATCTCTTTGTTATAACGCTCCCTTGAGAGGCGAGTGTCTTATCTCTTTGTTATAACGCTCCCTTGAGAGGCGAGTGTCTTATCTCTTTGTTATAACGCTCCCTTGAGAGGCGAGTGTCTTATCTCTTTGTTATAACGCTCCATTGAGAGGCGAGTGTCTTATCTCTTTGTTATAACGCTCCCTTGAGAGGCGAGTGTCTTATCTCTTTGTTATAACGCTCCCTTGAGAGGCGAGTGCCTTATCTCTTTGTTATAACGACTCTCCCCCCCCCCTCACCTTAAGAGCCGAGCCCCATATCTCTCTGCTATACCCCCCCCCCTTTTTAAAAAACGAGATCCTTATCTCTGCGACGACACCTACACATCACTTAGCTGTTACGCCCCCCCCCCCCCAAGTTGAAAATAACATGGCAAAATCCAGTACAACAGGATATTTGGGAGATAAAAATAGAGATGGATAGGATGCACTCTGAGAAAAAAAGATGACAGTATAATCTGACATGCGCTGAATTGGAACCCACGGGCAAATGGACTAGTAGGAAGGCCAAAAAAACACAAAACAAAGAATGGTTAAAGGGGTCGAAACTCAAAGAAGTCAATTCAGAATATGAGCAGATGTAGGTAAACTGAACGGATAAATGATGTAGAAAAGAAGGAAATTGTCAACACGGTTAACGTCCTACATTGCACAAGATCTCGGTGTTTTTATTTGATCAGTTATCTTCTTTGCTGTATCATGTGTTTGTTGATTTTAAGAAGGCGTTTGATGGGGTATGGCATAAAGCGCTTTGGGAACCATAAAATCAACGGGAATATTATTACGGTTTTTGAACACCTGTATGACAAGGCGTCCAGCAAAGTTCTTGTGAATGGGAGGCGAGTGGACTAGCTTCACACATCAGTTGGTGTGAGACAGGGTTGTACACTGGCTTCACACATCAGTTGGTGTGAGACACGGTTGTACACTCTCTCCAACTCTTTTCAATATATTCCTTGAGGGAATTACGAGTGAGGCACTCGGAGGCCACGTTGTCCACGTTGGTACTGTCAAGATAGGGGGCCGAACAATTACCAATCTTCGTTTTGCATATGACATTGACGGGTTGGTGGGTTCAGAAGCCGAACTCCCGTAAGAAGTCAGAAGGCTCGACGAAACAGCTCTTGACTATGGTATGGAGATAAACGTTGATAAGACAGACCAACAACGACGAGGGCTTCAACACCAGGATAAACGTTAATGGCCAAGAACTCGAAGTGGCTGACCGTTTTAAATATCTGAGTTCGATTGTCAGTGATGAAGCATCAAAATGTGAGGTGTTGGCCAAGCACAAACAATAGCGGCGCTTGCACGGCTTAACAGAATCTGGCAAGATAAACGGTTAGCACTATGCACGAAAATCAGATTAATGGGTACATTGGTCCTGTCAATATTCTTTTATGCTTGTGAGACATGGACAGTTACAGCTGACATTCAGCGAAGGATACAGGCCTTGTAGATGAGATGTTTCCGAAGACTTTTTAACGTCACGTACAAAGATCGAGTTACAAATGAGGAAATACGAGACAGAATTACAACAGCAATAGGGTCTTTTGAAAACATGTTGACAACTGTCAAAAGAAGGAAACTCGCTTGGTACGGTCACATACAGAGATAAAATGGTCTTGCAAATACGATCCTGCACGGAAAGGTGCAAGGCAGACGACGAAGAGGCCGTCCCAAAAAGAGGTGGGAGGACAACATAAAAGAATGGACCAATCTCCGACCAGAAGAGGCACAGGCAGCGGCCACTGACAGAGAAGGGTGGCGTGTGGTTGTGAGGATGTTTTCATGTGTGCCCCAACGACCTCACCGGTTACGGGATGACCTGACTTGATCTTCTTCCCAGTAATGTTTTTCCTAACAGGAAGCGGGGTACCCATTTACAGCTAGGTAGACTAGAGCAAGAACTCGTGATTGTGAAGATGATTTCCATACCTGCATAACACGTAATATATTGAGCACACTGGAACAATAAGCAGAACAGTTGGGAGAAAAGGGTAATAGGATGAGAGAGATTGATGATGTTGGATGTTACGGTAGGTAGAGAATTGTCAGGTGTTATGTATACTCGTCACTACTTTATGGTGCAGAAACATGGACACTGAATGGCAAGTTGGAAAAGAGCATTGAAGACTTCGCTATGTGGGTATACAGAAGATTGGGTTGCATTTCTTGGAAAGAGAAGAAAACAAATGTTGATGTATTAAGAAAGTTGGGGGTGAAAAGAGAATTAATGACCAACATCAGAGTTAGACAGTTATTTTGGCCATGTAACGAGACATACCTGCTTGTTGAAGACCATACTGGAGGGTCAGGTGAAAGGCAGTCGTTCAAGAGGCAAACAACGTTTTAAGTAGGTGGATAACATCAGGAGATAGACTAGAAAAAGTCCATCAGATTGCACTATTACGGCAAGAGAAAGAGTATACATGAAATCCATTGCCGTCGACCTCCGTTGCAGAGATAGCTCTTGAACTGCGAGAGTGTCCATCAGAACTGATTTGCTGGGGTAAAGTCACATATGGCGATAACAAGAGAGTACTGAACATCAAGGCATGAAATTGGATCAACAACAAAATTGACAGATTTACTGTGGACAGAAAGTTATGGAGACACACGATCGCTTACTTAAAACAATCCAGGATGTCTGAAAATGAATGTACCAAATGTTGCCAATACAAAAAGTCAACCAGGAGGTATTTAAATAATGGGGTTAACCCTCGCAATTAGACAGAAAAACTCGTATACTCTCCATCTGAATGTCAAATTGTGACATTAAAAAAAAAATCTCAATTTCTGTTCCGCCATCTTCATTCCTATCCTTAATTTAATTGCCCCCGTCCCCATGAATCCAGAGGAGAAAGTAAAGTGTACTTATTGGTTTATTCAAACAAGATCTGATGAACACGTCCAGTGAAGATTTATGACTCACTACATCAGATCACTCTCAACGAGTCCAACCAGGCGATATTACTAACAAAAGTGTACGCAAACCGGAAGTGTGGAGAACAAAAAAGTAGCAGGGCGGCATCGAACTCTGACCAAAATGGTTAACCCACAAGATTAGTTGAAAGATACTGGGCAAGGCCCTAACTCACTTCCAACCAGTTCTCAGTGGAAACAGGCTGGTTTATTGCAGCCTGGCTAGTTAGGTGGTGATCGGCACTGTGATTACCATGGAGTTGAGCTGACTGAGGAGCCTAGCATTGCATTACCGACAGGAGGACTCCGGTGCATCTTCTCAAGTACGTCTCGGATGCGAGGAAAGTCACTGTAACCAGTGGATCTAAGAACGTCGTAAAGAGCACCTTACCCAAGCACGAGTATTATTAGCTACAACATCGATGTTCACAGCCCTCGCAAATCCACACCAACTGCATCGAAGGACACACATACAAATGAAGATGACATCTTTGTCAAACCTTGGTATTCAGAAAAAAAACATTAGTTTCGTTGGAAAAATGCCTAGGCCCCGATATTTCTACACCTCCTGGTTGACGTTTAATACTGGTCAATAGTTGCACACATCATTTTGGAAACCCTATCTGTGGAAATGACATGCGCAGGTATGAAGAAATACATCTTGAATGGTTCTGAGTCCCATAGTTGAGCCCTCTGGGATTATCGTCCTTCTGGGTGTTTCCTTAGGTCTCCCTCGTTTCCGAACGCCACTTCGGGTCCATTCGAGTGCTTGAAATGGATAATGGTTGTTGTTCATTCTAATAACATGTCCGATGTATGTCCATAGTTTTTTTCCTGATGATGGTCGACACGTAAAGTTGGTTTGTCTCTGTTCTTGTCGAGTCATTAGTTATGAACTGTTCCCACCGTATATTCAATAATTTTCTTAAACATTTATTTTCAAAGATATTTAGTTTGTTTTCCAGCGCTTTTGTTGTCTTCCAGCATTCACACTAATATGTCAGGACTGATGTTATGATTGAGTTGAAAAGTCTGAGCTTGGAATGTTGATTTCCAGATGTCTGTGAGCTGATTAAAGGTGCACGAGGCCAAAGCAATTCTAGTGGAAATTTCTTTCGCGGCATCTCCATCTTGTGTCATCTTGCTTCCCATGTATGTGTAGTGTTGAACATTTTGTAGAGATTTCCCCTGTAGCTTGATATCAACCGTTGTGGTTTTGGAAGCCATGATTTTTTACTTTGGGGCGTTTACTTGAAGTCATATCTGTTTTGATACCGTTTTATTATCAATATACGAGAACACGAGATAGACCAAGAGACATATGGATAGATAATCTAATATCCTATGAGAAATGGACTCACAACGACCACCGTAATACACTTAGTTCACGATAGAAAACATCTGCTCTCGATGAGGCTTTGACAATAGCGAAGAAAAGTCAGTACCATATAATCATAAGGAGTTTGAACGTGTATCAGTCCTTTACACCTGCTATTATTTCCTTTGTGACGTCGCGCAACCAAAAGAAAAGTGGCAAGTAGTAGTTTTCATGACGTCAAGAAAGATATGTAGATGGACCATGTAACTATTATAATGCATTCCCTTCAGATTGGATTAGATTAACTGGCTGAAAATACTGCACTGTTTCTAATAGGTTGAGATACTCGTAGCAAATAAAAATATGAAAACACTACACTAAGAGAGCATGTTTCTTTGACATTCATTACAGGTATCTTCTTCGGTGTGTGTCCTGAAAAGAACGTAGTTTACAGCGAAGCTGTGATAACTGCGCATTTCGTCACATCCGGTTTCAGCTGGCTTTTCTTCGTGTACCATATGTTTACCTTCCTACTCCGATTCCTATTCTCTTAGCCAGACTACAGCTTTGTTTCGTGTACCATGTTTACCTTCCTACTGCGATTCCTATTCTCTTAGCCAGACTACAGCTTTGTTTCCAGAGTCGCCACTTGGAAGAGGAATATCTTCTTGGTCAGTTCTGGTTCGCTGACCCTGACGCAGGCAGTCAGATATGAGTCGCTGACTGCTGCCAGCTCATTCACTGATGCATCTTCGATGACATTACAGACAATAACTGACATCAAGTTGACTTTATATTAGCAACATTTTATCTATACAATTCACATTGAAAGCATTCACAGGCAATTGAGGCCATGTTAGCTGTAACACTCAGCAGTTACGTAGGTGTGCAGCTATTTGCTCAAGCGTGGTAACCATTATACCGTGTGAAGAATGTTAAATCCATGAGTTTTGAGCTAGGATAAATGGATATACACCTTGTGTACACTTGAATACACTCAGTCTTCAAGGCTTGACCTGTGTTTAATAAAACACTAGATATTTGTACAGAACAAACAATGTTCTAGTCGTTCATTGGTTTATTGATCCGTTTTTGCTCCTAACGAAGCAAAGGGACAGCTATGGGTAGAAAGCTGCAACTGATGGCATTAAATACACGGTAATTCCCACGTACCAAAAGCCTGCCGAGTGTAAAAAAGCCTTCTGGGATTGAAGTAAAGCTCTACAATAATTATATAAACAGGATATATGAATAACTGAGAGAACAACTCATTTGCCCATCAATCGGAAACAAAATGGAACTGGCAATCTCATTATGTAAATGCTTCTGACTACTCATACTAGGCCCTTCATTCTTGTAGATGTCTCTTTTGGTAGCGGATTGCAGTGGCTCTTATTATATCCCGAAGTGTACTTGAGAAGGTTAACGTGGGTCCTCCTGACTGTAGTGCAATGTGTTCCTCACTGTCCCTGTTTCCAGGAGCGTGACGCGGACGAGAGGTTCGGGTCTTGATCAGTATGCTTCATATGACCATGATGTTAGTCCCTGCGCCCACATCATGCAAACAAAATGCTACAAGAAACAGCATGCATGCCTAGGTGCAGGCTTCCTGCTTAGTAGCGAAGCATTTGACTAGACAGGATAGACGGATTTATCCCAAACGGTTTTGAAGAATTAGAGAAGATATCCCTTTGCATAAAACAGATGTGAAATAAATTTAAAATGTTAATTGCAATGGTAATTTTTGCTTAAGCGTAGTGACATGTTAGCAAATGCGCGAAGAGGCAAAGTGAATTGATCAGTTACTATTGGAAAATATACTATCTAGACAACTGCATAGGAGTATGTCGACAGCATGGGTTTCAACTACCTCCTATAACACAACACGAAGTACTTGTCAACATTTGTTCGACATCGTTAAGTTTGCCCCTTTTATATCCATGACCCAGCTTCTTACAATAAAATTATCAACACGCTTCGCTAGTGTGTCAGGCTCCAGACTTGACAGCTGCAAATGTGTAACAAGCTCCATTATAGAGTCAGGGAATGCACATAACTTGTCGTCTCATTTCATACAAACAAAGATGTCAGTCTTCATTTGATGAAAGTCTATAGCACGCCATCTTCAATAGCAGTGTCGTTTGGCTGCCATGACATTTGTAGATCCTCAAAAAGAAAATATGATGTAGTAAACTAAGAGAAATTTAGAGGAAAAGTATATAAAGGAAGGAAAAAAAAAACAGAAACTGTGAAATTAAATTGCTAGGACAAGATATTTTTGTATAAGTCAATATGAGTTTAGAGGAAAGAGAAATAATACAGACTATCAACTAAAATAACACAAGGTGCTCATATTGTTGAGAGAAATATAATCACTGGGGATCAGAGAAATGCACTACCTGAGAGCACAGAATATGACCAAGAGGAACATAATCACTGGGGATCAGAGAAATGAACTGCCCAAAAGCACAGAATGTGCAACAGCCCAACAACTGACAACAGCCCAACAACTGACAACAGCCCAACAATTGACAACAGCCCAACAACTGACAACAGCCCAACAACTGACAACAGCCCAACAACTGACAACAGCCCAACAACTGACAACAGCCCAACAACTGACAACAGCCCAACAACTGACAACAGCCCAACAACTGACAACAGCCCAACAACTGACAACAGCCCAACAACTGACAACAGCCCAACAACTGACAACATCCCAACAACTGACAACAGCCCAACAACTGACAACAGCCCAACAACTGACAACAGCCCAACAACTGACAACAGCCCAACAACTGACAACAGCCCAACAACTGACAACAGCCCAACAACTGACAACAGCCCAACAACTGACAACAGCCCAACAACTGACAACAGCCCAACAACTGACAACAGCCCAACAACTGACAACAGCCCAACAACTGACAACAGCCCAACAACTGACAACAGCCCAACAACTGACAACAGCCCAACAACTGCCCAACAACTGACAACAGCCCAACAACTGAGCCCACACATGAGTGTCATAGGACAGGACCCTGCAGCCATATTTCATCACATATTAGACAAACACAAGTATGATGCTGTCACAATCTCAAAGGTCAAGTACTGAAATAACAATGGCCCATTTCATAACTTGTAGACCAGGTAATGGTGGTTAACCTAGTTGCATAATGTGACTCGTTCAACTGTTGAAAAATCATGATAGTAACATGCAATCAGATTACTTTACTGAATGTTAAAAAGGTGTGGCTTACCTCTTCTTCCATGTCATATTGGTGCTGGGAAAATGTCAGTTATTTTGATTTCTCAGGTGGAGTGACAGGTATGTGAAACCTGGAACTGGTGCTGTCTTATGGGTGATTGGATGAGTTACAAGTGGCGTGACAGGTATGGTCTCAGGTGAGTGATGAGTATGTCAATCCTGGGATGGGTGATGTCTTATGGGTGATTGGATGAGTTACAAGTGGCGTGACAGGTATGGTCTCAGGTGAGTGACGAGTATGTCAATCCTGGGATGAGTCATGTTTTATGGATGACCGGATAAGTTTGCAGGTGGAGAGGCAGGTATATGGACCCTGGAAATGTCTTAAGGGTGACAGGGTGGGTTCTCAAGTGAAGGAATGCAGCTGTGGTATGAGGATGCAGTTGTGGTATGTGAAATGGTATGTGTATTGTTTGATACAGTGAATTTTGGGATGGATGGCACGAAGGAGTTCCTATGTGGGGGTGACAGGTCTGATCCCAAATGAGATATTGAATCTTAAGAAGGGTTCTCTTTCATGAGTGACAGAATGAGTTCTCAGGTGAAACCACAGATTGGTGAAACTTCAGGAGAGGTAATGTTTGATGGTTGGAAAAGGAAGTCCTGAAATGGGTGCTTTATTACGAATGAAGAATGACAAGTGATACAGGTGATGAATGTCAGGTGTTGTTGCATCATATGAGGTAAGGTCTAAAGGCTGGAAAGGTTAATCCTGAGATATGTAATCTTTTACAGGTGATGAATGTCAGGTGTTATTGCATCATATGAGGTAAGGTCTAAAGGCCGGAAAGGTTAATCCTGAGATATGTAATCTTTTACAGGTGATGAATGTCAGGTGTTGTTGCATCATATGAGGTACGGTCTAAAGGCTGGAAATATTAATCCTAGGATATATGCCCATCTACATGTGACATAGTGAGGTCTCAGAAGATGTATTTTTAAATGGATGAAACAGGGAATCCTGAGATGGGCACTTCCTTGTGGATGACATGATTAATTCCAAGGGGGAGTGAAAGTGATCCGGGTCCATCCAGGGATGTGATTGTTGTGCCTACAACGACAAAGTCATTTTATAATTGACAGATGTTACACCAATCTTTTGTCAGTGACACAAATCTATATTCAGGTCAAGTTCTACATGTTTTGTGTCTGAAATAAACAAAAACAACTGCAAATTTCTACAAAAAAGCAATGGATAAGATTAAACACTACTAACTGTCAACAAAACCTTTATTGAAAATATTGCTTATATTGTGCCTAACATGAGAAGAAATATGTTATTTGTTGACCTCTCTTGGGCTGAATGATTCTGAAGGTCTAGACCGCTTTCTATGTCTGTGCTCTGATCCATGTGTGTCTGTCTATACGAGCACAACAGACTAACCATTTATTTGTCTGACAGCTGGATTACAAGTATACACTAAGGAACTCCCCATACCAGGATAGAAGAAGAGCGTCTAAGAAAATGTCCTTCAGATTTTAACGTCTAATTAACTAATCATTTCTGCCTCTCTCTGATTTATCATTAAAAAAAGCTGCAGAAGAGAGACAAGGAAAAAAAAAAGGAAATAACGACATAGAACGGAATACAGTACTTCAGATCATTCTATGGGATCAAGATGCTCAGCAGCGCATGAGCTGCAGTGGTCAGCGACTCATAGCTATAAATACCTCAGATGTGATAGAAAGAATAAAGTACGGCAGTGAACAACTAGCTATCCAGAGTTTTGAAGAATAAACTAACTTGACACTGCACGTGTATCAATTCACAAAGAAAATGAACATGAAGTTTGTTAAATCACACTCGGACGCTACACGACTGAATGGCAACTATGTTTTTGCGTCTACTTTTTTCACAAAGGCGGTATATGTTGAACTGTATTTTGGTCTTATCGGTGTGTGCATCTGACATAAACACGTATTGTTCATGGGTTTACTTCCCATGCGGGTACGAGCACACTGATTTTGTACAATTAAAAGCAAGCACGTTTCGGTTATGATTCGTGTTCCTGCCGAAGACGGATGTGTCGCATCGAACGGCGAAAATATCGCAGTCAAGCTATAAACTAGCGACACAACGCATTCCGTTCTCCTGACTACATCCTGCTACTTGCAAAGTCCTGTTCGCCATTTGGTAGCGGGAGATTGAGAATACACGCAGAAGAAATAGAAGAAGAATGAGTCGTGTTACTAACCACTTCCTGTGACTTCCAATGTGATTGAGAACAGAGCGGATTGGACTGGAACAGCGATGACCTTGGTTAACTTAATGAGTGGTTGGATCTGTTTGAGGCACCCTTCTACAGGAGAACCTCAGGAGGAAGTGGCGAGATGTAGACCGAGGAAAAGGTGGATAAAAAGCGTAAACAAGACCTGCTGTAGGATGGAAGAAAATATTACTTGGGCCACGAGAGTGGAGAGGGACAAATACATACCATGACACTGGACTACAACCCGGTAGAAAGTGAGATGGCGAATGACAAATACATACCATGACACTGGACTACAACCCGGTAGAAAGTGAGATGGCGAAAGACAAATACATACCACGACACTGGACTACAACCCGGTAGAAAGTGAGATGGCGAAAAACAAATACATACCACGACACTGGACTACAACCCGGTAGAAAGTGAGATGGCGAAAGACAAATACATACCACGACACTGGACTACAACCAGGTAGTAAGTGAGATGGAGAAAGACAAATACATACCATGACACTGGACTACAACCCGGTAGAAAGTGAGATGGCGAATGACAAATACATACCATGACACTGGACTACAACCCGGTAGAAAATGAGATGGCGAAAGACAAATACATACCATGACACTGGACTACAACCCGGTAGAAAGTGAGATGGCGAAAGACAAATACATACCATGACACTGGACTACAACCCGGTAGAAAGTGAGATGGCGAAAGACAAATACATACCATGACACTGGACTACAACCCGGTAGAAAGTGAGATGGCGAATGACAAATACATACCATGACACTGGACTACAACCCGGTAGAAAGTGAGATGGCGAAAGACAAATACATACCATGACACTGGACTACAACCCGGTAGAAAGTGAGATGGCGAAAGACAAATACATACCATGACACTGGACTACAACCCGGTAGAAAGTGAGATGGCGAAAGACAAATACATACCATGACACTGGACTACAACCCGGTAGAAAGTGAGATGGCGAAAGACAAATACATACCATGACACTGGACTACAACCCGGTAGAAAGTGAGATGGCGAAAGACAAATACATAACATGACACTGGACTACAACCCGGTAGAAAGTGAGATGGCGAAAGACAAATACATACCATGACACTGGACTACAACCCGGTAGAAAGTGAAATAACGAAAGAATCTTAGGGGATTTAAAAAAAAAAAGAAAACAATTAACTGACATTAGTTAAGATTTTTCTGTTATTGTGAAAAAGGAAGTAGAGCTCTATCATGTAGTCTCTCTCGCTCTTTCTGTCTGTATATATATATATATATATAGAATACTCTTTCATAAACCGTTAATGATACTGATGGAAATTGGGTGAGGTGTTTATAGGACTGAGAAATATAAGCCGATGGTCCCTGAAGTTGCCAAACAGCGTGCAGGCTATTTTTGTTATCGACCCGAAATAAAAACAAAACAAAAACTCTTAGCATAGTTAAACAAAATTATATATATAAAACCAAAGAACTAACACAAAACTTTAGAGAATTTATGAACACAGATTATAATCCATTTACCATAGAGGTAAACAAAAACAAACAAAAATTGGAATTTATAAACGCATTTAAAACAACATTTACGTGTATGGAAAACTACACGGGTAAAAAAAACAGATAATAATCAACACAGACTAACAGCATAAATAAATAAGGAAAATCATCCAGGCAAAACCTTCAGGAATTTATGACACACGATAAGATAAAATCCCACAGCGGAAACCTAGTACCTCTGAAGTTTGTAAAGTACAGATAAGACGGCTTAAAAGTTAAAGGTGTCCCATAGCAGACACTGTTGTTGGGGATAAAGTGTTAGAGACTAGGCTTAGGTATTTATAGCATCTATGGTATGCACATACATTGTGTTCCAACTTTTCCCACGCTTTCCGACGTAATCACTCAGCAAACCGCTAATGATTAATGACAGCAGCCAGCACTGTACGACCTGTATATTTACCTAACAAGTCCAGTAACACACAGGAAGTTATTTTTTTAGTGAGGAAAAGCAGCTACAGACTCCACCACCGACGCCCCAAAAATGTGGCAGGTGTTTTGAGCCCTTAGCTTCTTGTCAAGTTACCTAACACGTCATACCGCTATTTGGACTAAACATTCCTGTCAGGTGGCGGACAAGGAATGGGAAACCTCTATTTGAATATAACGTGTGGCCTGACAGAGCATCACTTCTTTTTGTTTGCAGTGAAAGCACATTCCAAACTGAAGCCCACCTTCAAAGTGCGTACAAGTCCAATAGATACAACAAAGTAATTCATCTCAGAACCGACGTGGTACACAGGGAGGAAAGAATAGGGCGAGCGTAACCTTTCAAGCAGGCCATTAATTAGAATAAGCTCGCCATATTAAAATGAGTGAATACATAAACATAACATCGGGTGGACGATGCAATTACGAAATAAAATGCAGAATAGCCTTAGTAATATCGGTCTTTCAAACCATGAAAGGAATATCGTGCAACTAAACCTTGTCGCTGGAATTGAGAAAGAGAGCACTTGGATGTTACGTGGAACCAGTACTGACATGTGGCAGTGAATCATGGACAATTAGCAAGAAAACGCGTAGATCTTTGGGAGGAACGGAGATGTGGTTTTACGGAAGAATGCTGCGGCTCCCATGGACTGCAAAGAAGACTAATGATACTGTACTCGGGGAGGCACAAAGACAATTGCAAGAATCAGCACAAGACAGTCATCCTTTTTTGGGGCATGTTATGAGAAGAGGTGGCTTGGAGCACGTTGTGACAACGGGAAAGAGACAGAGGAAGGCCAAGAGAGAAGATGCTGGACAGCCTGAAAGAATGGCACTGGCGACAATAAACAACAGAGTTGGATGGAAGTCCATGATCGCCAACGCCAACCGACAAGGCACCTGATGATGATAGATACATAAGCAAGAGCGCCCATAAATGTTGTAATACGGCTGTAAAGGGCGGGGCCAACTGGGTCTACTCCATTTGAAAAACAAAAAACCAAAACAAAATTTAAGCGGGGGCTCGACTTCATTGCCTCGGATTTTTCCCAATTTTAGCTCGGTCTCTCTCGGCAGATGGGTACCCCCTTGGCTAACGATGTGGGGGATTGATGAGACCCCCGCAATTGTGAGCGACACACAGATGAAGCCAAGCATTGTACAACCAACCGCCTGGGGGACCACCATCAACACGCTCGGGATGTGAGGAAAGCTATTTCAACATGCCACTTAACGCCCTTTTCAGAGCGCACCAAAGATGTAAACTTACTGATCCTGGACATCCAACAACAAGATGGTCAGTATCGTCCACGTTCGTATCCTGGCAGCCTAGATCTCAATGTCTTTTTGTGGATGTGTATGACCTAGGGGTTGTGAGCCTCGCTTACAATCCCGACCTACCAGGTTCAAATCACGTGGTGACCAAACAGGGCATGTTGTGAGTTTGTTCCCGACATAACCTACGATCCCTGTTGACCCGGCTGTAAACGGATACCAGACGTTTCAGTGGAAAATTCAGAGCCGCCACAAGACCTATGGAGATCATACTCTGTTGCTTTCAGCAATGATATTGACTGAGTATATACGATAGATGAAGTTCGTTCTATGAGCCATTTTTCAAACATGTCAAGGTGAAACATACAAGACGAAGAGAAAATGTGCAAGGGAAGGATGTGATGGCAAAAAGGGATCAATCTGAAAGAACTGATAATATATTCGGGGAAGGAAATCAGCACTAACAACAAGGAAGAATGGAGAAGGTTCTTCTGATTGATCAAACGGCTGTGATAAACTCTATTTCTAACACCCTCTTCCATGCCTGTATGAGATCAAATAGGTGATTAGGAAGGTAGTTTTCGCCTCAATGCATGTCTCATTCCAGAAGTGTATTAAATTTGCACAAACACCACATAAAGATTGATTGATTTGCCTTTCGACTCCAAGAGATGCAAAAGAACACCACTAAAGCTGTCCCCATTACAAGAAGTCTGTATTCAAGCAGTAGTAGTAGTGGTTTCAATTGCAATGATTTAACATGATGAGATTGCTAGCCCCACAGAAAACCCACCTTAGTTACCTTGTATGACATGATTCAATCAAACATTTAAATAAAACAAGCTGTAACTTTTTTTAATGGGTATCTGAGATATTAATAAAGAAAGAAAGGCTGCGAGAAAGGGAACTGGCCACTTCATACCCTACAAGTTATGGTTTAGTACTGACGACAATTTCTACTATGGGATTTTATTTGGGAGCTTACAGTTTCTTATTATTTTCAACACCTCTCTCGATTTCGTAAACCAAACTATCAGTATATTCTTGGGATACATATTGATTGTCCATGACCTTAAAGTAACCAATGATCATGTATAGAAATATTATAACCTTGATTACCACAAAATGGAAATAAATGTTTGGCTAATTTCAGCACAGGTCAGACGTAATGTTGTGGTAGAAATTTAAATGCGGAAGTCCAGAAAGAGGAATAACTCAGCATATATTTCAACAATATAATGTTCAATTTCAGAATTGATTATCTACCTTTCCACACATAATGTTAGGTGTTTTTGCATCATTTTACCATGGCACCCTTTTTCTCCCACAGACTGGGTTAATCTCTGAGCATTTTATATTACAAATCATTGAAAAATAAATTAATCTGTTTCTCGTTCCAATAGGAGCATGCATGCATTCCCGCAATTAGCTTCTTTGCAGAAAGCCTGAGCTTATTTGCTCTGGCAGTAATGGTAGTATTCAGTTTTATAAATAAAAGGTTCTCAGGCCTTGTCCAATATTCGTTTACCGCTGTTAACATGTACAATGGAGAACAGTATTTCTATTCATTCCTTTGTTATAAAAGAACCTGATATCCACAATGGGGAAATAAAGATGTGGGTGAGCCTCTTGCATAAGCCACAGCTTAACTCTGACATAAATACAACTGATAGATGTCTTGTATGATGTAAATTGTTTTTGTTATGGATCCAACAACATCCAGGCTCTCTTCCTTCAGCTCAATGCCATGAAATGGTATCTGCACGTGTTTGTCAGTTAATGTCTAGTGCCACACAAAAAGCCTTTTTCTAACATCGATGAGAGTCCCCAAAGACATGATGATCAACTATTTTTCACACAGCTGGCACTCAGGAATGTGTTGTGGTTGGATTGAGTTCAAGTGCTTGTTGTATGATGTAGAAAAACTATTATTATGTGTACCCCACAATGCTCCTCAACTGCCAGATATTATTAATGCACCCAAAAAAGGGATGATGGTTTTCTTACATGTGTATCAAGCTTGAAGCTTACATTGTACTTTGGTTGCCCTTGGCACATACTAATTCCACTAATTAGCATCTATGGACCGTTTTAATACTATACCTTTATTCATTGTTCATGATTCCCTCCCAACCAGATTGGCTATATGCAACAGAGAAGAACACTTCCTTCATATCTGCAAAGACTTTTTTCACAAAATGGTTTTCATTTCTGGAATGCTGACTGGGCTGTTTATAATTTACTTCTGAGCTGGACCTACTATCTGAAGTTAGTGCCTCGGTATGCAGCTTTGTGGAATTGTTTTATCTGTCTTATTTACTTTTATGCAGCACATTATGAATGTATTCTGTACTATGCTGGCAGATCTGTTTTCCTGCTCTCATGTAATATTTCATTTTAACCATATCAGTTTTTCAGTGAACATTATGTATTGAGTTGCACTACAGCACATCACATTATCATTCACCTTTTCCCTTCAATGTGAATCATACATTTTAACTGCAGTTGGTCCTTTACAACAGGGCATAGCACAAAGAATAGCAGAAATAGATAAGTATTACTTTGAAAATATAACTTAAATTTGCAAATTTAGAATTAATATTTCTAAGAACAACATATAACCTCCCATATGTTACACAACTTTAAAAGGAACTTTTCATCCAGCAAAATGCCTGGATCCTACATTATTTACCTGGCACCTAGATTCTAAACAAATATGTCACCTCCTGGTTAACAGGGAAGCCTGGATCCAAACTTTTAACTTTTTCAGTTCCTTATTATATTAGCAGGGCGCTGAAATAGTGCAGTGGTTAATGCACTGGCTTTCTAGCTGAGCGCATTGGCCCTAGTGTACCATATTCCCAATATGCCACACAGGCGTAAAATCTGTATCTTTTCTATTGTAATGGCAAGAATGGCAGTAGGTAAATAATCTAATTCTCTTCATGCCCTATGTCACATGAGGCTTTCCATGTCTTTTTGTCTTTAGCAAAATTTCATGCAGTGGCCCATGCCAGAGATGCACAGCACAACTCATCCCTCATTGTGCGTCTCCAAGTAGTTTTTGGTCCACCTTTCTTTCTTTAACCCTCCGGTGTCCACATAAGTGCTGTTTTTTGTGGGCATGTCCGGACTCGTTCTCATGACATGCCTCAGCCATCTCCGTCTTCTCTATCTTATAATGCTATCCATTTCCTCTTTGTTGTTGTCCTGTAGAATATTGTCATTTGATATTGTATCTGGCCAAAACACTCAAATTATTCTGCTAAGGCATGTATGGTGATAGGTTTTTAATCTCTGGGTATCCCTCTTTGTCGTCCTCCAGCATTCCGAACCATTTATAAGTAACGGTAAGATACCACTATCATATAGATTGAG
Source organism: Ariolimax columbianus (assembly GCA_036924085.1). Classification (NCBI taxonomy): domain Eukaryota; kingdom Metazoa; phylum Mollusca; class Gastropoda; order Stylommatophora; family Arionidae; genus Ariolimax; species Ariolimax columbianus. Next base: position 117,539,168 of record JAVGWX010000001.1, on the reverse strand, counting down.
TTTAGTTTTCCTACTGTACATATATTGGATTTCCAAATTATTTTTATCATGGCAAAGGCAGCCATGAGCTTATTTAAGCAGGATTTGATGTTCTTTTGTTTGTTCCTCCTTGGATTGGTACCCCAGTTTTGAGATAAGTATGTTCTATATTCTCCAACTGTACTTCAAAATTTCTTATTTTATATTTTTCTGGATGACAGTAGGTAAATAATGAAGGACATAATATGTAGCAGTAGCGTTAGGGCATAAGTTAAAAAAGATAACATACAAATACTTAAATATATACTAAACAATGAAGTTAGCAGATATAGAAGTAGCACTTTCATATTCACAGATTATTCAATAGTGTACAACTTGTAAAGGATGTGAAGTGGAAGCAGTTGAAAGAAAAAAGCACGGTCAAAGGTTAAAATAAAATGTGAATAAAAAATAAAGGGGGAAGAGGAAAAGAGAGTTAAAAAAAGAAATTGGAGATGTCAGAAACAGGTATGTAAAGTGTTCTAAGCATGAAAAATCAAGCAGTTTTCTAGTGCAAATCAGTTTTTCCATCATCTCATGATAATATCAGTTACTAACAGTACCCAATTTTTCAGTTTTCATAAAATGCTTATAAGCACCCAGAAATTTTGGTTTCTTTATTTTAGTCGGCCTGTACTTCTACAGGGGCATGCATAAGCCACTGTGCAGGTCCCATCTCTGATGTGAGCTGGATGTAGCCAGGAGTAGGATTACCTGCTTAGCAGGTTAGGCTCGAGCAGCTTATTACTCCCCTATGAAGGATGGTTAACTGATGTGTGCATACATCTTAATAGACTCAAACACTAGAGCAAAGTAGACCCGCAGCCTGTAAGGCACCATCTATGCTGCTCTTAACAAACCACCTAACCATAGCCGGTGTTATGCCATGTCACACAGCTAGTAGCCTCCTACGACATGCTCTCTGTGGGGAAGTGGTGCTATTCTTGTTGTTGTCCTTCACATAGACTCCGGCAAATCACTTGGGTATCTTTGTCTTCAAATGACAATACAATAACTAAAAATAATACATTTTGTTTTCAGATCTGTGCCTAAAACAAACACTAAAACTTTTCCCCACAATAATTTGTTAAGACAAGCATCTACTCTCTGGCTCAGAATCATGGCATGTCATGCTTATTATAGAGTTATTAGTTGGTTCACACCCAAAGTCTAGATCTTCACAAACTGATGGTTATTTTAGAGTTATTGGTTCACACCCAAAGTCTAGATCTTCACAAACTGATGGTTATTATAGAGTTATTAGTTGATTCACACCCAAAGTCTAGATCTTCACAAACTGATGGTTATTATAGAGTTATTAGTTGATTCACACCCAAAGTCTAGATCTTCACAAACTGATGGTTATTATAGAGTTATTAGTTGGTTCACACCCAAAGTCTAGATCTTCACAAACTGATGTTTATGTCACATACTAGATTTATTATACATATATTACATTAGTAATAGCAAATACAGAACTAAAAAACAAGATTAACTATATTCAATGCAGCTGTATTAAAAAGAAATAATTATGGTAATGGACAGGATACACACTCAAAATCATAACAATTCCAACAAAAAGCACAAGATAGAGACGAGAGAAGAGGTGATAAGCTGTAGAAGAAAATCAAAGAGAAATCAAAAACAAAAGTATTCTAATGGCAACAAATTAGTAAGAAGACCCAAAACATATTTTGGTGGCCAGCATCTACTTTATATCCCAACAACATGCCATTTTTTTGTCAATTTGTTTTCCTGCATTTTAAGACATATACATATTAGCGTTGGTTTGGCAGAGCGGTTGGAGCACTGGTCTATCATAACAAAGAGACAAGAATTGACCCCACAGATTCGGGGAGCCGAAGATGCAGCAGTGAATGAGCTGACAGGATGCATCTCTGTGAAAGAGCTGACAGCAGCCAGTGAGTCATAGCTGGCTGCTTGCATCAAGAACAGTGATCTATAACTGACCAAGATCCTACTGCATCTCCAATTGGCAGCTCTGGAAACAGACTGCAACCATGCAGTCTGGTTAGGAGATTAGGGAAGAGGGTAAACACTCCAGTCCCAAAAATGTTATTTATCCTAACTCACTGTATAATAATGTGTATTTGTATTACTAAGTGTCTTGGACCACACACAGTTTAGCAATATCATATGATACACTATCGTTATACTAACATAATTATTTATTTAATAACTAACTCAACTGCCCGAGTAGTCTATGGGAGAGACCTATGTTGTGACAGGGGCAACTAGTATTATATAACCAGTCCAATGTCACACTTACAAAGTTACAGTCAGTCACACTGAGTGACAGTATCATCATCATGCCATTATATTATGACTAAAGGTGTGATTTGGTACTTGTAGTATCCAGCTGCTGCACACGAAATCATTTACACAAGTCAAAAGCCTGTTCTGTGTGGAGTACTCAATCAATACGACAACTGTACTGAGTGTACTCAGTGTTATCGACAAGTAAAATGTAGATTACTGTGAGTGTGAGGTGTGATCGATTATGGAAGAAGAAAGCTCTAGTGGAAACAAATCTTGTTTTGCCCGGGATCGGAAAAAAGATGTAACTTTGTATTGTCATATGATGTTGTCTACTTTTGTAGTGTATCACTCACTGTTGTGACTGAGTGTAGTGAAATAGCCACTACTGGCACTACTTAAAACTACTACTTAGTACTTGTACTAACTAGTTACAACTTAGTAATAGTATTTAGTAGTACTAGTACTAGTAGTACGTCTACAAACAGTATTTAAGCCACACAAATCTACTCACTTCGATGCTTCTTTTAAATGATCGGATCTGATATCAATTGACGTTTTTGGTTGCGTTTTAAGCATTACCTCCAACAATGAATCCGTACACCAGCTAGAACAATGTGACCACAAAGGGGTGCTAACAGAATCTTCCCAAACTAAGAAATATGAAATCCATACAACTTCCGGTCGCCATGCTAGACCGATCAGAATGGTTATCCGTAGTTTCATTGGGCGACCGTCTTATGTCAGCTAGTCCTGCTGACGACAGATGTTGATGTTTTAAAATAGAGTTGCACCTCTTTATACGAACAGAACGAGGCCAGAGCATGTTCGTTGAGTGGATTTGACGTAAAGCGGAATTCAGTCTGTCTTTTTTTTAGATCACAAATGCATTCTTGCAGTTGAAAATATCAATAAAACTCAAACATATCATTTGAAAATATGTGCGAAAGTTAAATGAATAGTAGAAGATCTAAACAAAACAAGAAACACAAATAAACAAAATCTTACAGTCCAATATTTCGGTTCATGTAAAAGATCTTGCGTTTGTCGTATGAAACGCTTCTGGTTAGAATTGAAGACATTCGTACAAGTAACTGCTGTTAAAGCGGGTGTTCGAATGGCGAGGCACTGTGTTGTTCTTTTATGTTCCTAACAATCGACTTCACTGCACCTCGGACATGCTCATAGGTGCTTAGTCTCTCTCAGTAAATGGTGAAGAGTGGAAATATTAATGGTTCCTGCGACTCGTTGGTTGCATACACTTCTGCTTCGTCCTATCGTGCACCCAGACTGCCCGAACCTTGTTCATGGTCGGTGATGCAGAAGTAAATGAGCTGACAGACTCCATCAACCAGCCACACATAAATTTCTCATCATGTAAAAACTTTCAACCAACAAAAGCTCAACAGTTAAAGGCAGATCAACGTTTAGTGACGTGGCATATATCTGTTGAAGGCCTAAGTTCCACGGGGACTGAATAAGTTTTGATTGATTGATTGATTGATTGATTGAAACGTTCTTGACGAAATACGCATCCTTTGGCCACATATTATGCTATTACATGTAGTGTAGTTTTTGCTTCAGCCGTAGATAAGTGCTATTTGGTTAAATGGGGACACACACAATAATCGACAATGTAGCTGAATTTCTAAGCTACTAGATATTCTAAGAGAAAGTTGTTCTCAGAGGAAGCTATACTATTAAAAGTCAAGTGCACTTGTTCCAGGATTGAACGCTCTCAATATATACAAGTGTTAAAGTTAAACAAAGAAACAAGATATGAGAACCAGTGATACGCAATTGGCTGCACAATTTAGATGACTATGAAATAAACGTTACCCAAAACAAACAAACAAACAACTAGTCTACAACATGCACTTTTTTTATTAGACATCTAGTCTTGATGTGATTTGCAGATCGTATTAATGTTAGGCGTAATATTGGCTAAACATACCTTCCTGTCCTACCGCACTGTTGGTTTCTTTCTTAACCAATGATACGCATTCTTTAGACGGTCCAGTGATGGAGGATCCTCTTTAGAAATTGGTTTCATTTTCAGGATGACTCAACATCTTCCGTGTATTGAAAATATCTGTGCCTGTTGTTTCTGCCAGTTCTTTGCAGCAAAAAAAAAATGAAAGTGGTCTACTAATTTGGCATTTTAACGTATGGAATTGGTCGGTAGCTGGGCCTTCTCTCCAATATCAATTCACTCGTAGATTCCACTTATTATTTAAGAGATACGCACAGTTTGTTGTTGTTCTTCTTCATCGTTCGAAGTCAGACATCAACCTTTATTTTTTCGAAAAAAGCAGCGGTCATCCTGAGGCTGTCGACACTGCCATAGAGCGTGTCTAGTGTTGCCACTGGTGATGGCCACATCTGCTCTCTCTGATGCTCGTATGTCGGGCAGTTTTGCAGCAGATGCTCAGCGGTCATTTTATCGGTACCACACGGGCATTCGTCAGTGCCACCTATCTTCAATTTGTTGAAAAGGTGGTACCTCAGTCTATTGTGGCCAGTGCGAAGTCTGAAGACCACGACCTGCTCTCTTCTGTTCAACTGGTAATAGGCGTCGTTTTTTTGTGTAGCCAGTATGTTCGGTTTCCCATTTAGTCATGTATCTAGCTCTAATAAGCCGTTTTGACTCTTCCTATGTCACACTAGTATCTGGTTGTGGTAGTCTAGCACCTTCTTTTGCCAGTCTGTCTGCCTCCTTGTTGCCTTGGATGTTGCAGTGGGATGGGACCCACTGTACCACTACCCTTTTTGGTGCGGACTGCTGGCATAGTTGACAGAGTACTGCTCTTAAATCATTAAGTTCAGTATTTTTCTGGCTTTTTAGCTCTTTGACTACAGCCAAAGCATCTGTAAGCAGGACTATATGGCTTTCACTCCTTTTACCTGTCACCATTTCTTCCACTGCCGCCCTCAGTGCCTCTGCCTCCGCTCTGAAATTGCTTGTGTATATTCCAGTAGCGAACGACAGTGTTATTTTTCTGCCATTTGGTAGGTTCAGAAATGCTCCTGCCTCTCTGTTCTGTGTTGTGTTTGTTACAGAACCGTCGGTGTACGCATGGGTCCAGTCCATGCTTGGGTAGTTTTTCATTATGTAGCTCAGGGTAGTATCTCTTCTTTCTTTTTCAGTCGCACAGTTTGTTCTATGTCTTCGCATATATTATGAATAATTCTGATAATGATAATATCTGAGAGCAGAGTTTTGTTTACTTCTTATCCTGCTTCACTCCCAAACATCGTTCTTACTACGACTTTGCAAGTGGGGAGAATAAGTTGTCTCTGTTTATGTAAAAGGCTTCATACTTTTAGCAATTAATCGTGCTATTTTTAAAAAAAAAGTTGAAATTAAGATTATGTCCCGTTCTGTTCTTAGTTCATATAAAAGTTTTTATAAATGGATTTGTTTCTTGTTGTTTTATTTTGTTGTTTAGTGAAATATTTCTTCAATTTCCTTGGTAACATGGCTTCGCTAGTCAATTTGCCATCACAACTAACACATTCCAAGGTCGGATTATCATTTTCAGTACACCTTGTGAATTCTAGACCTAAATAACTGTCCATATGTAGACGGCTTTTCATACTTTCTATGATATCAGTTTTATCCAGACGGAAAGCTGTTTCTGCTTTTTTTTCACTCTCTATTTACACCTGTGTTTTCCTCTTCGACCTCGTCACAATAGAATTCACATGTTCTCTTTTTTACGATAAACCTTTCCATCCTGTGTGCAAGTGCAAGTTGATATTCACATTTAAAAAATAACTACAAAGTGACAACGTCGCATATATAAAAAGAAAACAATTTCAAGTGTCCAGTAACAATTATAAAAGTAATGATTATAATAATAATAAGTATCCCCCGAAAAGCACAGAACTCAAATTATCACTGAAAGCATTTAATCTTCCTGCGAAGTTCAGGTCTACAACATATACAGGACGAGTGATCCTGCCCTAGTCCATCCGTTGACGCTCTGTCAACGTCATCCCTGTTACCTTTATGTGTGTCCCGTGTTGTCATCTCCATGTGTATTTTGATCTCCCTCTACTTCTATTGCCTTATGGAACATAAACTTTTTTGTAATTGTATCAACTGAATTCCTTAATGTGTGTCCAACCCATTGCCATTAATTCTCTTCTCGCCTTGCTCCACTGAAATATGTATGATTCTTTTCAAAAGTTCCGTATTAGTAATCGTTAAACACTCCAGCCTCTCTATTCTGCACATGCATCTATTCACAGAGTCTGTACCTTTATTATTGTTGTTCTTCGTGTTTCAGAGGCATACAATAGAATGTACTTTATATTTGTTGAGGATTTTTATTGCTGCGTTTTACTTAATTTCTGTTGATTTCCATAAGTTCTTCAAATGCCATTAAATTCCTCTTGTCTTTTGTTTTCTTATTTGGATATCTCTATCTATACCTCCTAATTTGTCTGTATTGCAACTAAGATATATACAGGATTTCACAACTTGTAGAAATGTCCCCCAGCCCAACCAGATTGTCAATTATTCTCATCATCTTTGAGCTCCTTTTCTCTGTGAAATGTCAGTCCCAATTTCTGAGACATGTCTTTAAGTATACTTACTTTATTCCACATCTGGTTACAGGCAGGGACAGAAGAGCCAAGTCATCGACAAAGTCCAGATCATCTAGTTGTGCCAAATTCCACAGTATTCCATATCTGCTGGTTGATGTGGTCGTCGTCATAATCCAGTCAAAAGTCAGCAGAAAGATAAATACAGATAACAGAATTCTTAGCCACATTGTCTAGTTCTTACCTCAAAAAGCCGATCTTCACGTAGAACTCAACGTTTTATATCTTCATACTTTTTCTGATGTTTGTTTGTGAAATTCATTGTGCCTGCCAACTGATATTGTGATTCTTTGTATAAGCTGTTAGATGCTTTTTCAGTCTACAAATGCAATATAAAGTAGCTAGTTCCATTCAATACTTTGTTCAATTATTATTCTTAGTGTAGATATCTGGTCTGCAGAAGTTCTAATTTACATAAAATTCCTGTTATTCCCTCACCTGTTTGTCTATGACATCTAGTATGATCCAGTTCAGTATTTTCATAGGCACTTATAAAGACATTATATTGCCTATAATATGTACACTGTTGCAGATCTCCATTCTTTGTCAATTTACTACATAGTACCCATCCATTTGTTGGTATTTCTTTTTTTTCGAATACTGTGTCATGTATTTTGTATAATATCTTCGTTAAAGTGTCAATGAGTCCTTTGATTGCTTCTACTTATATGGGATCTAGACCAATAGCTTCACAATCTCTCGGAAACAGATCCACTGCCACACTGAGAACATATCATAAGAGACGGTTAACAGTGAGATCTAAACAATCTAATGTGGATGACTCTTTCTGTGTGTCAGCAACGAGAATAGGACCACTGCCACAGAGCGAGCACGTTGTAAGAAGTGAATAACAATGCAGCGTAACCCGTCCATTGCCGAACACTCTCCCATCAATGGGTATGTGCACTCAGCCATTAACAGATGCATTAAGCCACCCGTGTTGACTCTTGTGTGGGCTGAGAAAAATGTAATGAGACAATATCCTAGACTCACTCGTTATCAAGTAATCCTAAATTAACTCGTTACCAAGTAATCATACACTAAATCGTTATTAAGTAATACTAGACTAACTTGTTATTAAGTAATCCCAAACTAACTCATTAAGTAATCCTAAACTAACTCGTTATTAACTTAACTTAACGTCTTTATACTGGTTTAGAAGACCCTGCAGAGTCTGTATACAACCAGTTTCATTTACATCACTTTGCTCTAAAAGCTATGCGCACCCACTTTATTCTTAAATGCATTAACTGTGCCTGCCTCCACTACCTCCCCTGGCAATGCATTCCAAGCAGACACCACTCTCTGACTAAAAAAATGTTTCCTAATATCTAACCTGGACCTCTCTTTAGTCAGCTTGTAGCTATGCCCTCGTGTTATTGTAGGTGGCTGTATTTAAAAAAAACTTGTTATAGTCTAATTTATCGATTCCTCTCATCATCTTATAAACCTGTATTAAGTCACCACGAATTCTTCTCTCTTCGAGACACCGTAGGCCGGTTTTTCTGAGTCGTTCCTCATAACTGTAATTCTGGAATCCCACTATCATCTTTGTCGCTCTTTTTTGTATTCTTTCAAGCATGTTTATGTCCCCTCTATGATAAGGACTCCACACCTGTACACAGTACTCCAATCTAGGTCTAACTAAAGCTTTATACAGTTTGACGATCACTTCCTTGCTCCTATGTTTAATATTTCTTTTTATCATACCTAACATTGCATTTGCCTTTTTCACTGCTACCTTAACTTGCTCACTCACCTTTCCTGTATGATCTATTATAACCCCTAGGTCCCTTTCCTTATCTATCTTTCTAATATTGTTTTCTCCCATTCTGTAATTATGTTCCATATTGGATCTACCCATGTGGATGACTGTACATTTATCTACATTAAACTCCATTTGCCAGCTTACAGACCATTCTCGAATTTTATCTATATCCGACATCAATATATCCACTTCCGCTTTAGATGAGACACTACTCCATAGTTTTGTGTCATCAGCAAATTTTGCAATCATGGATCTCATATCAATGTCCAAATCATTTATATATATCAAGAACAAAATTGGTCCCAAAACCGAGCCCTGTGGCACACCACTTTTCACTTCACTCCACTCAGAGTACTCCTTATTTATGCCCACCCTCTGCCTTCTTCCCGTTAACCAATTTTCAATCCATTTGGCAACTTCCCCACCTATTCCATGTGATTTTAACTTTCGAAATAATCTTTGATGAGGTACTCTATCAAAGGCCTTTTCGAAGTCTAGATAAATAACATCCACTGGCTCCCCTTTATCTATGATTTTAGTAACCTCCTCCATGAATTCTAATAGATTTGTTAAGCATGATCCCCTTCTTGTAAACCCATGCCGACTATTTCTAATTAGATTAAATTTTTCTAAATGCATTACAATGTTTTCTTTGATTATTGACTCTGACAATTTACAGACTATGCTCGTTAAACTCACCGGTCTATAATTTGCCGGATCTGATTTTTTGCCTTTTTTGAATAAGGGGATCACTCCTGCATCTTTCCAATCCCGTGGAACAATCCCTTTTGTAAGTGATTGAAAACATAATATAGCCAATGGTTTTGCTAGTTGGTCTCTAATTTCATACAGCGATTTTGGATGAATACCATCTTGACCTGGACATTTATTCACTTTCAACCCATCCAATTTTTTAAAAACCATTTCCTCTGTAATACAGATTGATCTTAATCCCGCTGTATCCATGTCTCTTTGAAAAATATCTATAGGCTCTGGGATCTCGGAGCAGTCCTCCTTTGTGAAGACTGTGCCAAAGTACTGATTGAGCAGATTAGCAGCCTCCCTATTCTCACTTATTATTTTCCCTGTACTGTCTATAAGAGGGCCTACTTTGTCTTTCGTTCATTGTTTATTTATAACATAAGAAAAGAAGCTTTTACTGTCAGTCTTGATCCTCTGAGCAAGTTTTTTTTCAAAGTCTATTTTTGCTATTTTATTCGCTTTCTGAGATATGTTCTGCTTGTCCAAATATTTTACATATGTTTCTTTTGATTTACCTGCCTCTATATATTTTTTCCATGCTTTATTTTTTGCTCTTCTACATTTCACTACAAATCTAGTTATCCACTTTTTACGCTTGGGGTTTACCTCCCTACATGGAACACATTCCTCTTTTAGCGTTCCTAGAACTGTTTTAAAACTTTCCCACTCCTGTTTCAACATCTGTTCCTACAACAATATCTTTCCAGATTATGTGGTTCGCTGCCTCTTTCATCCTCTTAACATCTGCCTTAGAGTAGTCGTATGTTCGCGTGTTTATGTTTACTTCTTTCCCTGCAATAAGATCCCAACGGATGATTTGATGGTCACTTGAGCCAAACAGTTCCCCAAAGTAACGTTTTCAATCATATTTTCCTCTGTGGTAAAAACTAGGTCGAGTATGTTTTTGCCTCTGGTGGCTGCTTCTACATGTTGAATTAAAAAATTGTCAGTTATGCACTTAACAAAAGGTTTTGACTCTGCAAGTGCTTCTGCCATATCCCATTTTATTTCTGGATAGTTGAAATCTCCCATTAATAATAATTTCCCTTTACTTGCCTTTGCTATGCTACTAATCAGCTCCTCATCTTCCTCTTTTTGACTTGATGGACATCTATAGCACACTCCAATCACTGTTTTTTCACCCCCACTTTCTATTTCTCCCCATACACTTTCATTTTTGTTACCACATGATAAATAATCTTTGATATTAACAGAATTTATACAGTATAATAAAACGCCACCTCCCTTAGTCTTGTCACCAATTATCCTATCTTTCCTTAACATTGTATATTCCTCAATTTCAAGTTCACTATCTGCAATCTCCTCATATGTCCATGATTCTGTTAACCCTATTATATCTGGTTTTTCTTCTTCTACAAACAGTTTCAATTCTTCTCTTTTATTTACTATGCTTCTCACATTTGCATAAAAACATTTTAGATTGTAATGTTGTTGGTTTTCCTCTTTTTACTTCTGCTTTATCATTTTAGTGTTTGCTTTTCTACTATGTATTTCACACTTCCCTGGCACCAACTTACCCCTTTGACTACATCCTCTATAGCACCCTATTGTAGGCCTATCTTTAGTCTCATACTTCATAGGCCTTACTAGTTTAAATTTCTAACACAATGATAGAACATATACTTTGCTACAACATGCTGTCCTATCTTATTTAGATGTAAACCTCCCCTATCTAACATTTTACTTTTGTCTACTTTAACATCAATAAATTCCATTCCCATGTCCGCACACATCACCTGTAACCTAAGGTTGATACCTATTATTTTGCTATCTAGATAGTCTGACCCATCTGCTCTGTCTAAAATGCCCATCATTGTGACCTTTCTAAACTTTTTTCCTTAAGTGTTCTCATAAGACTTTTATATTTATCCATAATTATTTCTGTACCATCTCTCTTTACATTATTTGTACCTGCCAATACTACCACATGACTGTTTCCTTTGTCATCTAACCTCTTTATTCTCCCCTCTATGTCCTCTATTTTTTGCTCCCCCAATATCCATTCTTTCAAATATGTTGTGTTGTTTAGACAAATGTCTGCCAACCTATCTCACCATTGAATCTCCTACTACCAATACTGACCCCTCACCTATATGTGCATACTTCTCTCCAAAGCTCTCTGCCCTGTGAGCTGTTTCCTCACTCAAATCTCCCTTACTTCCTTGACTACACCTAGACTGCAGCTTCTTTAAAATTTCCTCCATTTTCACTTGTTTCCCTTCTATCTCTACCTCTTTTCTATCTCCTCCAATCTCTTCTCATTTTCCCTTATATTGCACTCCATTTTTGCCTGCCTCTCTTCAACTCTACATATCCTACATAAAACGGTTCCTTCATCTTCCAACGTTGAAGTAATACTAACATTTTCGCCACACAAATCACATAATCTGACTTGGCCTTTTCTCGCAGCAGTTCGTCTCGTCTTAGTGGCCATACTAATTTTGCTATTTATTTCCGTTAGCCAATAAGTTATATTAATACCTAATAAAATGTATACTTCTTAAAGCAACGCAAAAAAAGGAACAAACAAATGTCGCTGGTATTTACCTTTCTACAAAGTATCAAAACGACTAGGCCTAGTGTTACTTGAGTGTTACTACCGCTCACTGTTCCACGCTATTCAATTCTGTCAAGTCACTAACTATCTGTTATAACAAGGCCACTATATTTGAAAATACGTATGCTACAATAAACTACAATCACAACTATGTTATTATTACACAAATTAATTTTCAACACTAATACTTATCTGAAACGTTATAAATCTCTGTTCTGTCAATTCAAACCAACCACCATCTTGAACAACCGGAAACACTCATCATTAAGTAATCTCAAACTAACTCATTAAGTAATCCTAAACTAACTCGTTATTAAGTAATCCCAAACTAACTCATTAAATAATCCTAAACTAACTCGTTATTAAGTAATCCTAAACTAACTCATTATTAAGTTATCCCAAACTAAGTCATTAAGTAATCCTAAACTAACTCATTAATTTATCCCAAACTAACTCATTAATTAATCCTAAACTAACTCGTTATTAAGTAATCCTAAACTAACTCGTTATTAAGTAATCCCAAACTAACTCATTAAGTAATCCCAAACTAACTCATTAAGTAATCCTAAACTAACTCATTAAGTAATCCTAAACTAACTCGTTTTCAAATAATTCCAAACCAACTCGTTATTAGTATAATTTTTTAAAAGACGATGAAGAAAAGGAAGTTAATTCTATCGCATGACTAAAGTAGATCAGATCTGAGAAAGTCATCTATTACAAAATTACAGCATACATGAGCTTTGAATGGATAATTAAAACTAAGTTTTAAAGAAACTATGAGGGCAGGTCAGAAAGTAATGCTCCACCATTTTTTTCTCAGGACCTTTTTATTCGAAATGCATGACGTGTATACATTGTACATGGATATTTCCTCTAAACATATCTTTTTTTCCCACATAATCCCCATAAACTTGAACGGCCTTACGTCAGTGTGAAAGGAGTGCATGCACGGTTTTCCTGTACCAGGTAATGAATGTCCTGGTCACGTAGCCACGTCTTCACTGCATTAATAGCATACCGTGTCCCACTGAGTGCATATTTAAGTGAGTAAAAATATGAAATTCAGAAGCCAGATTGGAGTTATTTGATGGGTGGCGATTGCTTCCCTTGTTTTTAGACGAGTGTGAGGATTTGTCGCGCTAAAGCAGGCGTTCTAAAATGTTGCTCGCGAGCACCATGGTGCTCTTTGACATTTGGTGTTCGCGTCATTCAAGTCAAAAAGATCTCTGGTCTTCCTTAGCGATGAAATAATTGTTTGAAAAGGAGCAATTCTCCTTCTCCATACGTCTGGGCGGCTTTTTTGTCCATAAAGGCATAACTAGACCACACCCACGACCGGAGTCTGCGCTCCTCCCTACTCAACTTTACAATTCTACCTGCAATGTGTTATACCGCAGAAACATGGACACTTACAAAAGAAATGGAGTCCAAACTCAGAGGGACCCAAGTCTCCCTCGAGAGACGTATGATTGGCATCACGCTCCACAACCAACCATTGAAAGGTCAACAGCGCTGACGTACAAGAAATGACATTAGTGAAGGATGCAGTTACACATGCAGACAAGGTAAAGCATCGCTGGGCTGGTCACCTGCTTCGGAGAACTGATGACCGTTGGAGCACAGCGACAGCAGTCTGGTACCCACGAGACAGAAGACGGCCACGGGGAAGACCACCTACGCTCTGGGTCTGACTCCCTCGAAATCAGAAACAATATCAACGATGCTAGTGACAGGAAACTTATCACCCACTGGTCCACCTTGGCACAAGACAGAAGACAATATAAACAAAGTTGGAACCCGCAGCGGCATAGCCGCATGTGAGGAACGGGTCGTCCTGTAATCCAGTAAGTCTTAAGAGAGGGAGACAGAACAAGAGATCAGAAGACATCATCAAAGAGTGGATGTGAAGGTCCATAGCTAGAACAAATATCCAAGCACAAAACCGAGTGGCATGGCGGGAACTATAGTCCAACAAACTGCAGTGTTTGTGCCCAAATGACCTTCCAGGTTACGGGACTGAGGATAATGATCTTTATTATTATCTGAGAAACACAAATGTGGTGCATTACTTCTTGACCGAGTTTATACTACTGTCTGTGGGATAAAGATGCTGAGCAGTCAGTGACCCAAAGCTAGCTGTTAGCGTCAGGGCCAGCGAACCAGAGCTGCCAAGACCATTCTACAGCTCCACGTGGTGATTCTGGATAACAGTCTGCAAAAGAGCACTGGCTAAGGAAAAGGGATCGAAGAGGGAACTCTAACCCGGTACCTAAAAATGTCTGCTGGTGTCGGATCGAAAGGTTCAAATATCGCAGTCAAGCTGTAAATTACGACACAATGCATTCTGTTATCCGGACAACACGCTGTTACTTGCAAAGCACTTTTTAGGATTCCGTAGCGGAAGTTTGAGAACGAACTAAGAAGTAGAGAGAGAAGTAGACTAATGTCTGTATTTTCATTGTCTGAGATACACAGGAACAATTGATGGGGCTGATAAATAAAGTTCGCTTGTCACTAGAAGTAGACTAATGTCTGTATTTTCATTGTCTGAGATACACAGGAACAATTGATGGGGCTGATAAATAAAGTTCGCTTGTCACTAGAAGTAGACTAATGTCTGTATTTTCATTGTCTGAGATACACAGGAACAATTGATGGGGCTGATAAATAAAGTTCGCTTGTCACTAGAAGTAGACTAATGTCTGTATTTTCATTGTCTGAGATACACAGGAACAATTGATGGGGCTGATAAATAAAGTTCGCTTGTCACTAGAAGTAGACTAATGTCTGTATTTTCATTGTCTGAGATACACAGGAACAATTGATGGGGCTGATAAATAAAGTTCGCTTGTCACTAGAAGTAGACTAATGTCTGTATTTTCATTGTCTGAGATACACAGGAACAATTGATGGGGCTGATAAACAAAGTTCGCTTGTCACTAGAAGTAGACTAATGTCTGTATTTTCATTGTCTGAGATACAGGAACAATTGATGGGGCTGATAAATAAAGTTCGCTTGTCACTAGAAGTAGACTAATGTCTGTATTTTCATTGTCTGAGATACACAGGAACAATTGATGGGGCTGATAAATAAAGTTCGCTTGTCACTAGAAGTAGACTAATGTCTGTATTTTCATTGTCTGAGATACACAGGAACAATTGATGGGGCTGATAAACAAAGTTCGCTTGTCACTAGAAGTAGACTAATGTCTGTATTTTCATTGTCTGAGATACACAGGAACAATTGATGGGGCTGATAAATAAAGTTCGCTTGTCACTAGAAGTAGACTAATGTCTGTATTTTCATTGTCTGAGATACACAGGAACAATTGATGGGGCTGATAAATAAAGTTCGCTTGTCACTAGAAGTAGACTAATGTCT
>JAVGWX010000001.1:117496269-117521269 GCA_036924085.1 Ariolimax columbianus | reverse complement strand
AGTCAAGTTGTAAACTACGACACAACGTATTTCGTTTTCTGGACCATATTCTGCTACTTGCATAGCCCTTTTTAGAGATTGGTAGCGGGAGATTGAAAACGAAGAAGAAGAAGAAGAAGAAATGAGTATTATGCAATTTCGCACTAAATTATTATTCATTCATAGGCGTCTCAGTCTTTGCAGATCATGCGCGTAGCACCCTGTGAGTATCCTCTCATGGCGCAAGCCTGGACGCTGAATATGGAGACCCTGGGATGCCCAAAATGCAGGATCCTCCTATCGGCCTCGCTGGTTCAATCCAAAAGGAATGCAAAGCCTGGAAATTTGATACCAGCTCAGCTGCAGGAGCTGCCGGAGTGAGTTCGACATTTTGAAATCGTCTGCCTTAGGTGCTACCACTCCGGATTTTCTGTCTGGGTTTACTCCCGTAGCCCTACCCTTTCCCGGGGTTTCTACAAGGCAGTGGAGTCGTTGCCCGCAGATGCTCGTTACTCGAGACATCCGATGATACTCTCATCGCCCCAAGACTAGCCAGCACGCCCTAGGACTTGTGGAATCTAGGATCAGGAGTTCCTCCTCTCCTAGGTCTGAACAGGCTAATGAGCTTCGTCTACCCGGGTTTAGAGTCAGAGTTAACCTTCTCTTAGATTGGCTGCCAACCAAGGCTAATGAGCCCAATCTGCTCCCCCCCCCCCCAGTTATACAGCCCGGTACTCGGCAGGCTTTGTAAGAAACAGGGGGCCCCCTCATGAAGGTCCTGCTGGGGACACAATAATGTACGAGAGGCCATTGGCATGGAAACTCCTGAACGCAGACCGAACAGTGAATCCAGCGGCGATCTCTACACCTGGAAAGGAGAGTCTATATCAGACGCTTCACTTTCCTTTAACGAGCGGGACGTCCAGCCCAGACCTCGCTACCCCCAAATTATTATACTAATTACAAATATTACTACACAAGTCAAGAGGCGTGTGACCCATTCATATCATATCGCCGGAAGGACAGGAGTTTAACTTTTGCAAACACTTAACGGTTGTGTTTTTTTTAAATCGGGGGTATTGATCAAGACCTCACGTCGTTTTCCAAGTAGTCACTGGAAACATCCTGTTTGGTGGCAGTCTGGCTAATGAGGTGGGGATCGGCACGGTTGTGACCTTACTGGGGAACCTCGCATTGCACTACAACCAGGAAACCTGGTTCACCTTCTTAAGCTCGTTTCGGGATCTGAGAAGAGTTACTGTAACCTGCCACTAAAGGAAGGCGTCAAGTACGAGTGGCATTAGCAGCAACAACAACATTATTCGTGGACGCTACTCATATTATGTTCTTCCATCTTGACGACTTTTTCTTATGTAGTAGGCCCTCCTGCATAGCTGTAATGCAAATCGTTTCAAAACGTATGATACTACGGGGACCATACTGTTGATCTCCACCTTCTTGGCCAGGCTGCTGTAATACATGTTTTTAGGAGCACATCGTGGACGCGAGGTGACGTTCTTAGTCAGTATATTGTACATACTCTGATACTAGCGACAAGACACATTTATCAGGAACAAACTGAAAAACTAAATTACACATCAAGTGGCAACTGCAGACGCATTCAGCCTTTATAGTCATGGCGAGCTCCAGCAACATGGGAAAAAAATGTAGTCGTTATAATGGTTATAGTACAAGGATGTGCCTTATCAGTGCTGTTCATTTCATTCTTCGCGGCTGTATTCGGGGACGGGAGGGGGCGAGGGGAAAAGGGGACGTTTTTAGAACTATGGTAAAGGGAAGGATCGCGCGCACATAATGTAAATACTGTCAACTGGGGGAGTGTAAATTATATTATCAAGTGTAAGCAGAGATAAGGAGAAACCGGAGGTAAATCAGATTAAGGGTGAAATGGGGTAGTGATCTAGAAGTGATACCATCGTCTCCACTTCGACGAGCCGACACTGGGTAAATACTGGGATCCCGTGTCTGTTGGAGCATAACCACACTTCCCAATTGATCAATACTAAGGGCTAAGGGGTGTCTGCGTCCTCTAGCATTCACTCCCAAAAAAACTTGAGTGAATCATTCGGGCATTAAAAACAACGATGATTATTTGTATTTGCATATTTTATTCATGGAAGAGAAAATGCCATTGCCATAATATGTTATTTTACTAGCCCTTATATCAGTAGGAAACGTACACATGCACATAAACAGTTGTACACTTAGATATACATTATCAGATCTCAAGATTTATGATACACCATCCAGCGTTATTGGGGTTCAAAGCTTAGTCTTAGTCGACCTGCACTTCTACAGGGACAGATGTCCCTGTTCAGGTCCCACCTAGTCGACATGTACTTCTACTTGGACAGATGTCCCTGTTCAAGTCCTACCTAGTCGACCTGTACTTCTACAGAGACATATGCTCCCGTTCAAGTCCTACCTAGTCGATCTGTACTTCTACAGGGACAGATGCCCCTGTTCAGGTTCCAGCTCTGGCGTTAGCTGGATGTAGCTGAGAGGAGGATTTTCTGCTTAGCGGGCTAGGCTCGAGCAGCTTATTATTCCTATGTGTTGGGACAAGTGTCGTAATGGTGGTTAACCGATGCGCGAGTCCATAGACTCAATCACTAGAGCAAAGTAGACCAGCGGCCTTTTAGGCACGATCCATGCTGCTCTTAACAAACCACCAAACCATGGCTGGTGTTATGCCATGTCATACAGCTAGCCATAGCTTTAACCCCAAAATTTGATTGACATTTGATTGTATATAACTGGTAAAACTTTTCCCGTCTAACTGTCTCATCTACGTTCCATACATGGCGACTAATGTTGGTAACACCCCAACCTTTCAGAAAGCCAGCATCAAAACATTTATGTACGCTCTTGTAGAGATATTTTCTGTAGCCCCTTGCACAGACCTATTTACGTCTTTTAAACAACGTGATTGATAAGTTAGTGGTGATATTCTTTCCTCACCCGGTTGCAGTCAAGTGGTCTGTACATTAAACAAAATATGATGAAAAATGAAGGAAAAAAAATCATTAAATAATTAAATTCTTACCGAATACACCAACTCCTACCTTCTTCCAGGTCTAGTAAGGCACAGGAAGTAGAATCACAACATGTAAATATACATAAATTACGTTGTTCGGTACAGCCTTTTGAATGACCTGTCCGGGATTCAACAACTTTTGATAGATCAAAAGGTCGCACTAGTAACTACTCTGTACTAGTAACTACTCTGTACACAATGTTCAATTCTCTAGGTTATAGGGAAGAGGGCTAAAATAAGAGAAATAAAGTCCACGCACACAAAAAAAACAAAACAAACAGACAACGGTCATGTCAAGTTAAATCGAAGTTTGTAAAAATATTCAGTTACGAAAACCCTTTGGCTGCCTGGTAGGACGCACACACCTTCCTGTTTGTATACCAGGTTTCTATATGGAATCTATATATTGATACATGCTCATGACAGAATGTGATGTTCAATAGTTTGGCCTAGAAATAAGAAACTTTGGTCAAATAACCTGCCTTTCTGTTTCGAAGAATCGACGTCACTGCACTCTGGGCATACCCATAGGTGCTCAGTCTCTCTCATCAAATGGCGTAAGGTATGGATGCTGATGGTCCCTGTAGCTCGTTGGTTGTACACTCTCCTACCCCATCCTCTCATGCGCCCCACTCTGCTCGAACCTCGTGTAATGTCGAAACTTTGCAGTCTTTGGATTACTGCTTCATCTATTGCGGTGTCCAGATCCAGCAGGCGGTCATTGATTGATCTCAAAATGTCACTTCTATCCATTACTAATGTGCCCACGATGGAGCCTGTGAAGCCATGATGTCAGCTCTTTCATCGCCCTGAACCAGCCTTACAATAAGACAATCAATTTGAGAAATAAATACAGCCACACTCATACCATCTCGTCTGTTACAGTAAATTGCTTTGAGGTATGAACAAGGTTCAACCATGCAATCAGTATTAAGGCCATGATATAACAAACAACAGTCTCTGGTTATTAGAACCATGCCTCAACAAAAGAAGGCAGAAACTCAGCGAATAACAAGAACAATATAAGAAGTATTACACAAATGCATTTTCAGATCTAAATAATGATATATGCAATGCCAACTTATGTAGTTTGTTGCTGTACCCTAGAAAAAGGTCATTTGATTATATACCCAGTGATACTCATACAGATTTGGAGATATGGATACACTGACAACTGATATAGTTCACTAATTAAGCCTAGCAATAAAGCTTTAAGTTATGTTAACAGTTATGAACACAAACATTTGCAGATCTAAATATCTATATATGTTAATTAAAACTGATATAGTTCATTAATTGAGCTTAGCAATATGGCTTTCAGTTCTGTTAAAAGTTATAGACACAAACATTTTCAGATCGAAATATCTATACATGCTAAATGAGTTTCCTTAGTTTATGGCTTCAGTCTATAGATAAGGTTGAATTAGGTAATACATTGATTGTACATATAGACATTTGGAGATATCAATTCATGCTCAAGGGCACCATATATCATTGATTGAGTTGGCCTATAATTAAGACCTTGATCAAACAAACAGAATGCTCAATCTAGTAGAAACATCTAACTAGGAAAATAATTACGAACAATAGTATTTCAAATGCAAAGCCCTTTTAAGAGCAGCAGGAATAGAGATAATCAATATTTCAGGTACTTGATGTGAATCTTCAAAATGCATGACACACTACATCCTTCCCAGCCACTTCATTCAATTTATTTCAACCTGCTCTGAAAACAAGCCTTCTGTAAACTCTGTCCCAATCTGTGGAGTCTGCTGGAGCTCTGTCAAAGTATTGTATCATTTACTTAGTCTGCTAGAGTTCTGTCAAGTGTAGTGTCTTTTACTTAGTCTGCTAGAGTTCTGTCAAGTGTTGTGTCTTTTACTTAGTCTGCTGGAGTTCTGTCAAAGTATTGTATCATTTAATTAGTCTGCTAGAGTTCTGTCAAGTGTAGTGTCTTTTACTTAGTCTGCTGGAGTTCTGTCAAAGTATTGAATCATTTACTTAGTCTGCTAGAGTTCTGTCAAGTGTAGTGTCTTTTACTTGGACTAATTTATAATTACTGATTGATTATTAGGTGTATTATATTTTGAATATCAGCGTAGCAATATTGTTTACATAGATGAAAACAAACAACCTACATAGCTGTCTAAGAAAATGCTGTTTATAATACTGATTTAGATCTTCTGATTTTTGTGTTGTAAGAGGGATTTTAGAAAGGGTTCAACTACAACATGAAATATGGAATAACCTATTATTACAAATAAGAATACATTTAGTGCACTTCAACATATTCAATTTCACATATTAGATATAATCCATTTTAATAAGCGAACAAGCGCCAAAGAGAGCAGCATATCAACCATACAATGACAGCAGTGATTTACAGCAATTTCAGTAGAACAAGCACATTGACTATCATCAACAAATAATGGTTCACTCGAGCTTCAGCAGACCTGACATCTCATGTCTTTCCCCCAGCTTGGGAAGCCCATATGCCTTGAGGATGTTGTCTGCTTCTTGTCTACTCTCTGGTGACAGAGCTCGTCTAGAGTCCATTGCCAGGTCATGAGCTGTTCCTCTATTGAAATCCACTTTCAGAGCTTCTGCTGCAGCACTTAGATGCTCAGATCTTATGTCCAAACGCTGGAGAAGAACCGAAAGTGAACGGCGAGGATTGTTCATAAAATCTTCATACAGGATTGATCCAATGTTGTACCCTCTATATCTGAGATCAGCACACTGGGAGGTACTAGCCGCCCAGGCAGCGGTTAATATACCAACACTATCTAATCTTCTGGGAACCACTCCCGGGATGTTCTTCTCATTGAGAAAGACATTGTAATAGTAGAAATGTGACCTCACGAACGGGAGAAACGTTGACAATATACTGTTGTCCATGATGAATCTAAGAGCATTTGGAGCAGGGTCCTGCTGCAGTAGACTCAGACCTGACATAATGCTTTTCACACTGTTTCTATACATGAACAGGTACCTAAACTTGGGAAACACTTGGGCGACCTCCTCAAGGAGGCTGGTCGTGCACGGCCTGGCCTTAATAAAAACCGCACTGTAGCGGTCATCAGGTTTACATAGTAATTTGACACAGCTGGCTAGGAGTTGCTTGTATTCGCTCATCTGAATCATTTTGTTCTTGCACAAAAAGCCTAGGGTTGTGATAGCATCAGGTTCTGTGAGCACCAGCATTCCAGGAATTCGGTACATCATCTGAAAGATCAGCGTCAAACATTATTTATATGTGAGAGACCAAACTTAACGTCTTTATACGGGATTAGAACACTCTACAGAGTCTGTATAAAACCAGTTCTCTTGGAGATGGTTTTTACCGATGTTTGAGTTCATCTTAAAAAAGACTCAAACACTAGCAGACACGCAGCTAGTTAGGCGCCATCTATAGCTGCCCTTAACAAACGACATGGGGAAATTATACATGATGGCACTACATACTACACAGACTGGGTCGGTTGTCATCTCTACATTGACAGTTGACTGAAATGGTTTACTCTCCCTTAGTTTGATTGTGCAATCTAACTTAACTAGAGAAGAGCATATCATCATCTTTAGACTGAGAACTGGGCATAACAAACTCAAGGGTCATCTTTACAACAAAATGAGGATTGGGACAGATGACAAGTGCCCATGTGGGGAGCATATCATTAACGTGGAACACATCCTGCAAAGCTGCACGCTCACGCAGGAAAAGAGAGAACAATAATGGCCTCGTGAGACAGATATGAGACAAAAGCTGTATGGAGATTAAACAGCCTTACAAACAACAGTGTCCTTTGTAAGAGAAACCGGAACCTTGATCAGAGGATGTACGAAGAATAAGAAGGAGAAGATTGTGCAATCTAACAGTTTTCCCTATCAATCTCTTATTCACCTACTTATAGCGTTGTCTCCCTTTTGCAAATTTGTTTTCTACTTTTCTTTCTAGTAATGTTTTTAGCAAGTTCTTTTATAGGGTCTAAATGTTTTAATCGTATATGTTTTAGGGAGCAGCGTAGCGTAGAAGTTAGCAAGCTAGCTGAATGGTCCTGGGTTCATTCCCCAGTTGAGGCGGAAAATGTTTTTTGACCCAGGCTTAAATGGGTACATGTTCAGTCCGGGAAGTAAAAGCGACGAAAGAGAGAGAGGAGATGGCTACTGCCCTCATATAGCCGAGCCTTTGAAATGTGAGATCGCTAACACCTCACACCCCAACCCCTACGGCAGTAATGCTATGGGTTAATTTAGTCTCGATATTATTTCATTAATTTACTTTTCAATCCCAATTTCTTTAAATTGCTCATTTGTTTTCTTTTCTTTTCACAAGTATCTTAAATTTCTAAATTTAAAATCACAGTTAATCACAATACTAATCTACAGCTGGGTCGACTGGAGCGTGCTTTAACGGGAATTGAATCCGGTACATGTATGTGAGAATCAAGCCCTATACTACCAATCAACTCGGGATCAAATGGTTAAACAGCGAACATAAATACAGTTCCTATTCAATTTGTGTGGATGTGTTGTGTATACTTGTATGTATGTGTATGCAGATTAGTGCATGCATTGACTAACCTTCAAGCATTTGCAACAACTCACATTGCTTGCTCCAATGTGAAGCACAGCCCACAGCTGCAGCTGGCTCTTGTTACAAGAAGCCCGTATCAATTGCAACAACTCACATTGCTTGCTCCAATGTGAAGCACAGCCCACAGCTGCAGCTGGCTCTTGTTACAAGAAGCCCGTATCAATTGCAACAACTCACCTTGCTTGCTCCAATGTGAAGCACAGCCCACAGCTGCAGCTGGCTCTTGTTACAAGAAGCCCGTATCAATTGCAACAACTCACCTTGCTTGCTCCAATGTGAAGCACAGCCCACAGCTGCAGCTGGCTCTTGTTACAAGAAGCCCGTATCAATTGCAACAACTCACATTGCTTGCTCCAATGTGAAGCACAGCCCACAGCTGCAGCTGGCTCTTGTTACAAGAAGCCCGTATCAATTGCAACAACTCACCTTGCTTGCTCCAATGTGAAGCACAGCCCACAGCTGCAGCTGGCTCTTGTTACAAGAAGCCCGTATCAATTGCAACAACTCACCTTGCTTGCTCCAATGTGAAGCACAGCCCACAGCTGCAGCTGGCTCTTGTTACAAGAAGCCCGTATCAATTGCAACAACTCACATTGCTTGCTCCAATGTGAAGCACAGCCCACAGCTGCAGCTGGCTCTTGTTACAAGAAGCCCGTTACACTTGCCATTACTCACCATTTTTTCTCAAATGCTTTTAAGCTGTAGCTAATTACAGGCTGTGTCCATGTTTTTGTTGTGGCATAGCGGCAATATTTTGGAACCGATGAAGTTACTCGCCCCAAATAAACTCTATTACGAAATGATTGGTAGGTGACAATGATCTTATTCTTTTCATGACGGGTACCATTCATGTGGGCAACGACAGTTAGTTAGTTTGTCTTGGTTGTTGGTCAATGTGAGCCCGAATCGTTGCACAATCACTTTAATGTAATATATCCACCTGCTCCGCGGCCGCCCTCTTGCCCTGTAGCCAGATATACATACGTTGTAAGCTATTAGTGGAAGTTGATGAAGGTGCGTTCTCATGAGATTGAGAATGTTCGACGGTACATTTTGGTAAACGACTTACCTGGTCAATGCCATCCCAATGTTGGTTGCAATATTACAACACGTTATTTATGTCAATCGGTGTCATGTGTTGTACTGGATATGATTTATAAGTCAGGCGGTGCCATGCGTTGTACTGGATATGATTTATAAGTCAGGCAGTGTCATGCGTTGTACTGGATATGATTTATAAGTCAGGCGGTGTCATGTATTGTACTGGATATGATTTATAAGTCAGGCGGTGTCATGTGTTGTACTGGATATGATTTATAAGTCAGGCGGTGCCATGTGTTGTACTGGATATGATTTATAAGTCAGGCGGTGCCATGTGTTGTACTGGATATGATTCTGATTGTTTGTTAGGGATGCTGCTTTCTTTTGGCGAAAGTTTTTCAACCACATACAGCGTTAGTATGATTGTATCAGATCTCCTGAGCCATTGAAACGATTTCCAGCATCTAGACCTAACCTCTTGTGTAGTTCTGTGTAACATTTGGCCGTGGAAACGGCTGCAGCCGAGCCATGCAAGGGACTATCTTTAACCAGGTCTTAACTCCCCCCCCCCAACCCCCGCCCCTACCCGCCATGCATTCTTTTCACGATGTAACAGAATGTCACCCACCACCCCCCTCCCCCCCCCCCCCCCTTCTTTTTTTAAAAACAAGATTGACTGACTGACTGTCTGTATTCCAAATAATATCTATATATAATATAGGAAATCGTATATACTTTGTCTATATTAGTAAATATACATTTACTTGCTTATTGGTGTGTTGTTTAAAAAATTTAATAGCAATAGAAAATGCTGATGGAATTTAAAACTTGAATTAAAGTAGCTATTTTCGCTCGATAATATTCTTAACTAATTACATGACAGACTAATTACATAACAGACTATTTACATAATAGACTAAACTTAAGGAAAATCCATTCCCACACCCAGTATCCCCCCCCCCCTCCCCAACCCCATCCATTTGAACTATAATATTCGACTACCACAAACAGATACCAGTATGACGTACGAAGAGTCAAAACGGCTTATCAAAGCCAGATACATGACCAAATGGGAAACCGAACATACTGGTTACACCAAAAACGATGCCTATTACCAGTTGAACCGAAGAGAGCAGGTCGTTGTCTTCAGACTTCGCACTGGCCACAACAGACTGAGGTACCACCTATTCAACAAATTGAAGATAGGGTGTACCGACGAATGCCCGTGCGGTACTGGTAAAATGACCACTGAACATATGCTGCAGAACTGCCCGACATACGAGGATCAGAGAGAGCAGATGTGGCCATTACCAGTGGAACTGCAAGACAAGCTCTATGGCAGTGTCGAGAGCCTCAGGATGACCGCCGCTTTTCTCGAAAAAATAATGGTTACTGTCTGACTGTGTACGCAGAAGAAGAAGAAGAAGAACTATAATATTCACCATTGATTCAGGATCTCCTCTAAACTCTACTGAGTAATTTCTAAACATGAAATATTTTATACGAGTGGTTTTCAAGTCAGAAGGGACTTTTTTTGTAAGGAAAAAAATGTTAAGTAGTCAAATTGCCATTTAATTTTCGATATAATCCCCTGCAGCGTTTAAGTAATGATTGAATAGCTTCAGTGTAGAAAGATTTGTCAGTATGTCTGGATCAATCCAGGACAGCCTGTTTCACTTTGTCATCAGTGCTAAAATGCTGACCCAGGAATTCTTTTAAGGATCCAAACAGGTGGAAATTGCTCGGAGGGAGATAAGGAAAGGCTGTAAGGGTGATGTGGCAATACCTCCCAGCCGAGTTGCTGCAGATGGCACATATTGAGGTGAACCGTATGAGATCGAGCGTTATTTTGTAAGAGCAGGACGCTTTCTGTGATCAAACCAGGCCGTTTTTTTTCCGCAAACGGCTATGCACATCACTCAAAATGCGTATATACAGTTCACTGTTGATAGTGGCACCACAGGGTAGGAAATCAATATGAATGATGTCAAGTTTGTCCCAGAAAACACTCACCATCACTTTACCTGCAGACACAGTTGTCCGACATTTTTGGGTGGTGGTGATTGTGTATGCTTCCACTGCCTGGATGCTCGTTTCGATTCAGGAGTATAATGATGTGCCCAGGATTCGTCACATGTAATGAAGTGATCCAAAAAGGCAAGCCCTTCCATGTCAAAATGTTCCTTCAATTCAGTTCAGGCTTGAACTCTTCTGTGCCAGTCAAAAGCGGAAAGCTGTTTTGGCACCCAACGTGCACTAATCATCCACTAATGAAAATGTTCATGAATAATAGTGTTCACAGTACCTAGAGAAAGACTTGTCTCTAGTGCAATTTTGCTACATGTATCATGTCGATTTTCCAAGATTAGGCGTGCCACAGTTTCGATATTCACATACTGTTTTTGTTTTGCGTTCGCTTTATTTGTCTACTCCCCAAGGCAGTGTGCGTTGCATTATGTTTGATGCGCCTGTCGACCCAGTACATCAGACTTCGTCATGCATTTTATGTAAGGGTCTGCTTCCTCCTGCATTTTCTAAGCGTTTGCTTCCCCGGGGTAACGGCCGGTGCTGTGATAGGGATCGAACCCAGCCTCTTTTGCTTGTGAGCCGTGTCACTTAACCACTAGTCCACGCCGTCCCCTTATTCCCGGAAATGACCGTGGTGATTCGAGTGCCACCATGGCCGGGATCATCACTCACAGATATACGGCCTTCTCTAAAACTATTACACCATTCAAATATCTTGATATGGCTGAGTGTCTCCTCACTGTATTGTGATTGCAGTCTTCTGTAAATGTTCACAGGGTTCACGCCATCTTTCACAAGAAACTTCATCACAAAACGCTGCTCCGTGCAAGCACTAACAGTGTTGTCTGCCATTTGTATTTATTTATCACGTGACTGGCCCATGGCAAGTGGACCACCTAGCAGTAATAGAACACAAGTAGGCCACCTAGCAGTAGTAGAACACAAGTGGGCCACCTAGCAGTAATAGAACACAAGTGCCCCTAACTAATGATAGTAGTTCCAGCACGATATCGCCTATCCAGTAAGAACTAGAACACAAAATCCCGCTTTTATTTGAGTGCGCCCTAGTATTGTAATGATAGAGTCGAAAGACAGATAAACTAAAGGGGGTTTAGTGTTCAATACAAACAAGCTGTTTTCAAGAATGTCTAGCTAACTAGATGTGAATCGACGTGGTCCCCGTAGTAGTGAGCAACACACAGATGAAAGCATGCCTAGCACAACAATCTGGAGGACCCTGGTTCACCTTCATCAGCGTACTCCCGATGTAAGGAAAGGTAACACAACCCACCATTCAACACCCTGTTCAGAACGCACACTAGAGTAAACTTACTCATCACTGGCATACAACAACAACAACCATACACAAATACCCAGGGGGACCACTCGTGACAAGTGAGCGAATAGTGTATTTAATAAATAAACAAGTCAATTATTGGAGATGTGGTCTATTGGAGTTATAAAGAGAATTCACCCTCTCGGTAAAAGATAAGCTTAGGGTCACCTAAGTGTAAGCACATTGGCTATAGTTGTACAACAAAGATACCTGACTGAGAAGCGTGGATCCACTCCTTGCAGTGCAAGTCAGCCACGTGACCGGGACTTTAGGATTTCCCACATCGCTGGCCATTTTATGAAAGGAAGCTAGTGGCATGGTGATAACGTTGATGGCATGGTGATACTGGTTCTGGTAAAGGTACGTGCTGTGTTTAGATTTGTAAACATTGTCAGACTCCTTCACCTCCACAAATACCGCCTCTTTTCTAGTCATGCAGTAAAGCGAGACATTTGGTTTGAATATACAGGTCGGCTGCCTGAATCCTTTGTGTGTCGTGATGAAATTACTTGGATCTGCTACAGAATGGTCTAGAAATTTCCGTTTCCAAAAGATCTCTTGAACATGCGCGCTTTGTTTGAATTGTAGCCCTCTGGCCGCGTCTCGTCGAGTGCCTTCCACGCCAGTCACCGCCCACGTGAACTTCTGTAATGTCAGCACTAGACGGCGAGTGAAGCGGAATAGTATAAACACCAAAATCTGAGGACATCATGGGAGGATAAAGTGTACATATATTAATAAAACCATTTAACTTGATACAATGTTTTCATGTTATGAAATATAGACATCAGTGAATTCAGGAAAGACTCAAAGGTGCTCGGTGTCTTTCAGTTCAGCAAACGATACAAGGTACTCATGTTGTTGTTGCTGAATGTGCCCACAAGAGTAAGTTTACAGCGCACTGATCAAGGTGGACCAGGATCTTCCAGGGGGTCGTACTATGCTTGGCGTCATCTACATGTTGCTCACTACTACGAAGATCACATCAATTCGCCACCTCGTTAGCTAGGCTGTCAAAAAACCAGTCTGTTCCCATGTAGATCTGCTTGTAGGTCAGGTGGAGGCTAGCATATTTTACCTAACCCTGACTAAAATGTCCGGTCAGTAGATTTCGTCTGGCCCTGACTAACATGTCCGATCAGTATATTTTACCTGACCCTAACATGTCCGATCAGTATATTTTGCCTGACCTTAACATGTCCGATCAGTATATTTTGCCTGACCCTAACATGTCCGATCTGTATATTTTACCTGACCCTAACATGTCCGATCAGTATATTTTACCTGACCCTAACATGTCCGATCAGTATATTTTACCTGACCCTAATATGTCCGATCAGTATATTTTGCCTGACCAGAAATGAGTTTCCTCTCCACAACGATTCCTATAGTTCATTTATCTTTCTAGTTTCACAAACGCCTTTTCCTTCCTCTTAGACATACTTCCTTGATATACCCACGTCTGATGTAAACCTCTGCAGTCTGTTCTTTGTTGTCTTATCGACTGCAGTGTAAACACACATACGCCGAAATAGCTTCAGAAAACTATTTTTTAAACATACAAATATTGAAAAATATCAACTTTACCAACAAACAAAAAACAACATTTAAAAAAAAGGAAAAAAAAGCACGCACGCACACACACTCATATATATATATATATTGAGAAAGACATTAGAAGTTAAATTGTAATAAAATGTAATAAAATACTGCTAGAGAGAGTTGAACACGCGGCTAGCAACCTCATCAAGTAAACCAAATTGCTACAGAATCCACCATTGCAAAAGACACAACCGCCAAAAGTAGGCCAACTGTAGGGGTGAGACTGGATTGGTGACCGCATACTCCGACTGTAGCAGTGACCGTATACTCCGTGTGTAGTGGTGATCATATACTCCGTGTGTAGTGGTGACCATACACTCCGACTGTAGTGTTGACCGTATACTCCGACTGGAGTGGTGACCGTATACTCCGACTGGAGTGGTGACCGTATACTCCAACTGGAGTGGTGACTGTATACTCCGACTGGAGTGGTGACCGTATACTCCGACTGGAGTGGTGACCGTATACTCCGACTGGAGTGGTGAGCGTACACTCCGACTGTAGTGGTGACCGTATACTCCGACTGGAGTGGTAACCGTATACTCCGACTGGAGTGGTAACCGTATACTCCGACTGTAGTGGTGACCGTATACTCCGACTGTAGTGGTGACCGTATACTCCGACTGGAGTGGTGAGCGTACACTCCGACTGTAGTGGTGAGCATACACTCCGACTGTAGTGGTGAGCGTACACTCCGACTGTAGTGGTGACCGTATACTCCGACTGGAGTGGTAACCGTATATTCCGACTGTAGTGGTGACCGTATACTCCAACTGTAGTGGTAACCGTACACTCTGACTGTAGTGGTGAGCATACACTCCGACTGTAGTGGTGAGCGTACACTCCGACTGTAGCGGTGAGCGTACACTCCGACTGTAGTGGTGACCGTACACTCCGACTGGAGTGGAGACCATATACTCCGACTGGAGTGGTGAGCGTACACTCCGACTGTACTGGTAACCGTATTCTCCGACTGTAGTGATGAGCGTACACTCCAACTGTAGTGATGAGCGTACACTCCGACTGTAGTGGTGACCGTATACTCCGACTGGAGTGGTGAGCGTACACTCAGACTAGTGGTGACCGTATACTTCGACTAGTGAAAAGGGGACAAGAAGAATGTACACTTGTCCGAGTTACCGGTGGCCCATAACTGAGTACAGAACAGTAACACTGTAACCTGCCAGGCATGTTGTAAGAGTGACTAAGGTGGGTTGCCATGGGGTTGACTACCCATCCTGTAGAAACTATCAATGTCACAAACTTCAACAGGTCAACGTTAGATGACTTGGCAAGTATTTAATGAAGATCTATGTTCCACAGGAGACTGTGAAGTAATATTTGATTGAGTGTACTTTGTTTGTGTGGGGCAGACTCGCTTTGTTTCCATTTCGGTCTGCCGCAAGCTATCGTGCTATAAGGCTGGGTGCAGTGTTTCTGAGATTTCTGAATTGTGACTTTATTCAATAAGTTTGCAATCCTTAAAATTCCAAATGATAAAAAGTTATAGAGGGGGTAAAATAATGGACGTGAACTTAAATCTCACACAGAAATGAGAGCTAATTGCGAAATTATAAAACAAGGCGTGTCAGGAGCACGTTTGGAGTGTTTGTGAAATCTAGAAGAGAGACAAAACTGTCTCTGATATACGCATATAAAAGGTGAAATTGCAACAGTTTTCTTTAAATCATTGTGTTGCTGGCTCTAAATATGGTTTTACAGAGAGAAGTAGAAAACAAAGTCAAAGTTGAGCAAGATACAATGTTAGTCATGTCAATCAGAAAGTTGAATAAATATAATTTCAGTTAAATGGATATTAACTAATTGTTTCCCCTTTCAGATTAATCACGTCATAGAAGAAGAGTGTGACATGCAAAAGGAAGTCAACAAGAGAAGCCATGAACCCACGTAGACCAGTTCAGTCAATTTTCAAACTTATTTGATTTTAGGTTTGAACAATAAAACAGCAGAACATCCAACAGATGCCTCCAATATTGGTAGAACAACCAGCACTAGAAGAAAGGTGATCTGGGTGCACAAGATGCCATTGGTTTATGAACAAATATAACAGAAAAGGTCATTGAGTTTTGGCGCAAACAAGATCACGTGCAATGCTGGCATCACGATTTTGGCTATTCTTTATCTGAAAGACTATACAGACCAGAAGCTAGAAGTGTCACGTTCATTGCTTTTCCTAAAACATGTAACTGATAATGAAATTAACAGAGTATAACTAGCGTATCCTTTTCAGCAGGAAATGCATATGCCTTCTCTTTGAAAGCATACAGGGAGAGAAAACCCAGTTTTCCGATGTTGGATTGTGAGACTGAAAACATGCCTCTACGTGGATTTCAGAAAATGGTACCATTTTTGGACATCGAACCTCTATGACGACATGGGATTTTAAACGAAAAACACTTGAACGAATTTGTGCAATATTGGAAATCTTATTCACAAAAGAAAAAGAACAAGGTGTCAAGGTAGTGAAAAGAGTAGTTTCAACTACAAGGTCTCTTTCTTTCCCTGGTTAGTTTTCATATAGCAAACTAAAAGGCCAATCGGAGAAGAGGAAAAACTTCATATCTATTTTAAACAATACGTCAGGAATTTGTAGGGAATATGGAAAATGCAGGCTGAAAACCGTTGAAGAAGAAATCAACGAAGCCAAATAGTTTTCTTTAAGTGGTGATTCAACGCTAGACAATTCTCACACTGATCAGCTTGGGTGAACTTACTTTCCATGCCGGGCAACTTTACATAGTATGACCCCAAAATCGAGCCACAGTGGATGCTCGTTCATTTGTCACCATCAGGTCCTCCATTGTACAGTGTTCCTGCATACCAGGACACATCATCGGGTGTTCCGGGTTTTGATCGACCCCATATTCACAGCATCCATCGCCAGCATATGCCCACTTTTTGAGGTTTGATAAACATCTGAACATACCCGTTCTGAACCAGCTTAAAGACTTCCACATAGTATCTGGCAAATTATGTCCTGGTGAGAGTTTTTCTTTAATTTCCATCCAACCTCCACCGTGGTATATACATTATGAAGCATAGGGGCCAGGACATTAGCTTGTGCAAGGCCGTTATTCAAGTTTCTCCATCAACTGTTTTTATTTGTCAGTGAGACCTAGAGTCGTCTATTCTGTAAAAGGTATTTCATTACCTGGGTCAGGCGCTAGTCATTAGAGACTATCTACAGCATGGCTGTAGTTATTGGCTATGTTTTAATATGTGTTCAGATAATACGGTTGGTGAACGTTAATTCAGATTGATTGTCGTTGCAAGTTCTACTGGGAACTCTTCCCAACAATGTCTTGAAATTCTTGGAACAAATTGGAATTGATGAAGCTAATTTAAGAGAAGAGTCGTATGTAGCTAATCTAAGAGAAGAGTAGTATGTAGGTAATCTAAGAAAAGAATCGTATGTAGCTAATCTAAGAGAAGAGATGTAGCTAATCTAAGAGAAGTTGTATGTAGCTAATCTAAGAGAAAGTAGTATGTAGCAAATCTAAGACAAGAGTAGTATGTAGCTAATCTAAGAGAAGAGTAGCATGTAGCTAATCTAAGAAAAGAGTAGTATGTAGCTAATCTAAGAGAGAGAAAAGTCGTATGTAGCTAATCTAAGAGACGAGTGGTATGTAGCTAATATAAGAGAAAAGTCGTATGTAGCTAATCTAAGAGAAGAGTCGTATGCAGCTAATCTAAGAGAGAGAAGAGTCGTATGTAGCTAATCTAAGATAGAGAACAGTCGTATGTAGCTAATCTAAGAGAATGGTAGTAGGAAGCTAATCTAAGAGAAGAGTAGTATGTAGTTAATCTAAGAGAAGAGTAGTATGTAGCTAATCTAAGAGAAGAGTAGTATGTGGCTAATCTAAGAGAAGAGTAGTATGTAGCTAATCTAACAGAAGAGTAGTATGTAGCTAATCTAAGAGAAGAGTAGTATGTAGCTAATCTAAGAGAAGAGTAGTATGTAGCTAATCTAAGAGAAAAGTCGTATGTAGCTAATCTAAGAGAAGAGATGTAGCTAATCTAAGAGAAGTCGTATGTAGCAAATCTAAGAGAAGAGTAGTATGTAGCTAATCTAAGAAAAGAGTCGTATGCAGCTAATCTTAGAGAGAGAAGAGTCGTATGTAGCTGATCTAAGAGAGAGAAGAGTCGTATGTAGCTAATCTAATAGAGAGAAGAGTCGTTGGTAGCTAATCTAAGAGAAGAGTAGTATGTAGCTAATCTAAGAGATGAGTAGTATGTAGCTAATCTAAGAGAGAGAAGAGTCGTTGGTAGCTAATCTAAGAGAAGAGTCGTATGTAGCTAATCTAAGAGATGAGTAGTATGTAGCTAATCTAAGAGAAGAAATGTAGCTAATCTAAGAGAAGTCGTATGTAGCTAATCTAAGAGAAGAGTAGTATGTAAGTAATCTTTGAGAGAGAGAGAGAAGAGTCGTATGTAGCTAATCTAAGAGAGAGAAGCGTCGTATGTAGCTAATCTAATAGAGAAGAGTCGTATGTAGCTAATCTAAGGGAAGAGTAGTATGTAGCTAATCTAAAAGAGAGAAGAGTCGTATGTAGCTAATCTAAGAGAGAGAAGAGTCGTATGTAGCTAATCTAAGAGAGAGAAGAGTCATATAGCTAATCTAAGAGAGAGAAGAGTCGTATGTAGCTAATCTAATAGAGAAGAGTCGTATGTAGCTAATCTAAGGGAAGAGTAGTATGTAGCTAATCTAAAAGAGAGAAGAGTCGTATGTAGCTAATCTAAGAGAGAGAAGAGTCGTATGTAGCTAATCTAAGAGAGAGAAGAGTCATATAGCTAATCTAAGAGAGAGAAGAGTCGTATGTAGCTAATCTAAGAGAGAGAAGAGTCATATGTAGCTAATCTAAGAGAGAGAAGAGTCGTATGTAGCTAATCTAAGAGAGAGAAGAGTCGTATGTAGCTAATCTAAGAGAGAGAAGAGTCGTATGTAGCTAATCTAAGAAAGAGAAGAGTCATATGTAGCTAATCTAAGAGAGAGAAGAGTCGTATGTAGCTAATCTAAGAGAGAGAAGAGTCATATGTAGCTAATCTAAGAGAGAGAAGAGTCGTATGTAGCTAATCTAAGAGAAGAGCAGTATGTAGCTAATCTAAGAGAGAGAAGAGTCATATGTAGCTAATCTAAGAGAGAGAAGAGTCATATGTAGCTAATCTAAGAGAGAGAAGAGTCGTATGTAGCTAATCTAAGAGAGAGAAGAGTCATTTGTAGCAAATCTAAGAGAGAGAAGAGTCGTATGTAGCTAATCTAAGAGAGAGAAGAGTCGTATGTAGCTAATCTAAGAGAGAGAAGAGTCATATGTAGCTAATCTAAGAGAGAGAAGAGTCGTATGTAGCTAATCTAAGAGAGAGAAGAGTCATTTGTAGCTAATCTAAGAGAAGAGTCTAACCTAAGAGCTAATCAACCTTCGCGCACATCCCATTCCATGTGTTTTATACTCCCTTACTTTGACAGGTGTAGGTAAAGTGGAAAGCTGCATTTGAGCAGTTTTATTCATTAATTTTATTCAAAACTGTAACACTTCTTGTCTGGTTCAACTCAACTTTGAAAGTAAAAAGTAGGTAAAGATCCCATTTCATGCCACGCGGTATATGGGAAATTGGGTGTTAAGCCCATATTATGTGGTGACTCATGACACATGGTACTTCCCATATTTTTTCTGGCACCCAACTTCTGGAGCTGGGTCGACCACAGAAGCCGATGTGCGATCGGAAAAAAAAATCTTGTACCAACTTAGGATTGAACCCTGAGCCGTGTAGCGCAGTGGTAAGCGCTCTGGCTTCGCATCTGAGTGGTCCTGGGTTCATTCCCCAGTTGGGGCGGAAATGTTTTTTTAGACAGCACTGGCTCCCGGATCGACCCCGCCTTAAGTGGGTAACGGTTCAGTCCTGGAAGTAAAGGCGGCCGGCGTGATGCTGACCACATCATTCACTAAGTGCCGTGGGTTACAAAATAATATGGGCCTCACACCATATGTCCTATGCGCATCATGACATGATGGGATCTTTACTTACTTACTACAGCGGCCTTATTGGTTAGTAGCGTACATTAAAACTGAAAGTGCAAAGACATTTACATCGGTAGTGAAGAGAGCATCACATTCTAGATGGTCAGCAAGAAGCCGTATCTAAAGGTTGCAACTATTTTCTAGAAGTTTTGAAGTTAATCTAAGAAAATCGAAATCAGAAGGCTAACACATGTTATGAAGTAAACTCAATTCAGCAGCTATGAAATTTGGAAACAGTTCTCTTGGTGGACTACTGCGCTGTCATACTATAGGAGTTCAACCAACACAGCAAACCACTTCAAGTTGAAACACTGGAACTTCAATCAGTTATTGAACTTCTGAAATCTCTACGTTTTCTTTACGTTTGTGCGGTATCAGTTTGAAGTGTTTAAAAATAAAGTGAAAGACGAAGAAGGAAATATGGAGTACTGTGACAAACAAAAATGAGAGCAATCGAAAATAAAATAATTCAATGATGGTAATACTACAAATGTTGCTTGCGAGGAGGACATACGTTTAAGGTGGAAACATATTTACCCATCATAGACAAGTTATGCTCAGCTCTCTTTCTCTCTCTCTCTCTCTCTCTCTCTCTCTCTCTCTCTCTCTCTCTCTCTCTCTCTCTCATCGCATTGAAGTATATACAAGAGTTCATTCATTGTTTGGTTTCCAGATAGAATATTAAACATTGAATGATAACGACATTCTAACAGATAACAGCAGCAAAGATTTACTCATATGGCATCGAGCCAGGCATCCCTCAGGAATTGTGTTGTGAATTTGATGAATTATTCAGACACAAGCAGTAAACAGTACACGCAGGAAACAGCATTAGCAGGAAACAGTACCAGCTTCTGATGTCTACACTCTTGTAGTAAACAAAGGGCTAGCTTCATTCTAAAATGTTCAAATAACATTACTGATCCACTCGTATTTAATTGGACATGAGAGAGGAGATTCTCCTAGATGAAACATCGAAATAGTGTACACAGAACAACAAAGGCACAAAAAACGACTAATCGTCTCATAACAGTTGCAAGCAATCTGATCAAGAACTTATAATTTATTGATGTTATGGGGAAATCTGTTTCCATACACATTACACAAAACAAATAGTTGAAGAAAACATTGTAAAAATACATTTACTTTTTCTGCAAGTTTTTTTTTTCTCTTAAAAATAATTACTGCGGGCTTGACAGTACCTGTATTCCGGATTAAGGCGTGGCCTTTGGAGATTGCAGACCGGGGAGCTTGGCCAGCCCGTGGTGGGAGGTTTCAAAGATAAATATGTCTCTATTTTCTGCAGTTTTGTTTTTTAACGTACGTTAAAGATATCCACAGAAGCTTCCCAATTCTGTAGTTTATGGGCCTATAAAGGCTTAATATGACATTAATGATATTAATAAAGCAACAACTCACCTGCAACGCTCTATCCCTGAACATGCTCACAGCTTTGCTGAACTGTTCTAAATGGTTATTGGTTTCAGTCTTAGTATCCATGGTGCTTTTCTCTTTACTTTGATCTTTCTTTTAGACACAAATGTACACGGCTCACGCGTCTGTCTTCCTTCAGCTCGTCAGTATTCAAACATCACTGTCCTGCACAAAGAATAGCTTTCCCTCGAAGTACTCCACGAGCTGACGATGAACACTGGACGGGGAAACAATGAGTAAACTTAAAACATGCATCAATCAAACATAATAAAACGACTTTATGGAGGGTCGTGTACTCTAGATATATACTCTACATCGCTGAGATCCAACACTCTAAATGCATATGCTACCACGCCGGGCTAGACTAAACAGTTTATAACTTCTATCTAAACCCAGTCCAAAATTTCCCGTCTCATGAATGTGCTGTGTTTGCGTGTGCCGTGTGTGTGAATTTTTGTCTTCAACCTGCATTGTGCTTTCATTTAGCTGCATCGCATAGAGTACGTAAGGGAGAGAACACGGGATTTAAGTATGCTCTGGGTCATTAATTTCCCACACTTGAAAGTTTGTTGCGTAATAGATGATACATGAAAAATAGTGACACAGAGCACTAGGCGGTACAATTTAGCACAATCGTCAACATTCATAAACTTTAATTTCTGCAATTAATTGCCAGTTTTTAGCTTTATTAGTATCTAGCCAGTGTAGCTGCGAAATATGCGTTATATTACATTTGTATATGTATATTACATTTATACTTGGGTCGATTGTCAGTGATGAAGGATCAAAATGTGTGGTGTTGGCCAGAATAGCACAGACAATAGCGGCGCTTAACAAAATCTGGCAAGATAAACGGTTAGCACTACGCACGAAAATCAGATTAATGCGTACACTGGTCCTGCCAATATTCCGTTATGCTTGCGAGACAGTTACAGCTGACCTTCAACGAAGGATACAGGCCTTGGAGATGAGTTGTTTCCGAAGACTTTTAAACGTCACGTACAAAGATTGAGTTACAAATGAGGAAATACGAGATAGAATTACAACAACAATAGGGCCTTTCGAAGACCTCTTGGCAATTGTCAAAAGAAGGAAGCTTGCTTGGTACGGTCACATATCGAGATCAAATGGTCTTGCAAATACAATCCTCCACGGAAAGGTGCATGGCAGAAGACGAAGAGGCCGTCCCAAAAAGAGATGGGAGGACAATATAAAAGAATGGACCAATCTCCGACCAGAAGAGTCGCAGGCAGCGGCATCTGACAGAGAAGGGTGGCGTGGCCTTGTGAGGATGTCTTCATGTGTGCCCCAACGACCTCACCGGTTACGGGATGACCTGACCTGACCTGACATGTGTATACTTAACACTGCACTCCTAACAAAATAAACATTTCATACAGGTTCGTTATGAGGGCCTTCTTTAATGGTAAGGCTTCTTATTTCATCTCAGGAACACGGATTTCAAACATTGGTAAGGCATATGTTTTGTAGAAAAAAAATTAGATCAATTGAAAACTTAATCCGTGCACTGCGTAGCGACGGCAGAGGTAAGCGGCCTTTCTAAGGCAGCCCTATAGGTCCCCCTGGTGGAACTGCGGAATAGAAACAACAAAAACAGCGAGATAGTTTTGTAAGTCTTCTTCTCGTAATCCCGAACGAGACGAGCGATTGGATTTTTATTCTGAATCAAATATGGTTTACAAACAGAAAAAAAAAAAGAAGAAATTAAAAAGGAATACATAATAGAGCCGGTTTAACGAGACGGAAGCGACGAAAGAAAGTTAACCCCCGTTGTAGTTAATAACGATTGGTAAAGTAGGTATTTTATAGTTAATAACGATTGGGAAAGTAGGTTATTTGTAGTTAATAACGATTTGGAAAGTAGGTATTTTGTAGTTATAACGATTGGGAAAATAGGTTATTTGTAGTTAATAACGATTGGGAAAGTAGGTATTTTGTAGTTATAATGATTGGGAAACTAGGTATTTTGTAGTTCATAACAACTGGGACAGTTGATATTTCCCAGTTAATAATTTTGGGGAAAATAAGTATTTCCTAACTTTGATATTTGAGAAAATGGGTATTTAATAGTTAATAATGTTTGGAATAGTAGATGATTTCTTGCTAAAGATGCTCCGAAAAGTTAGTACAAAGTAAATAATTATACTTTGGAAAGTATGTATTTCCATCTTAATGATGATTGAGAAAGTAGGCATTTTATAGTTTAATATGTTGAAGTAAATACATGTTGCACAAGTATTAATATTCGTGAAAGTATGTTGTACGTACAGACGCTAGAGGAATCTGACATTTTCTAGGTACTATTGCCTACAAATGTAAGCAATGAATAAGCTAACGATGTTTGGAAACTGGAAACATGATACGTTAAGTAGAAGTATGGATCGATAGAGCTGTTTATGTGAAGGTCACAATGCTAGATCGCGTTCATTGAGCGACATTTGCAATGGCACATTAGATGTGCACGCGATGTGTCATCAAAATGCGTAAATCCTGCACTTAATCCCTTGAACCTATTATTATTACGACATTATGGGCCAGAAAATGATTTTACATAAGCCCATCATCAACAGTGAAATTATATATATTTTTTCCTTGATCAGATTTTTAGCTCACAAATATCCTTCTAGAAACCAAATGCAACAGGAAGCCAGTACGTAGATTAAAATTTAACCTAAGTCGTCATGTTTGCGCAACTGTACAATGGCTTGTCTATAGCATAGGCATATCAACACTGTTTACGATGAACAGATAAGCTATGTATGAAGCAGTTGAAGAATGTAGCATAGGTTGGATGCCTCAAAACTGTCAAATCAGATTGGAGTTAGAGTAGTATTTATATATATATATATGTGTGTGTGTGTGTATGTGTGTGTGTGTGTATATATTTATATACATACATATGTATATACATATTTAAATATATATATATTTAGTATATATATATATATATATATACGCGCACACACACATATACACATAAGCACACACTCTCTTCTCATAGTTACATCTCATAGTCAATTCAATAGTTACATCATTAACATCACTGACATCACAAGGCACGCACATTTAACTTTTCATGCCCAGTACGAGGAGGTGGGAACAGATGATAAAACAGTAGGAGAAGGTGGAAACATAATGAAACAGTAAGAGTTTGTGGATACAGATGATGAAACAGTAGGAGTTGGTGGATACAGATGATGAAACAGTAGGAGTTGGTGGATACAGATGATGAAACAGTAGGAGTTGGTGGATACAGATGATGAAACAGTAGGAGTTGGTGGATACAGATGATGCAACAGTAGGAGTTGGTGGATACAGATGATGCAACAGTAGGAGTTAGTGGAAACAGATGATGAAACAATACGAGTAGGTTAGCTATGTGGCTGATAACCTCATATGGGTAAACAAACACTCATTGGAAACGATGCAAAACCGTTTTGTCGTCCTCTTCTATATCGGCGTTCGTCCAGAAAAGGACGTCGTGTCGCAGTATTCAGCGAGGCTGCGATATATGTGTCTTTTGACCTTACATTTCCGGTTTCAGACGCCATTTTTGTCTTCCCATTGCAATCTCTATTTTTTAGCCAGATTACACAAGTGTAGTCTGTTTCAAGGCACCGCCATTTGAAGGCAGAATAGGGTCTTGGTTAGCTAGGGTTCGCTGACCCTGATGCAAGGAGTGAGTTTGCTATTTGTGGCCAGCTGCTGTTAGCTCATTCAGTGTGTCCTCAGCACCACTACACATTTCTGACGATATAGCCCCCATCGACTGCCATTGACAACCTATTATAAACCTTATGTGTTTGGCAGTCCCATCCTGCTGGTAGCCTCATCATGAAAACAAAAGGGCCATAACAGCACATAAATAA
>JAVGWX010000001.1:117241269-117491269 GCA_036924085.1 Ariolimax columbianus | reverse complement strand
GAAGTCTAATTGACATATAAGAAAAGAGGTAGAGGTTTGAAGAATACGCCCATTCCATTATATCTAGACATAATGGAAAGAAAATGAATTTAGTGACAAGCTATCACAGTGAGGTTAGGGAGACAGGCTAGCCAGGGAAGTTGGTACTGACTTCAGAAAAGAGGAAAATGGCAAGATTGACAAGCGGTGCAGGCCCAGTAGCGACACGAGCTACTGATTAGTCAACAGGGACTGAAGGGGCCTGAAGTACCTCGTGACCCGCTGTCATATTGAATAGGGAGGATCATTGGGCCAATAAAGGCTGAGGCACGAATCAGAACAGGCAGAATTTACCGGGACGTTATTCCATTTTATTCCTTAAGTTTTGCACTATTGCTTAATGGAAGGAATCGTTAACCTTCCCCAGCGACACAAGAGAGAAAACTGATCACTTCGAGTGAGAAATGTGTGCACGTTGTCATCGTGAGGCTTGTCAGTTGTGGTATTCACTGACATCAGTTCTTGATGATCAAAGGTGTAACTAAGGTGTAAGAGGGACACATAAAGAGCGGTCTTGTTGACCCTCTCGAAGATTGTATGTTCCAAATTAGACAGATGGGTCGAACAGAGCCCCCTGATAACTGTCTCGAGCATTGTCTGTACTGAGTTAATTAGAAGAGTCGACGTAGCCTACTGATCGAAGGTAAGGTGTATCTCGAGCACAAGCGATCACAACCTGAGGACCAATCAGCTAAATGCACCATAGAAATCAAGGGACCACGCTTCCAAACATCGGGTGAGGAATCTTTTGCAGAATGTCGGAGACCAGCAAGTCACATCACCAGACTACGGAGGATCACAAAAATAAGGAAATTAGATAGCTAAATTCTAGTTTTATAATAGAAGACAGCAGCTGGTTTATATTCTAGAGGTTGCACCCAACGAATGAAAGATAAGCCATAGATATATTAGTTAATAGTGTTGTAATGATCAGACTATATAATAAATGAATTGCCTTGTGTTTTTAAATTCAAAAGGGTTTTAGTGTTTCTATGTTGATATTGAGTGGAAAGAATAACTGGTTGAAATAGAGAAAAGGCCACTTTACGACCAAATAGCTGAGTGCAAGGAGGTAAATTTGATAGTAGAAGCATAGGTCTGGTACACAGTGCTAGAGCACTCACCTTTTCAATGTAAATGTACACTTCAGTCGACCCGACTGTATAACGTGAGTTCATGTTTAAATGGGTACCTGAACTACGGCTGGGGAAAGATAGGCAGCAAGGAAGGAAACTGGCCACCTCACCTCACTCTATGACTTCGTACAATGAAGTCTTTAACACTTTATCCCTGAGAGCAGTTTCTGCTATATGACAATTAAAAAAAAATACGTATACATTGTTTGGCGACAAGAAAATCCAGCGACGCTCCGATGATTTTATTAGGGAAATAGATGTGATCGTGCAAGATCGGAGGTGGAAGAAAAAGAAGAAGACGAAGAAGAAGAAAAAACTTTGTTAACAACAACAAACCCCCCCCCCGCCCCCCCCCCCCCCCCCCCCCAACATAGATTGTTTCTGTCAAGATTTTGATAGTTTCGTGCGCCCACTCTCTTGGTGTGACCTATATCATAAATTGTGTTTAAGGCTAAAGACCTTCCTTCTTGAAACGTGACTTAGTGGCGTTGAAACGTTGGATGTGACATTGCGGACCTCACTTGCTGTGGTTCACGTGATAACAAAGGTTTCTTCTCCCACCTTCCCCACACATTCACTCACACACACACAATTTGCTAGCTCTGGTACACTGTGATGTCGGTTGAAACATGTTTTTTTTCTGTTTTTTTCATTCTATTGTTGTGTATAAAGCTAACGAAAGTGTAAGCGTACAGTTAACAATTTTAGAGCATACACTATGAAAGTTTAGGATGTAAAATATGAAAGCTTAGAGCATAAATTAACGAAAGTTTAGTTTATAGTGTACAATACGAAAGTTTAGTTTAGAGTGAACAATATGAACGCTTAGAGCGTACAACACAATTTTAGTGCGTACAATATGAATGTTTAGAGCGTACAACACAATTTTAGAGCGTACAATACGAATGTTAGGAGTGTACAATCATGGTTTATAATGACGTTAAGTCATGAATTTAAAAAAAAACAACAACAACAAAACAGATAGTTAAGGTGGTTAAGGCCACCGGAAGACATTAGTGTTGGCACGTAAGCTCTTCTATAACATCGACCCAGGTTTCAACCGTAATATACTTTCATCTGACTCACAAACTACTATGCTCAAGCTATGATAATCAGGCCCGTTAAAGTGTACCACAATCCTTTAGCCTTGAGTATACTCTGCAATCTTTAAATAATAATTGTTCAGTTCAAATGCTGATATAACATTTATTGAATTTTGAAATATTGTGTTAATACTATGTGTAACCAAGCTTCGACACTGACAGCTAAACTCTACGTTGAAATGTGAAGATCATGATTATATAGAATTTATGTTGGTTCTGATCTGACCCCCGAACACTCTCTCAACTGGGCCTTTATTCCTCTAATTTCTGAGCAGTGCTTAAGCTAAACCGGTCAGCGACCCAGAGCTG
Organism: Ariolimax columbianus; assembly: GCA_036924085.1. NCBI lineage: Eukaryota > Metazoa > Mollusca > Gastropoda > Stylommatophora > Arionidae > Ariolimax > Ariolimax columbianus. Next base: position 117,488,682 of record JAVGWX010000001.1, on the reverse strand, counting down.
CCAATACCTTTCTCCACCTCTACATGGTGATCCTGGCTTACACACTGCAACAAGGCAAACTGGCTAAGAGAAGAGACAGAAGAGGGAAGGCTAATCCGGTACCCCAAAATGCCATTATGAAATCGGATGTGTTGGACCGAATGTTGTAAGCAGTCAATCTGGAAACTGCGACACAACGAATTCCGTTCTCCGAATTACACCGTGGCACTTGTAACGCTCTTTTCATGTCTTGGTAGCCGGAGAATGAGAACGAGCGAAGAAGTAGAAGCATTCTTCCAATTAAGATGGAGCAGAAATACCAAAAGCTGGACTTTGCCCAATACATATATATTATATAATTGAATTCGTCCATCGTTGGCGATGAGGACCGCCAACATCATCACATGTCAAAATTAACATTGAGTATGTGTGTGCGCCTCATGACTGATCATGCCAATTCGAGCCTGGAAAAGTCTATAGCACGACTGGCAAACGTAGTCAGTAGTTTTCTCTGACATTTTCTCTGCTTATGACTTCCTGATTGCACGTCTATCCTTGGCTGCCTGGATACGGAGACCTTCGCTGAGTTCAACGCCGTCTGTGACCGTGCTATTCCACGTTGAGCGATTGTCAGCCAGGTCCTTCTAGGTGTTAATGTCTATTTGACAGCACTTAAGACACTTTTTCAGATTGTTCTTGAAACTCTTTTTAGAACGTTCTTGTGATTATTGTCCTTCACTCAGTTCGCTAAACAGGAGCCTCTTTGGAAGCCTTTCGTTTGACATTTGGGCAAGGTGGCCAGCCCATCTCAATTGGGATTATTGCAGAAGTGCATGAATACTTTGCATTTTGGCTCTGGACAGCACTTCAGTATATGTGATATGGTCCTGCCAGCGTATATGCAATGTGCGTCTCAGACAGTTTATGTGAAAATGATTTAGTCTCCTGGCGTCACCAGCGTTGACGGTTCAGCTCTCACACGCATAGAGCTGGGTGGGGACAACGGAGACACGGTAGACCTTCAGCTTAGTCATTATGCTGATTCCTCGACGTTCCCATACTGTTGAGCGCATTCAGCCAAAATCTGAGCTGGCCTTTGCTGTTCTATTAGCCAGCTTATCAGCAATAGTCACTGATCTCGAAAGCGTGCTTCCGAGGTAGACACATTTTTCAACCGCTTGTAATTTCTTAAGTAGCGAGGGAGTGAAACCTATAAAGATTCACCGACAAATGAAGGTCCAGTACGGTGATGCATGAATTTCACTCTAGCAAATGTATGAGGGGAAGTAAGCATGCTTCACCGTACTTGACATTCATTCGTCGATTAATTTGTATAGGTTTCCCTCGTTCGCTGCTTGAAGAACGGATAACAAAACCATGCTCCTCTTTGTTGCATGTCAATAGCGGGGAGGTAATCTTTTAACTACAATTATGACGTCGTGTAGTTCGTCTGCACCGTGATGGCACGTGCAGGTTACTCCTGACATCTTTAGCAACCATATTAGCAAGTTACAATACAAAGGCATGGCTTTTCTAATTTATATTCCTCTTTTAATGGTTTCATTTTAAGTCCCCTCGCACATGTAATTGCGTATTCGGTCCACCACAATAACGGGTCCCTGGCACAATTCCCGGAAATAGTTTGATGATTACTTTGGTAATGTTCTCAAATCTCCCGTGGCTGGTGGTGACTGCCAGATTAGACCAACACATCTCCTGAATTGATGTCAGCTGTATTTCCTCTTATACAACGCTGTATGTTGACGTGCCACACGATGCATGTCGTGACGACAAACTGCAGGTGGAGCTAGACTCCCAGGGGCAATCTTAATTGATCAGACAAACACATTCTGTTTCGTGTACGTACACTTGGAGTCGTGATGCCTCAAGTGGCGTACCGTTTGTATGGGATAATGTCGTTTCAGAAGCTAGCATACGTCATTGTAGTGTTTAGCTAATACAACAGATTCTCTATGTGTCTGCCGCGGTACTGTTTATAAATTCTGTTCTGGACTACACATTAATGTAAGGATCTCAATCATCACCTCTCAGTTTCTATTTCAACAATTGTCCTTGTTTTTACATTTATGAAATACCTCCCTTTTCATAAAATGCCACCACTGACATGTTCGGTGAGCAGTTTAACTCTACATAAGATGCCACTACATAATGGCTTATGAGAGGTGTAACTCTACATAAGATGTCACTACATAATGGCTTATGAGAGGTTTAACTCTGCATAACATGCCAACATATACATTTAATGTAATGGTGTAACTCTTACATAACATACCACCACAAACACAACATATGAGAGGGTTAACTCTACATAACACACCACCACATGCATGTCATATGAGAGGGTTAACTCTTCATAACACACCACCACATACATGTCATATGAGAGGGTTAACTCTACATACCACGCCACCACACATGTCACACAGTGATGAATGTAAACGGTGGGCGATCGAATCCCGCAAGTTCCAAGCGACCCCTGGTCTCACGGGAGGTAAGACCAGAGTACCTGCATCCAGAGTTACCTCCAGTCGTCTCGAACAATAAGTCTTGCCACTGATCCAAGGTAACTTGGGAAAAGTTTGATATAGATGACCAGCGCATAATCTTTCTCACTATAATCCTCATACAGCGCACATCACATTATTAGACAAAACCGTCTGATGTTGTGGCCATCATCGCTTAGGATGGGCAATAACTTTCTTCTTCTATAATAAGAGGGCTCGAACTAAGAGTAACCACCGTCTTAAGCAAGAGAACACCACAACAACAACTGATCCAGCTGGAGGTTTACAGAAGTAGGGATGGGTAGGATGTATTCAGAGACACGGCTCTAACAATATATCCAAATATGTGCTATAATGGTACACACACGGCAAAAGTGGAATGAGGTCCGAAGGCAACCTGTCGATGAACAGTAGACTAGAAGAGGAACTATGGGAATCCAAAAGTTGTAGAGGTGTGTTTGAAATGGATTGAAAAGGGAAATGTTACGTCAAATCTGTCTGCCTGCTTTTCTCATTGAATGTTTCTTGTTTGAGTTTCTGTTTCTGTTTCGAAGAATCGACGTCACTGTACTCCGGGCATACCCATAGGTGCTCAGTCTCTATCAGCAAATGGCACAGAGTATGGAGGCTGATGGTCACTGTAGCTCGCTGATTGCACACGCTCTTGCTCTGTCCTCTCATGCGCCCTACTCCGCTTGAATCTCGTTTAATGTCGAAACTTTGCAGCCTGTGGATTGCTGCTTTATCCATTGCGGTGTCCTCATCTAACAGAGTGTCATTTATATATTTCAAAATGTCATTCCTATCCATCACTAATGTGCCCAGAATGGGAGCTTGTTGAGCCAAGATGTCACCTCTTTCGTTGCCCTGAACCCCAGCATGACCTTGCCAGTAGATCCATGCCTGCCCTTGTTAAAGAAGTATCAGATATCCATCTCAGCGCTGAGGTCACTGCTTCCACCTCTATTCTCAAACTGCAGGTTGTTTACATATATGCCCTACTGCACTCGGCAACGAACTGTCCTCTCACTCTAACCGAGATGTCCCAGCCTGATGTCCCGCTGAGCCCCACTGATCCGTCGGTGTATATGACGGCATCACAATGCTACGTTTTCTCATTTATCACTTAGTGCTCTGCTCGCGCGTTGTCAATTCTCTGCATTCCTTGCCTAAGGTTATGATAACTCTTTGGTACTCTTACATTCTATCACCAGTGTGGACCAATTCTTTCCCCTTGACTACTGTCTCAGCTGGGTGACAAGTCTGATTGTTGTATCTGCCTGTGCCATCCATAACGGCCCTCTGTTTATTCTTGATCCCTTGATGTCTGAGATACTACTGTACAGAGGGTGCCGCGTTTCTATGTTGAGTAAGTTCGCTCATTGTAAATGACCGCACTGTTGAAATGAAACATCGGATTTGGCGCGTATTTTAATGTCACAAACATGGTCTAACATGGGCGTAACCAGGAAACGGAGAGGGGTGGGGGTGCGTTAAGTGGGCGTGTTGTAGGTTGGCAGGTTCTGGCATTTATAATTCACAGTCGTCAACTGGGGTCAACTTCAGTGCAATAGAGAAGCGGGCGCTTCAGACTACGTAGATAAACACAGTAAACGGTCAAATACACGCTGCATACGCTTTATAAAACCAGGCACTTTGTCGTCAGAACAGGTGCCTTGTGCCATTTTCATGGCGGGAATTTTGAGCTGCTAAAGGAGCATTCGAACTAATTTCTGGGAGGAAGTACGGCCTGTTCGGAGGGCTTTTCTCTGGTGACAAATAAAATACACGCAATAAAACGACGTTCTTTGACCGACATTAACTATGCTGTCCTTCGCTGCACGATTAATCACGTACATCCAGTATATTTAGCAGCCCTGTATACGCCTTGTTTATATTATATTTCGAAATGTCAAATGCCGAATGCTTGGAAATTTAAATATATATACATTCTAGGAGTCAATAAGTATCTATAATATTTTAAAGTGATTAGATGTATTCAGTCCCATTTGTGCATTTTAGTACATATTCTGAGAATACAAAAATATTAGTTGCTTTTCGATCCCCTCTCGTGTGTGTGTATATGTATGTGTGTTTGTGTATGTATGTATGTATGTGTATGTATGTATGTATGTATGTATGTATGTGTGTGTGTTTGTGTATGTATGTATGCATGTGTGTTTGTGTATGTATGTATGTATATTGGTTTGGCACTAGTCATAGTGCGCAACCAATCGAACAAGCTGACTTTCGGCGTTCTTGCTCAGGTAGCGCAGTAATTAGTGACCTGGCCTCCCAGCCGAGCGGCAAGGGTTTGGTCGCCAGTTGATGCTGAATTTTTCTGATTGCTAAACGGTTCCTGAGCTCGACCTAGCCTCAAAAATAGATACCAGAATAATCTTGGAAAGAAAGGGCGACCGACGTTATGTTGACCTGACCATTCTTAGTGGGCCGCTGGTCAAGGAAAGTATAGGCCTAACGCTATATTACCAATATGCCACACTGGCGTGTTAACGGGATAGTTACTCTTTATTTACTTCACATTGGACCGTCTGCTGTTGCCTTATCAAGGAGGCCCGAGAATACCAAACTCATTTGAACACCAACTTCATCGAATATAGGACAGTGTTCGATTTTATAGAAGAACAATATGCCTGGCATTCACTAAAGGGACAAGGTGCAGATTTTAGCTATATCAAAATTCTTGCCAACTTCTACGAAGTTGTAGTACCAACTCTGATCCATTTTAGCACCCAGTTGTGGTTCCAATACAAAAACGGGTCCGACAAGGAGATCTTATCTTACCTAACCTTTTCTCTGCGTGCTTTAATCGATCATCAGTTGACGCGGATGGGATGAGTTTGGAATCATCGCTGATGACAGACGCCTCAATCATCTTCTATTCGTAGACGACTTGGTGCCCATCGCAGAAGTCAGCCGCATCTTAGAAATGCTCAACAAAATGGAAAAGGTAGCAGGACTAGAAACGAATGTCTAGAAGCCCAAAGTCATTCGATACTGTTTCGCTCATTGTGACCTAGCCATTCACGATGAGAAAAACTGTGAAGACGTCAAACACTGCTATCTTGGACGCGTACACAACCTGCAGAATAGTCTAGATCCAGAACTAACAAGGAGATGATCCCCATAGTAGTGAGCGTCACGCAGATGAAGCCAAGCATTGCACAACCGTCTGGAGGACATCGGTCTACCTTCACCAGTACGGTCGGGATGTGAGGAAAGCTACGACAATCCGCCACTAAACGTCCTTTTCAGGGTGCACAAAAGAGTAATCCTACTCTTTGTGGGCATTCAACAAAACATTTATGGACTATCAATGAAGACTAATGATACAGTACTCGAAGAGGTGCAAACATGTAAACGACACACGTGATAGAAGCAGATGGAGGTCCATGATCGCCAACCGACAGTGCACCTGATGATGATATATGTATAATATATATCCCCCTAGTGGTAACCGAGTGGTGGAAATGAGTAGGACCAATCTAACCTTCCAAGTATGCTGCATGCTGGAAAAGTGAATAAAGAGGGCCGTGCGTGTGGCTAGCAACCTCATCAAGTGAACCCATTGTTATCGATACTGAACATGTTCGGATACAAACATCCTTTAAACAGGTCAGCTGTAGCTGTGGAACTATACTCACGAATTAGGTGGAGCGAAAATGTGTACCAGTTAATAGTTAAGTTCAGCATACCCAACTTTTTCATCCGCAGGGATCTCAAAATGCTCACAATGTACAAGTGTATTACAAAGGTAAAAGTGAAGGATTTCAGCACGAATATTGAAGATTGCGAAATAAGTTATGGAGACATGCTTTGTACTCAACATTGTAACATATATAGCAGAAGGCTGATTCTTGAATTCGTTTACAATATCCATTTAATATTCACGCTGGTATTTCGTTAACATATCAATCAGGGACATTGATTGTTGTGTATGTGTGTATGAGAGATATGCAGGCAGAAATGCAAAGAGACAGACATACAAACAAGCAGACTGACAGACAGATAGACGGATGGGGGGGGGGGATGAATGGATGGATACATAGATAGATAGATAGATGGATGGATGGATGGATAGATAGATAAGATAGATAGATAAGATAGATAAATAAGATAGATAGATAGATAGATAAGAAAGATAATATAGATAAGAGGGATAAGATAGATAAGATAGACAGACAGACAGATAGATAGACATATAGACAGATAGATAGATAGATATATAGATAGATAGATAGATAGATAGATAGATAGATAGATAGATAGATAGATAGATAGATAGATAGATAGACAGATAGATAGATAGATAGACAGATAGATATACAGACAGATAGACAGATAGACAGACAATTAATGTGAAAATGGTCCGTTTTTGGAAAACATGCTCTGTAAACGGGTTGAACACATGGCGGACGAAATATGTTCCTTGACGAAAGCATGTACTCCTATGATCTGGTCTAGTGTTATTGTAACATATTCAAACAATCTTCGGCCTAATGTTACTGTTACACCATTCACTAACACATCCCACTAGTCTGTGCGAATATGAGTCTCCCATTTCCGCACTCAGGAAATTTGTCAAGACAGAACAAATAAACCTATCTTTCCAAAGTAGGTCAGCTTCAGCAAACATCGACATGCACTAATTAATTGCACGTTTTCGATGTCAGATGTTATATTTTGTGCACTGGAATAAATGACACGAAATGACTAGTATAACATTCATGTTGCTGACATGTAGCTAAAAGTATTACCTACAGATTATACAACCTACACCAGCTGATATCTCAGTTTCATGAAACTAAAAGTATCACATCAATACTGTAGACATTCACCAAAGGGACGATGAAGCTAACTTCTGGTCAGGCAAAACACACTGATCAGACAATGTTAGCCAGGGTCAGGAGAAATATACTGGCCAAGACCCTCACCTGACCTCCTCGTTGGTCGTCCTGGAAACGGGCTGTTGTCGAGGACAACAGTCTGGCTAACAAAGTGAGGTTCGACGTAATCCCCGTAGTATTGAGCGATACGCATATGAAGCCAAACATAGCACAACCGCCCGGAGAACCCCGCTCCACTTCATCAGCATGCTCCGGATGTGAAGAAATCTACGACAACCCGCCACTTAACGTCCTTTTTAGAGCGCACAAAAGAGTAAACCTTCTCAATGTGAGTATACAACAACAACAACATTCACCAACTGATGTATTCGTTGCACAATCCATTTTCAGTGATAAATTGCAATAACAGACTCAGCATCTTTGCGGTATTAATCTCCACGGCATCTGAGGTTCTAGGTAGGTGCAGGATTAAGAAGAAAGCATGGATCACGAGTGAAATACTGGATTTATATGACAAGAGACGACAAATGAATAGAGCGAAGAGAACACTAGATGGGATTCAGCAATATAGAGAGATAAACGATAACATAAAGGCCAAGATGAAACAGGTCAAGATGGAATGGATAACGACTCAGTGTGCAGATATCGAACAAAATCTAGGAAGAAATGATGCCAATGGGGCATATAAATTAGTCAAGAACTTAATAAGGCATGTACAAAGTCGAAATACAACGATTCAGGACAAGAGTGGGAAATGTTTCACAGAAGCTCAAGAACTATCGAACAATCAGTCTGATAAGTCATCCAATTAAAGTTCTCTTGACAATAATACTTAACAGACTGAAACCACAGGCAGAAAATATCATTGCCGAAGAACAAGCGGGCTTTCGAGCGGGAAGAAATACCATCGAGCAGCTATTTAATCTTCGGCTAATGAATGAGAAGTACTCAGAGTATCACCAACAACTCTACCATGCCTTCATTGACTTTAGAAAGGCGTTTGACAGAGCGTGGCCTGCGGCACTATGGTCAACAATGACGCATTATAAGTTCAACAGTGATATTGTGAGGGTAATTTAAAACCTTTATGAGCAGGTGACAAGCGCAGTCTCTGTAGAGGGAACGCTAGGCGATTGGTTCCGTACGACGGTGGGTGTGAGACAGGGATGTATACTCTCCCCAACACTCTTCAATATGTTCTTGGAGAGAAGAATGGAGACGACATGAAAAGAACATGTTGGCACGGTTAAAATAGGTGACAGGCTTATCATAAACGTCCGATTTGCTGATGATATTGATGGATTGGCAGGCACAGAAAGGGAACTCCAGGAGTTGATTGGTAGCTTGGATAGAGCGGCCCTGAGTTTTGGTATGGCAATAAATGCAGATAAAACAAAGCTCATGACAAACAACATAGCAGGGTTTAAATCTGTAATAGAGGCAAATGGGCAGGAACTTGAGATGGTAAAATGTTTCAAATATCTGAGATCATTGATCAGTGAAGAGAGATCGAAGTCAGAGGTTAATTGCAAGAATAGCACAAACAACAGCGGCGCTGACTCGGCTGAAACCTATATAGCAAGACAAGCGGCTCGGCCTCGGCATAAAAGTTAAACTAATGCGCTCTTTGGTGCTATCAATATTTCTGTATGCCTGCGAGAACTGGACCATTACAGCAGATATCCAGGGCAGAATACATGCAATGGAAATGAGGTGCTATAGAAAACTCCTAAATGTTACATATAAAGATCGTGTCGCGAACGTAGAAATACGTCAGAGAGTTGAAGACGCTATTGGTCCATTTGAAGATCTGTTCACAGCTATCAAAAGACGAAAGATGGCCTGGTGCGGAAACGTCTCGAGGTCTAACGGAATTACCAACTCGATACTCTTTGGTTCCGTACGGGAACAGAGAGGGCGATGGCGTCCAATGAAGAGATGGGTGGACAACATCACTGAGTGGTCAGGCCTTCGTCCCGGTGAGATACGATAAGTAGCGACAGACAGAGATGGATGCGTGGGATTTTGGGAGTGTCTTCATGTGTGCCCCAACGACCTGATGGGTTACAGGATGAACTGAACTGAACCTTTGCGTATTTGAATGTGACATACTCTCAAGAATGAGATAACTACAGACTTCCAAGATCAACTAGACTAACGGAATACAGGAGAGAATAGAATAACGCGGAGGCTGACGAAACCGAACGTTGAACAATGGAAACGAAACTTAAGCTAGTTCAATTGAAGCATAGAGTCCAAGAGGGGAAAATGGGGAAATCGGTCATAAAACCTACTTTGTTGCATCTGAATGTCTACTATATTTGCTCAATCCCCTTCATTTTCAAATGTACGATCACAAAGCACGAACTCTAAGGCCGGTTCTGAATTTTTACCTGAATTCGTCAGGTACCCATTTACAGCTGAGTCGACTGGGAGAAGAGATGAAAAAAGCCACGTCATGCCTGGTTTGTTAAGTCAAGTGTGACGTGATTTGAACCTGGGACGTTAGCTTTCTAAAACACGTTCACAACAACTTGGCTAAGAGGGCGGACCAAAAATCAATAAGAGGCAAACGACAGCTGAAATTCTAAGTTCCCATGTAAAGTTTATACTCAATCATGGAGAAATCGTGTCAGGACGTCGTGTCAATGTCAGGTACAATACTTACCTAGACCACTATCTCTCGTACATGTTACGTTCCATAAAAACAAGATGTTTTCAAAGCAGTCTGGCTAACAAGATGTTTTCAAGGCAGTCTGGCTAACAAGATGTGGATCGACATGATCATCGAAGTAGTGAGAGTCACACAGATGAAGCCGAACATAGCACAACCGCCTGGAGGACAACGGCCCACCTGTGACATTTCCAGCTGGAGCATGTGTGTTTAGGGCAGATACAATTTGGGCTGGCGACTCTAAGACCCAAAGGTTACCGCACTGCGTTGGTCGAACGCAGGTCACGCCAGGGTCAGTCACCGTTCCGACACTATGTTGACAAAGGAAACGATGGGTTTAGGTGGTACAGGAGTGGGTGTTCGGAGCTGGAGTGGGTGTTCGGAGCTGAGGTGGGTGTTCGGATCTGACTACTCACGTTCAAAATTGACGTGAATGGGGGTTAGTGACAGTCTGATGCTGCGACGGCCGGCTACAACATTTAGAGTGACAGTGATTCGTGGATAGTCAACCAGTGAGATTTGGTAGGGTGTGGTTCCAGATTGGAGTGATGGCTAGGTCAGACAGCCAACAGAAGTCCATTGGACAGCCATATTGTTGAGCGAGACTATGAAATGCTCTGCAGGTTACAACTCGGGAGACTGGCTGGGAGTAATGCTGAGAGACTGTGAGGAAGGCTGAGAATGAGTAATTTTGCAGGGTGACTTCATATACATGTTAATGATGGACACCATGTGAACAGTAAGAGATCTAAATGTGTTGTACGTGCAGGACATCTTGTGAACGATATATGTTCTGGACGGATACACAAGTGTATAGATTCGCGTGAATACGCGAAGTGATCTAAGTATTTGTGAATGCACAGATCGCCTGATTGTAAGTGATATGATCATATGTGAATGTACAGATTCGTCTGAGTATGTGAAGTGATCTATGTGATCTGATCGTGAGGACGAGTTTGCTGATTATGAGTTAGGGTACAAATTCGCCTGAATTCGTGATCTGATCTTGAAGACAAGTTTGTGATTGTGTTGAGTGTACAGATAGGGGAGTGCAGCTGCAATAATCTGGGTTTTATGTAGCTTATAGGTAGGAGTAAGATCAAAAGCTAATGCTTAAAATCTCATATCGTAGTTCAATATATATATATATATTATGATTATTTAGTTTAGATGTTCTTTGCTTTTTAATGATGCATTGCGGTTACCAGTTCTCTAACAGCAATTCTGGTGGTCAACGTAGACGTGAGAATCCCTCACTCTAACAACACTGCTCTTCTGACGCTCATTCCCCGTTCTGCTCCGTGTAAAACCCAGACCAACCCTACAGCTGCTATCTTTTTAAGGTAGCCTGTATTAAAGCATTTGCAATCAAACAAAGAAGAGCCATAAAACTAATAGTGGATTTCCGGAATTGAAATTATGAGGAAAGACTTGCATTTTGCGTTCATTTTGATAGTATTAGAGTGACACTTTCAATTTCGTTTCCGCCTTCTTCAGTGGGACATGAGGTCAGCAGCATTTTCCTATACTCAGTTTCGTTTTCTTAAGATCTTTCCACTTTAGTTCAGATTTTCCAAGAATTTCGTAGAGGGGATATAAACATGCCGAATAAAATACAAAGACGAGCCACAAAACTGATTGGGGGATTCCGGAATTATAGTTATGAGAAAAGACACACAAAAAAAACCGACCAACAGTGTCTAAAAAAGGGAAGAATTCAAGTGGATGTAATACTGGTTTATAAGATAATCAGGGAAAAGTATAAATTGGACTATAAAAAGTTTTTTTTCGAAGCACAGCCGGCTACAAGGACAATAGGGCACAGCCACAAATTAATTAAAGAAAGGTCCATATTAGATACTAGGTACTATTTTGTTTTAGTCAGATTTTGGCGAATGCTTGGAATGGATTGCCACAGGAAATAGTGGGAACAGGGTCAGTTAATGCATTCAGAAATAGATTGGATGCGTATGGTTATTTTTAGATCAAGTATATTAGATGAAACTGGTTTATACAAACTCTGCAAAGTATTCTAAACGGGTATAAAGACGTTAAATTATTCCACTTTTCGGTTCAATGTGAAGCATGTTTTATTTACAGCTGATCCCATTATGGGAAGCCTGTATTCAAACGTTTGCAGTGGCTGATTAAAATAGCAGTTTTTTTTAACATGATGAAGTTGTCAGTGCCTGCACACCCTTGTTTAGGTGCACACATTTTTACAAAATGCTTCGCTATACTTCTTAAACTTGGCACTAGAGACACCATGGGATTAAACCGTTAATGGTGTAACACGCCATATTGTGACACAGATGTACCAATTCTCAACTTGCGCTGTTAACACCAGTTTGGTCTGCAAATGCAGTTAAAACTAACATCTGGAAAAAGTTAATTCTCGTGTGCGACTACCTTGACATTAAAGTAACAGTACGTATGACAATGCGCTAATATATTAGTGCCCGTAGATCAGCTATAGTCGTGCATATTCTGATCCATAGTTAGTGACTAATAAAATCAATTCTAACACACGTACTATTTCAACAGCATTATTCGACAGATGAATCTTGAAGCAGGTGTATGGGGATAGTTTAAGGGAAAATCGAAAGGAATGGGGAAAGGTGGAAGGGGGGGTTTAACATACATCATACATAATAAAAAAAATTAATCTTTTGAAACATACGTCCATAATTTATTTGAAAAATAAAGCAGTGACTATAATTTTAGAAATTGGCGTGGCGTTGTAATCTGAATCTTTTAACTCGGTATTTTTAAATGAAAAAAAAATCTGAATGCTGCAGCGTGACATTTTTAGTGCCTTGTCAGTAAGCCTTAAGCATGCCTTAAACAAGTAAATAACTTTCTAGACTAAGTTTTTTCAGTACAAGCTACTATTTATCCTACGACACGTCTTTAAAATATTATTTTAACTACATAAGTACATTTTTTTTTTTAAATGGTTGTTATTGTTGGTGATTTGGTATATTGACGTTTTGGATTTTTTTTTTTAAATTGGAGGATCCGACAAAATGTGATTGATTAACAGAAGAAGCTGTGTACACAATTTCAGCTGTCATGGGGAAGTTGGTTAAAATAGGAGAAATAGAAGTCCACGCAAGCGGACAACTGTCATGTCAAGTTAAATAAAAGTTTAATAAAAGTATTAGAATGACTGCCGTGAAAGCAGTTTGTAGCTTTTGGCTCTAGATGTGTTAAAATGCCATTCTAATTACGCACTACTTTACTCAATATGTACCCTATATATACTCAATATACATACGCTGTGAAACGTTAACTTGAATGTGGTCCAAGAAAGCAATGGTCAGTCCACGGTTATTGGGATCCCCCCCTTCCCCCCCCCCCCCTCCTCCATCCCTTAGTGGAGTCTTGTCTTCTCTGCCCATCATACTTATGTTGATATCTTGTGCATGAGATGGTAAGTACCGCACTAATTAAATAGACAGTACCTGCCTTGGAAGTGTTACATAAAATCGTATTGCACTTTAACAAGTACAAAATATATGCCGTGTCTTTTATAAAGAGTGTGCATCCCCTTTGAGACACACAACTTGATTCAACCGAGGATAGGGTCTGTAACTGAACAATACGTTGTTGTTCAATGGAGATTTTAATCTGTTCTTATAGCGCAAGTATAGTGCAGACTTTCAATAAATGTATAACATGTGTGAGGGGGGGGGGGGGGGGGGGCTGGTGGCCTAATAGTTGTCGCTTCATTTACATTCCCAGCGTTCAGAGTTAAAATCACATGGTGCTCAGTTTGGTAGACCGGGTGCGTTGTCTTTGTTCACGGAAAGACCTATTCTCTCAGTCGACCCAACCGTAAATGCGTACATGACAAAACCTGCGAAAAAATAGAACAACCGCAGGAGATGCGAAGTTTGTGCTTTATTGTCGGCAGTGATCGATGACGCCCGGGTGCAGGGAAGTCAGTTCTATGGACAATTGTCTAATAACAGGATGTTGTTATGGGAGCAGTTCGTACTGACAAGATGGGAGTATCACAATTTAGAACGTCCACCTCGGTGGCCAGAGTGCTGTTACCAGGAACAACGACAAGTACGTGAGGTGGGGATATTGGTCAATAGATTACACCTGACTCCAACTTTATTCTTGGTTCCCAACAGAGCATACGAACTATAACAAAAAGAAGATGAGAGTATCACAATTTAGAACGTCCACCTCGGTGGCCAGAGTGCTGTTACCAGGAACAACGACAAGTACGTGAGGTGGGGATATTGGTCAATATATTACACATGACTCCAACTTTATTCTTGGTTCCCAACAGAGCATACGAACTATAACAAAACAGTGAACACCCAGGCCATAACTCATGGGCAGCACTGAACAGCAATTCTCCCCGACAAGACCCGCATGACGAGCTAAGAGATGAGATGAAGTGTCAGAGAAATACAAACGAGCAATATCGTTTAGAATAATTCTCTTAATACCAGTCGTATAAATGTGATCAAGGTACATGATGGAGGCCCACATGAGAGGTCCACAAAAAATAGTGAACGGAATAGGTCTGTGCATAGAGTTGTAATGTTAGTTGGGCCAGTTATATCTTCTCTAGAGCAGTGCTCTTCCACCTTGTTATATTTGGCGTCCGCTTGTATAACTTTCGTGAGGGTAACATTTCATTACTGCCAATTATAATCTTCTTCTTCTTCTTCTTAGTTCGTTCTTAATCTCCCGCTATCAAACCCTGAAAGGGCTTAAGTAGCAGAATGTAGTCCAGAGAACGGAATGCGTTGTGTCGTAGTTTACAGCTTGGCTGCGATATTTGCACCTTTCAGTCCAACACATCCGACTTCCGCAAGCATTTTTTGAGTACTGGGTTAGCATTCCCTCTTCGATCCCTTCTCCTTAGCCAGTCTGCCCTGCTGCAGCCTGTTATCCAGGATCACCGCGTGGAGGTGTAGAAGGGTCTTGGCAGCTATGGTTCTCTGGCCCTGACGCTAGCAGTCAGCTATGGGTCGCTGACTACTGCAGCTCATGCGCTGCTTATCATCTTGATCCCCAATTATAATCTAAATTGAATGAAATTCAACGAACGTCCACTGAGTCTGTGTTTTTTTGGATGTTTTTAATACCGCATGTCATTATTCTGCCACCGCCCACCTGAAACCTAAAATCGCCCAATAGTTAGTGGTAGCACCTAGGTTGAAAAGTACTGCTTGGGAGAATGAAGCGTGCCTGAACCTGAGACCCCCACAACTATCAATACAAAGCTATTGAGGACCGTTAAAGAACTTTACCTAGCAGAGACCATTATCTAGTGAACTGGACTTCACGTATGCACATAATAAAGAAAAGTGGCGAACGAGAACCAAATCTAAATCTTGTAAGCTTCCTATCGAGCATATGTCTTTAAAAATATGTGCCAAGTCATTTAACGATGACATGTCTGCATCTGTTGAATCTCCGTGACTTATATTTTATACAGGATGATACAGCCAGCTTCATCTACAACCCTCTTTAGTCGCCTAGTAAAACACGATTGTCAGGTTACAGTGTCAATATTCTTTGCATCCCTTTCACTATATAATTAGAGACAGGGTGAGAGACAAAGTGGGGGAAAGAAATCTTGAGATGGGGGAAGGAGTTTGGTAGCTTGTAGAAATGTACGTACAAAACAATCATTGAACTTATATTTACTGTAGATCGTGTTCTGAATCGAACAATCATTCCGTTTATGTAAACTGACAGTATACTTTAGCAGATTGTGACGCAAGACGACATTCGTTTTTTTAAGTGACAAGCAGTCCTATACCGGACACCAGAAAAGGGAAATCCGTAACAGACACTTTAAAATGACAATAGAGGTCGCCACATGTCCTACAGTGTTCCGGTCTTGTTCTGTGTGAAGGTCATTTCGTGGGAGTCCACGTTCTGGGTGAAGGTCATTTGGTTGTAGTCCACGTTCTGGGTGAAGGTCATTTGGTTGTAGTCCACGTTCTAGGTGAAGGTCATTTGGTTGTAGTCCACGTTCTGGGTGAAGGTCATTTGGTTGTAGGCCACGTTTTGTGTGAAGGTCATTTGGTTGTAGCCCACGTTCTGTGTGAAGGTCATTTGGTTGTAGTCCCCGTTCTGGGTGAAGGTCATTTTGTGGGAGTCCACGTTCTGTGTAAAGATCATTTGGTGAGAGTCTACGTTCTGTGTGAAGGTCATTTGGTGGGAGTCCACGTTCTGTGTGAAGGTCATTTGGTGGGAGTTCACGTTCTGCGTGAAGGTCATTTTGTGGGAGTCCACGATCTGTGTGATGGTCATTTAGTGAGAGTCCACGTTCTGTGTGAAGGTCATTTCTCGGGAGTCCACGTTCTGTGTGAAGGTCATTTGGTGGGAGTCCACGTTCTGTGTGAAGGTCATTTGGTAGGTGTCCACGTTCTGTGTGAAGGTCATTTGGTGGGAGTTCACGTTCTGTGTGATGAGTCATTTGGTTGGAGTCCACGTTCTGGGTGATGGGTAATTTGGTTGAAGTCGACGTTCTGGGTGATGGGTCATTTGCTTGTAGTCCACGTTCTGGGTGATGGGTCATTTGGTTGTAATCCGTGCTGTGGGTAATGGTCATTTTGCTGGTGGCTACGTCTGTGGGGTGGACATTTGGTTGGAGTCACGTTCTGGATCATTGGTCATTTGGTTGGAGTCATGTTCTGGGTCATTGGTCATTTGGTTGGTGTCTTTGTTCCTTTATTAAAATCTTAGCATTTTGTCGTTGTTGAAGATCTTTATTGTTATCAGAGACTAGTTTGCAGATAATCAAAAATGTGAAATAGCTAACTATTCGTGACTTGACTTGTATATGTTACACACTGACACGATTTTTTTTTTTTTTTGCTTAGATGTTTGCCTCAATAGTTTCTACTGGCGGAGGCACGCCATTTTCCACCCCAGACCGTAGTCAATTGGGCGATATCAGGACGCATAAACCAGTGCTTGGATGCATGTTTTCGTCTGTATGTACCTATGCTAGGTTTGTGCGCCCTCAGAAGCTAGCCCAACCAAAGTGCAATGGAAGGGCTTTACCACGAGGGCACGTGCGAAAGTTGTGTAAGGGTGTGACTGTGGGATAGAGTCAAATGAAACAGAGTGAGGTGAGAAGAGAGAGTAGGGGAAGAGTGGCCCCCAGGGTGAGACCCACTGACACGATTGCTATTCTAGCCCAGAATACCTTTCTATCTTCCATTCGTTTCTATTGTTTAAAAAGTGTTTGTACAGTTGGAAAAATATTTATGGTTTGGCTATATTATCTACGATTCAAAAGCTTCGAGTTTAATATATTTCAATTTATAAATATTAGCAAATTCATTATCTCCTAATATTTGACTCACGAACAAGCCCATGCGAAATACTTGCATGTCAATAAGGACCAACTTGGCAATCCTCAGAAGTGTGTTTATCTTATTGTTTTCTTGATTTATGACTTTGTTAAACTATTTAAAAGAATGTACATACTATATAATTGAGGTTACTTAGCTTGTGCCTTATGCGCTTGTTTTCCTTTCATCTGGTCACTCGATAATGACGTCAGAACATCGCGCCTGTTCTGTTGTAAAACTACATTTTGGTATTTAACTCATCCACTCCTGAATATTTGGCTTCTGAACACAATTATATTTTAAATGTAAAAATTCTGGTAGGATGCTTATGTCTTAGTCTTAGTCTCAGTCAACCTGTACTTCTACAGGGGTGGATGCCCCTTCGCAGGTCCCAGCTCTGGCGTGAGCTAGATGTAGCCGGAATGAGAATTTCCTGCTTAGCTGGCTTGGATCGAGCAGCTGATTACTCTGCTGTTGGGACAAGTGCCGCAGATGGTTGTTAACCAATTAGCAAGTCCATTTTAATAGACTCAAGCACTAGAGCAAAGTAGACCCACAGACTGTTAGCGCCATCTATGCTGCTCCAAACGAACCATGGCCGGTGTTAATCCATTGGTACATTTATAAATTCAAGAAATGTTCTAATAGAGAAACTGTTAAATATAAGTATGACGTTAGTTCAAGCCAAAACAAGTTTGCAAGCCAATACATCGGCTGTACAAAGTGAACCAGTTAAGTTAAATTAAATTATAAACGTATTGCATGTTGAACTTTGCGGAGTCCTATCAGAGAATGCGGAACAAAGATAACGCAAAGAGTAAACTTTATTTTAAATATTCAAAGGGAGAGAAGACTAACGACTATTCAGGCAAAACATGTTGATCGGACATATTAGTCGGGGTCAGGAAAACTATACTGACCAAGAGCCCCCATCTCATTTCCACTAAGGTCTCCATGACGACGGATGGTAGCTTGGCTAACCAGGTTGGGGGATCGACGTGATACTTGTTGCAGTGAGCGACACGCAGATGAAGCCAGGCATAGTAGAAACACCTGATGTATATCGGCCCAACTTCATCAGCACCTTCAGTATGTTAGGAACCGCACTTAACCTCAAACGAGTAACCTTACTCGTTGTGTGCATTCAGCAATAACAACACCAACAAAACATTCTTAAGATTACATAGTGTAGATATAAATAAACAACACAAAAGTTATTCCGATCACTAACATCAAAATCATCAAGTTTTATAATCAATTAAATGTGTTTTGAACTCGATATTTTCTTGTTACATGACGTAAACAAAGGCATCACACGATTAATATAGAACTGCAAACTTTCAAACGTTTTTCACTTGAAAAATTTATATAAGAAACAAAACACTTATTACTCACGTGCTGATACTTTCCAAAACGAGGCGCAAGTAAACAAACGTAAATGAAAGTTTACCGCGAAGATGTCTCCCTTTGTACACTTTCTTTCACCACAATATACCACTGTTCACCGTATATGTTCCACTCGGTTTTCAACAAATGTCAACGTGTGTTGGACTGTCTTCCCAATCAGTGAAGATCCAGCTTTTTTGTTCCTAATGTAAACGAACCGGTCCCCTCATCAACTTCTAACCCCTATTTAGAAGCGCTAGCAGATACATATGCGTCACACGACCCTTGCTTAGAGAGTCCAAACAGTCGTTTTAAGATCGCCTTCTCGTTTAACTTGCATTTTTCAGGGACGTGTGACGAGGTGAATTTGGGAGTGCGAGGTTCACGGCATCCAGAGGCGGCGCGTAAAACAGTTCCGGGTTTGGTCTGTATAGGCTTAATTGCGTAGGATCTGTCAAGTAGCAGAGCTGTTAGATGCACCAACTCCACCACATTCTCCCCCCCCCCCTTTTCAATCAAAGATACAAGGTTTTGAAATGCATGGCTACTCAGCTGTAGAGACGGGAAACTAACGTCATGTCAGGCAAAACATAGTAATCAGATCGTTAGTCAGGGTTAGGTGAAACATATTGATCAAGACTCCCACGTCACTTCAAAGTATTCTCACTGGTAACAGGCTGTTTTATGGCAGTCTGGTGATATCCATCGTGGTGAGCTTACTGAGCAGCCTTGCATTGCACTACCGCCAAGATGAACCCGGTCCACCTTCTTAAGTACACCTCATGATGTGAGGAGAGTCACTACAACCCCATAACAAATAAAGTCAAGATAACCTAATTCAAGTCAGAGTGACATTAGCATCAATAACAACCCAGCTGTAAATGGGTACCTGACCTTCTGTTAAAAAAGGAGGAGAAGCAGCAGGGAAATTATCTTGTCCATCTCACCTATAAAAATAAAACTGAGATCAAATTCTCTTACACTTTGTTCCAGAAAACACTTTCTGCCATTTTACCTATGCTAGAAGGTTCAACAAAACTTGCCAGCGCACACTTTGCGGATAGAAAGTCTATCTTCTGTTATATCCTAGCAGTACTAGTTGGTCTGGCTGCTCATATGAGGACAGGCCCATCTTACGTCATGTCTTGTCATGTACTGAGGCACATGAGGTAGTTGCACAATATTTACATTGTTATCATTTGTCATCCTCTGGTTTACAGCTGATATTGTTGGCTCTGGTTGCATACATATTTTTATTTTATTTCATGTTGATAAACCAATTATTATTGTCGCTTTTATTTCCAGTGCTGGGAGTTCTGGGTTGTGAGGCGAGGTGGGGGTTGGGGCGGGGTGGATGAGGGCGGGTGGTAATAGGGTAAAAAAATAAAGACTAATGCCTTAGTAATCGTCACGTAATGTGCAGGCTGGGTTGTTATTTTCCACCAAATAGAAAATAAACCTAGGCTGTGTTTGAAGCGTGTCACCTATAGGTGAAGGGACCAGTATCACAATCGCTCGGCGATCCTGTTAACTATGCCCGCAGTCAAAGCTCAGAAGAGTTGTAGTACACTGTAACATTCAAGGCGACGAGGAGGTAGACAGACTGGTGAAAGAAGGTGGAAGGCTACCACAACCAGATTCAAGTGTGACTTGAGAAGAGCCCAAAAGGTTTGTTAAAGCCAGATACATGGACAATTAGGAAACAGAGCATACTGGCTACACAAGAAATAATGATTATTACCCGTTGATTTGAAGAGAGCAGGGGGGGGTCTTCAGATTCCACACAGGCCACAACAAACTGAGATACCATCTATTCAATAAACTGAAGATAGGTGCTACTAACGAATGTTACTGGGAAAATAAACAACCTGTACATCTACTGAAAAATTGCCCGAACTACTTGGACAAGAGAAAACACATGTGGCCATCACCAGTGCCAACACTAGATAAGGTCTATGGCAATGTCGACAGCCTCATGATGACAGCTGCTTTCTTTGAACAAATTCAAGTCGACGTCTGGCAGCGTACGAAGAAGAAGAAGAAGCACGGCCATTCACACCTCTTCAACGTAGTAAAGTGTGAACGTAGTCTCAAAGTAGCTGTTGTTGTCGGGAATGAAGAACCATTATGAGGTTAAATGAGCAGTCCGCTTTCCTTCCTTAACAGTAAGCCAGAGACCCCTTGACAACTGTTTCGAATATTTCAAAAACTGTGATGAACCAGGTACGTATGTTATCAGACGAAAGCAGCTCTACTACGCACTTTAACGTAATACGCATGTTTAAGTATTTGTAAGAAGCAAAGAAACATTCAAGTAACGATCATCACTATAAATCATGCCGACTGGTACAAGCATTAATGGATTTCCGCCACGTATCTGCTCAAAGTTCCTTTCAATCATTAAATTAATCAATTAATCAATCAATTAATAATTCAATTAATCGCAACTTTTAAACTTCCTGTCCAACTCATGTTTTCAACAAATGTACGCCAAGTCCATCTTTAGCTGACTTGTCCATAATTAATCTCCGGTTTACGCCGTGTGCCATATTCAGGATATGGCGTTAGGATAACAATTTCTTCACCAACGACACACTATGGGTGATGTGGACAGCATGACTCTGGCAGTATTTACTTGCCAGACTTGCTCTGGGATTGAACCTAGATCGCTTGGCAGGGAAGTCAGGGCACTAACTACTAAGCTACTACGGCTCTTTATTTGCTGAAGTTTCTGTGACTTTAACATGTGTACAGAATGAGAAAGTCGACCCTTCCTTAGTCATCTTTTACTTGCTTGGCAGGTTTACAGTTTTGCTATTCTTTGCTTCGCATTTGGGCCTCGACAACACTCGGGCCGCAAAACACATTTAGAGGTTGTCAGACCTGCCTTTGAAAGGGATTAAGGATATTAGGGTCTTGCGTCAGGTGTGCAGGGAAAATGTAAGCCAAGGATTCGTGTCGGACTCACACACATAATCCAGTATGTACAAATGATGGCGTTTCAAACACAGTTGTCAGAATTTAGTTTAGACCAGGCGTCTCAAACTTAAACCACGTAAAGGGCTGTATGACAGTACTTTCATAGTTCATGGCCCCACGAGGCGAACCTAGGTGGTCCAGTGGTCGCACAAGGACAAGGGTTGCATGAGTGCATGTTCGGTGGCCAAAGGTTTGGTTAAGGATAAGATTGAGGGCTAAGGGTTGGTTGAGGATAAGATCAGGGGCTCAAAGGTTGGTTAAGGATAAGATCGGGGGCTCAAGGTTGGTTGAGGATAAGATTGACGGCTCAAGGGTTGGTTGAGGATAAGATCAGGGGCTCAATGATTGGAGGATAAGATCAGAGGCCAAGGGCTGGTTAAGGATAAGATTGAGGGCCCAAGGGTTGGTTGAGGATAAGATCAGGGGCTCAAGGGTTGGTTAAGGATAAGATCGGATGCCAAGAGCTGGTTAAGGATAAGATTCAGAGCTCAAGGGTTGGTTAAGGATAAGATTGAGGGCTAAGGGTTGGTTGAGGATGAGATCGGGGGCTCAAGGGTTGGTTGAGGATACTATTGAGGGCTACGGGTTGAATGAGGATAAGATTGAGGGCTCAAGGGTTGGTTTAGGATAAGATCAGGGGCTCAAGTGTTGGTTGAGGATAAGATCAGGGGCTCAAGTGTTGGTTGAGGATAAGATCGGGGACCCAAGGGTTTGTTGAGGATAAGATCGGGGGCCCAAGGGTTGGTTGAGGATAAGATCTGGGACCCAAGAGTTGGTTGAGGATAAGATCGGGGACCCAAGGGTTGGTTGAGGATAAGATCGGGGGCCCAAGGGTTGGTTGAGGATAAGATTGGGGACCCAAGAGTTGGTTGAGGATAAGATCGGGGACCCAAGAGTTGGTTGAGGATAAGATCGGGGACCCAATGGTTGGTTGATGATACGATCGGGGGCTCAAGGGTTGGTTGGTTGATGATAAGATTGGTAACCTACGAGTTGGCAGATAATAAGTCAGTGGACCAATGGTTACACGAGACCAGCACGGTGGCCCATTGTTCCCACGAGGATACGCTCGGTGACCTTTTGCCACAGGAGTACAAGCTCGATAGCCAAAGAGCTGAATAAGAACAAATGCAATTGCACAACAACAATTTCCATAAACTATTGATCACACTACCCTAAAGGTTGCTTCTTATTGCGTGATTCTGTTCTTTTTGGGTTTGTTTTTTTATATGTTACGTTACCTACCACAACATTTTAAAGGAATCTGCATTTTTTGTTTGTTCATTGAGCATGTAACGTAACCCATAACATTACTGATGTAGGGGTGTGAGGTGTTAGCGATCACACATTTCAAAGGCTCGGCTATATGAGGGCAGTAACCATTTCCTCTCCCTCGCTGCTTTTACTTCCCGGACTTAACCGGTACCCATTTAAAGCTGGGTCAACCCGGGGGCCGTTGTGGTCGGAAAAAACATTTACGGTTCAACTGGGGAATGAACACAGGACCACTCAGATGCAAAGCCAGAGCGCTAACCACTGCGCTACGCGGGTCCATTGAAACGCATAATAGGTCAAACACCTGTTTGTCAGCACATTTACATATTACATGTATTTAAAAAATGTCTTCAACAGGGACGGATACATCCAGATATGCAGGTCGCCAAGGCGTCTATAAATGTTGTCGTGGCGCCTAACAAGAGATGTTGTTGTTTATAAATGTTGTCGTGGCGCCTAACAAGAGATGTTGTTGTATATAAATGTTGTCGTGGCGCCTAACAAGAAATGTTGTTGTCTATAAATGTTGTCGTAACGCCTAACGGTGGATGATGTTGTCTATAAATGTTGTCGTGGCGCCTAACAAGAGATGTTGTCTATAAATGTTATCGTGGCACCTAACGAGAGATGTTGTTGTCTATAAATGTTATCGTGGCACCTAACGAGAGATGTTGTTGTCTATAAATGTTATCGGGGCGCCTAACGGGGGATGTTGTTCTCTAGAAATGTTATCGGGGCGCCTAACGGTGGATGTTGTTGTCATTTAATGAATGCTCACGATGAGCATGGTTAATCTTTCGTGTGCCCTGAAAAGGGTTTAAGTGGCGGGCTGCAGTAGCTTTCCTCACATCCAGAGCGTGCTGATGAAGTTGGATCGGGGTCCTTCAGATTGGTATGTTATTCTTGGCTTCATGTCGTGTCGCTCACTACTATAGTGTCGTATATACACAAAACAATCCCCCCCCCCCCCCGATTGCGTACATGACTCCCTCCCTCTCTGAGTTGTAAGGGACACAGAATATAATATTTCCTATCTTTTTAAGGTCCAACTTTCGGCATTATATTACGTGGCTAACGCACAGCGCAATTAATGAATAGCATGAATATGTAAGTATTACTTTGAAAATAAACTTTACATCTGCACATTTTCAATGAAAATTTTCAAGAACAATTCACTTGTTGCACAACAGTATTAAGAATATTTCATCCTGCACTATGCATGGCTCATGCACACTTTACATAGCTTCTAGATTCTTAATAAATTTTGTCACCCCCAATATGTATATTGTCACAGGGCTAGAAGAGGAGTGACTGAGTGACGTGTATTTGCATCTATCTTAGTCTGTCATTAATTTTACGTTTTCTCATTTGGCATAACCACTGTTTCTGTGAAAAAAAAATTGGTAATTATTTCATCATTCAATAGTAATCCCCCGAGTTGTGTCCGAGTGGGATCGATTAGAACCACTGTAACCTTCTCAAATCCGTTCTTGGAATTACATGGAATGACAGAGTGACAAATGCAGAGGAGCAATCGTACCGATCTCCCAAGGATGTACACTCTCCTTAGGCAGCGAAAGATGGTCGCACTCCTAAAAATATCCTCTATGGCCAATTGGCGGATGATAAAGGTACAATCGGCCGACCACGCTTGAGATTCAAAGATGCGAAATGAAGTCCCTGGACATGAGTATGGCATCCTAAGAAGACGAAACTGCAGACCAATTAAAGTGGAGATGTACCCTGAAGGACCAACTCACGCTTGGTGAGGAAAAGCACTTGCAACACAGAGAAGGGAAGCGACAACATGCAATGAGAAATACAAGAGCACAAGTTAAGTTTAACTTTGTGTGTGTGTATACCACCCAAAGTCATATGTGTGTGTATACTACCCCAAGTCATATGTGTGTGTATACCATCTCAAGTCATATGTGTGTATACCACCCCAAGTCATATGTGTGTGTATACCACCCCAAGTCATCTGTATGTGTGTATATCACCCCAAGTTATATGTATATGTGTATACTACCCAAGTCATATGTATGTGTGTATACCACCCCAAGTCATATGTATGTGTGTATACCACCCCAAGTCATATAGTCAACCATGACTGAAAGGGGCTACTACTACTTAACCTTCCAAACATGTCGTGAAAGGTTATTAAAGAGAGTTGTGCATGGTTCTAGCCACCTCATCATGTAAAACCATTACAAATGAGACGGCTATTGTAGATCCTCGGGTATATGTTTCCTGTAAGGGGGCTAACTATAGTGGTGAGCCTATAGTTCAACCATGGGTGGGGGGGGGGGGGGGATAGGCGAGTATCATCAGCATTGTATATTGATTGATTGATCGATCGATTGATTGATCTTTCGATTGATTGATTGATTGATCGATTGATTGATCAATCGATTGATCGATTGAATGATCGATTGATTGATTGATTTATCGATTTATTGATTGATTTATGGGCCTTTTCGTCACCACTAAATCAAAGGGTTACCAGCACAACTGTTCCTTTAACATGTAGTCTGTGTTCGCGCACTTCAAATGACAGTTCATTAGCAACATGATATTACGTAATGACGTCACTAGACAAAAGCACAATCTTGTATAGTCACCTTTGACGACATGCTTGGAATGTTACAGTGGTTCTATTCGATTCCTTATGTATGTTGTTCCGGTAGTTAAAGTACGAAGGCGAATAAAAACGTCATCATAATATTGAATTTTTAAACAGAATGTGCTATTTTAAAATGTGTTTTGTGAACTCCACCTTAAAAATAATGTCGTTTAACAGAGATGACCAGCCTACGGTCTGAACATGGCCATCTATAGTTTAGACTACAGATGGTCATGGCCTGAACCAGTCGGCTAACCAATTTTGATCGGCCCCAAGGTCGATTGAAAATGATTATTTATTTCGACGCCTGAGCTAAAAAAAAATAATTAAAAATTTAAAAGAAAAAGAAAAACATTTGCATTCCCCCCCCCCCTATTCCACAAAAACATACAAATCTACTAAAAATTTACAATAAGCACACCCACATCCCCCCCCCCCCCCCCCCCCCACCAACCCCGATTGTTCTTTGATTTAATACTAAATCTCAGAACGTCATTATAAAAGATATTATGGGTCTTGTCCTCTGGTGTTACCCTTTGCTATAAGCTATAACCTCTAAATTGGCTTTCACTGTCCTATAGTATTGTATAACTATTATTAATTCTTATTTTCTCTAAAGTCACCCGCTATATTAAAGGCTGCGGGATACAGTGTGGATGGCCGTTTGCTTATGATCACTAATATAGCCTATATTCAATTTTGGCCATTGAACTGAAATACTCTGGTCACATCAAGAGACATAGCGGTCCAGAGAGAACAGTGATGGAAGGCATGGCGCCAAGCAAAAGAGACATGAATAGACAAAGAAAACGATGGCACCAAGATATCCAGGAATGCCTGGGTATGACTGTGGCGGAGGCTGGAGTTTTGGCAAGGGAAAGATTTTCAGACAGACAGACTTCGGGAACGACGTTCTATAAAGGCTATGCTACTTTATGACGATCATATGTATATATATATATATATATATATATATATATATATATATATATATATATATATATATATACATACACGAGGCGTGTTAAAATGAAACCGGACGAAACTGCAGCAAGTGAACATACGTACGATGCGCATGATGACGTCATTTATGGTGTAAACAGCACATACCAACCGTCAAGTTTGCAAAATTTCATTATCTTCCGACTCGTAGTTTCCTCAGCAGATCGTTCAAAACACGGCGGGTGTGATACGGAATCAGTCCAGAGTTGATCAGCGAGCGGTGGTTCAGTTTCTAACAGCTGCAAGATGTCGACCAGTTAACATTAATCGCAGAATGCAGGCAAAAGTGACAAAAGTGTAGTGACAGAAGTGTGTCGATGATAACAGTGAAGAACTGGACAACGATGTTTAAAGACGAACGCGAGTTAACGAAAGATCTTCCGAGACCAGATCAGGCGCATATTGTTGTGTCAGAAGATGCTATCGCCCAAAATTAAAGCAGCAATTCTGGTGGAGCTTACGTTCGCTAGCAGAAGAATTCGCAGTTCAAATGTTTGTTAGCAAGAAACTGAAGTGTGGGAAGGTGTACGCAATGGGTACATATACTTCAGTCATCTTTCTATTACGAAGATGGCAGTTCCATTCGTTGCTGTTTTTACTTCTCTAACATTAATCCAATTAATCATTTACTGGTGTATCAACTGGGGGAGGAAAGGGGGGGGGGTGTGGGTCAATAACGGGGATGTTGTTGTCATTGTTGAAGGACCACAATGAATAAATTTACTCTTTTGTATGCCCTCGTAAGGGCATTAAGTGACGGGTTGCAGTATCTTTACTCACATCTCATGAAAATGGGCCGAGGTCCTTCAGGCGCTTCTACTATTATTGGCTTTATCTGTGTGTTAATCCTTACTACGGGGATCATGTCGATTCATTATCTCGTTAGCCAGACTGCCATGACAACGGCATGTTTCCAGAAAGAACTGTAAGGAAGTCCAGGCTGTGGTTTGGTTACTATATTTTCCCTGACACCATGTCCGATCAGCATTTTTTGCCTGGTTCTGATTACCATGTCGGATAAGCATTTTTTGCCTGGTTCTGATTACCATGTCCGATAAGCATTTATTACCTGACCCTGAATACCATGTCGGATCAGCATTTTTTACCTGATTCTGAATACCATGTCCGATCAGCATTTTTTACCTGACCGTGAGTACCATATCCGATCAGCATTTTTTACCTGACTCTGAGTACCATGTCCGATCCACATGTTCTACCTAATGAGACCTTTGTCTCCTCTTCCCCAATGGGGATCGAACCGAGTACTTTTGATGCCCTTTCTAAAGAGCACTTTACCTGCATTTTTAAAGGGAGCGCTGACATTGTAGTTACGCCACTGGGCAGATCGCTAGTAGTCAAGGGTGCATCGATAAGTGAACAAGCATTTGCCTTTCAGCGGGTACAGCCAAGATAAGATTAGAATACGTGGCAGATCTATTACAGCCAACATTCGCTGTTCTTAAAAGCTGACCCAATTTGACCCCAGTAGTTGTAGTGGCGTATTTAGCGTATATTTTCCTTTGGGAAATTAGCATAAGTCAAAGTTCTGAAACGTGATCAGCACACAAGTTGGACCAGCGACTTTTTCTGCGGTATCAAAGACACGTAGGTGTGAACGTCACTGCTTCGACAGTACTTTACTTTACAGACTACTTTACATATTTTACTTTGGAAACAGGATTTTAAGACTTCACATACATTATTTTAATTAATTTACTTTACACTTGATTTTACAGACTATGCAGACTTGACTTTACTATTTTTGCTTATAGACTTTACGTTACAGATTTTCATCATCATCATCATCATAGACGTCTCAGTCTCTGTAGACACTGCGCGTGGCGCCGAGTGAGTTTTGTCCATCTCTGTCTCCTGTATTTTCACACTGTCTGTTATGGCTGTAAAGGTCGATCCGCGAGTGACAGTCCCTGCCACAGATCGCACAACCATACTGAGGAGGCTGACCCACTTAGTTGCGCCTTGATTTTTTCAGTCTTTCACTTTTCTCTGCAGACAGAAGGTCTCTACGAGCATCGACAGCCACCATATACCCCCCCCCCCCGCCCCCCCCCTCCCCAACTGGCTATCTCCGAACAGCTCGATCATGAGCAATTTCTTCCCAGTCCTCGGATGGAATGTCGAATGTAGAATGTACCTCTTGCATACGTCCTCGAAGCGCAGTGTGGATTCTTTTAACTCCAGTGGCTAGCTGTCCGTAGAGGATATCCTTTTGCAGCCTCCCATCTTCCATGCTTCCTTGCCCCAACCACCGAAGACGTCGCTGGCTCAACAGCGAGTACATGTTGTGAGTGTTTGCTCTCTGTAAGACCATATTTTGTGGTACTCTATCTTGCCACCCGATCCCCAATATACGCCGTTGACATCTCATGTGACAGGTTTTCAACCTGTTTAGTGTAAGTGTTCCAAGTCTCGCTTCCATACACGAGAGTGCCAAGTCTCGCTTCCATACACGAGAGTGCCAAGTCTCGCTTCCATAAACGAGAATGCCAAGAACGCAAGTCTGATAGCCCTGAACCTTTGTGTAGTGTGACAGTGCAGCGTTCTCACAGACACTCTTTGTCAGACGGGCCATGACAATACTCGTCCTGCCATGCCTACTGTCTATCTCATCCTCGAGCGAGAGAGTGTTGCTGATGGCAGACACCAGATAAGTGAAACCGTTGACGACCTCCAGAGTGACGCCATCAATCTTTATGGAGAGGGAAGTGGTAATACCTTTGTCTTGTCCAGACTTATGGTGAGCCCAAACTGCTTGGGACCCTCTGCAAATCTGTCTCTCAGTCTCTGCAGGGCTCCTCACTATTGGTCACTAGAACCGCATCATCCGCAAATAGCATCCCCATAATTAGCACCGTCCTCACCTTGGTCATCGCACGCAGTCGGGACAGGTTAAACAGCCGCCCATCTGACCTGGTGTGCAGATAAACACCGTCCACAGACTTGCCATAAGCGTACGATAAGAGCATGGAATAGAAGATCCCAAAGCGGGTTGGCACGAGCACACATCCCTGCTTCCCTCCACTCTTGATGGGAACAGAGTTTGAAGATGATAGTCGTCTAGAACTGAGCCATAGCTTCCTTTACATGCAGGCCTAATACTAAGATCGATTAAGGAAAACAAGGTAGAAATGCACTTCCGTTCTAACGATATTTCAAAGCGTGTTTTCAGATCTATTACTGTGGATTATATTGTGACTTAAGTTAATTTAATTATGCTTGTTTGGAAGACTCTACAGAGTCTGTATTCAACCAGTTGATATTTTACGTTCACATTGGAAATAATCAAGAATGCCACGGACATCTGCTCCAGGTTGTAAAACAAATTTCCTTGAAGGTTCATGTACTAGTGTATTCCGCTTTCCGCTTTCGTAAGGCAAAACCAAAATGGATTCCTACCATTCCAAGGAAAGACTAAAAGTATAACCGAGATTCTGTTGTGAGTAAATACCATTTTACTGCTCATGATGTTCTATACGAAGATACGTATAAACGAGATGATGGGTCTGTAATTAGTATTCCACGAAAAGCTGCAAAACTCAGTGACGATGCCGTCCCTACGATTTTTCAGAATCTACAAGCATAATTGTCAGAACTGCCGGTGAAAATGAGAAAATCACCAGAAGAGAGAAAATGAGCTGGCTGTCAGAGATGATAACGTTTTAAAGAAATTTCATGAAGATGATTCTATACAGTCTTTTGAATATTTGTGCTAAGAAATTAACAAACATACTGCCGAGCTTGATTGAATTATCGTTAAGTCTCAGCACGCAGTGACATTCTGTATCATTGATGCTTCAGAATGTCCAAAGATTAAAATTTTAGTGAAGGTTAATACAAGTGTACTGTGATGAAGCAGAAATTAAGACTTCAGTGTTATATTCCATAATTTCACTTACTTCCAAAGTAGACAAATGGACTAAACTGGACAAAATTTTCAGTCCGTTCAGACATATTAATGACTGTTCAGAGGTTTGGAAATAAAAGATTTCTAAAGCAATTTCTCTATTGCAAGACCACAGTGATGAGATTGCTGGGGATGATACAAATGAAAGGCATGTTTCGCAGGGTACAATTTTTGTTTGGACAGTTAAAGCTAATTGACACAAAACTAAAACATTATAGTTCTGAAATTGTGAGGTCTTACCAAGTGTACTTATCTTCTAAGGGACATGACTTTATTTTAGGCAGTGTCATTTTTCTGCGAAATAAGTCATATCTTCGGAAACTGATTTCATGTTTGACATTATCTGATAATCTTCCATTAGATACAAATTCCCACCTTACCTACTTGAAGAAAAAAACCTCTCCAGTACCAAATACCATAGTTCGAGAGTATTTTTCTGCTCATGTGTGAAAATTCGAAATTGTTGCTCCAAACATCTGTAAATAGTTGGTCTAATAGATGACAAGATTATTTGGTTACTTTAGAACATTTAAATTTCAAAACTGCACATAGAGAATAAAACTTAACTGACTAGAGCCAGTTTTCAGCCCATCATAATAGCCATTTTAGCCCACCTATTATTAGACGATAATTGCAACATTTTAAGGGGTGTAGGTACAGCTTCCTACACCTTACATCAGGGGGAGGGGGGGGGTGTACAGCTTCCTACACCTTACATCAGGGGGAGGGGGGGGGTGTACAGCTTCCTACACCTTACATCAGGGGGAGGGGGGGTACAGCTTCCTACACCTTACATCAGGGGGAGGGGGGGTACAGCTTCCTACACCTTACATCAGGGGGAGGGGGGGGGGGTACAGCTTCCTACACCTTACATCAGGGGGAGGGGGGGGTACAGCTTCCTACACCTTACATCAGGGGGAGGGGGGTACAGCTTCCTACACCTTACATCAGGGGGAGGGGGGTACAGCTTCCTGCACCTTACATCAGGGGGAGGGGGGGGGTACAGCTTCCTACACCTTACATCAGGGGGAGGGGGGGTGTACAGCTTCCTACACCTTACATCAGGGGGAGGGGGGGGTGTACAGCTTCCTACACCTTACATCAGGGGGAGGGGGGTACAGCTTCCTGCACCTTACATCAGGGTGGGGGGTACAGCTTCCTACACCTTACATCAGGGGGAGGGGGGGTACATCTTCCTACACCTTACATCAGGGGGAGGGGGGTACAGCTTCCTACACCTTACATCAGGGGGGGGGGTACAGCTTCCTGCACCTTACATCAGGGGGAGGGGGGGTACAGCTTCCTGCACCTTACATCAGGGGGCGGGGGGGGTACAGCTTCCTACACCTTACATCAGGGGGAGGGGGGTACAGCTTCCTGCACCTTACATCAGGGGGAGGGGGGGGTACAGCTTCCTACACCTTACATCAGGGGGAGGGGGGGTGTACAGCTTCCTACACCTTACATCAGGGGGAGGGGGGGTGTACAGCTTCCTACACCTTACATCAGGGGGAGGGGGGTACAGCTTCCTGCACCTTACATCAGGGGGAGGGGGGTACAGCTTCCTACACCTTACATCAGGGGGAGGGGGGGTACATCTTCCTACACCTTACATCAGGGGGACGGGGGTACAGCTTCCTACACCTTACATCAGGGGGAGGGGGGGGGTACAGCTTCCTGCACCTTACATCAGGGGGAGGGGGGGTACAGCTTCCTGCACCTTACATCAGGGGGCGGGGGGTACAGCTTCCTACACCTTACATCAGGGGGAGGGGGGGTACAGCTTCCTACACCTTACATCGGGGGGAGGGGGGGTACAGCTTCCTACACCTTACATCAGGGGGAGGGGGGTACAGCTTCCTACACCTTACATCAGGGGGAGAGGGGGTACAGCTTCCTACACCTTACATCAGGGGGAGGGGGTGGGGTACAGCTTCCTACACCTTACATCAGGGGAGGGGGGGTACAGCTTCCTACACCTTACATCAGGGGGAGGGGGGGGTACAGATTCCTGCACCTTACATCAGGGGGAGGGGGGTACAGCTTCCTACACCTTACATCAGGGGGAGGGGGGGGTACAGCTTCCTACACCTTACATCAGGGGGAGGGGGGGTACAGCTTCCTACACCTTACATCAGGGGGAGGGGGGTACAGCTTCCTACACCTTACATCAGGGGGAGGGGGGTACAGCTTTCTGCACCTTACATCAGGGGGAGGGGGGGGGTACAGCTTCCTACACCTTACATCAGGGGGAGGGGGGGTACAGCTTCCTACACCTTACATCAGGGGGAGGGGGGTACAGCTTCCTACACCTTACATCAGGGGGAGGGGGGTACAGCTTCCTACACCTTACATCAGGGGGAGGGGGGTACAGCTTCCTACACCTTACATCAGGGGGAGGGGGGTACAGCTTCCTACACCTTACATCAGGGGGAGGGGGTACAGCTTCCTACACCTTACATCAGGGGGAGGGGGGTACAGCTTCCTACACCTCACATCAGGGGGAGGGGGGGTACAGCTTCCTGCACCTTACATCAGAGGGAGGGGGGGGTACAGCTTCCTACACCTTACATCAGGGGGAGGGGGGTACAGCTTCCTACACCTTACATCAGGGGGAGGGAGGGTACAGCTTCCTACACCTTACATCAGGGGGAGGGGGGTACAGCTTCCTACACCTTACATCAGGGGGAGGGGGGGGTACAGCTTCCTACACCTTACATCAGGGGGAGGGGGGGTACAGCTTCCTACACCTTACATCAGGGGGAGGGGGGGTACAGCTTCCTATACCTTACATCAGGGGGAGGGGGGTACAGCTTCCTACACCTTACGTCAGGGGAAGGGGGGGTACAGCTTCCTACACCTTACATCAGGGGGAGGGGGGTACAGCTTCCTACACCTTACATCAGGGGGAGGGGGGGTACAGCTTCCTACACCTTACATCAGGGGGAGGGGGGGTACAGCTTCCTACACCTTACATCAGGGGGAGGGGGGTACAGCTTCCTACACCTTACATCAGGGGGAGGGGGGTACAGCTTCCTACACCTTACACCAGGGAGAGGGGGGGTACAGCTTCCTACACCTTACACCAGGGAGAGGGGGGGGTACAGCTTCCTACACCTTACATCAGGGGGAGGGGGGTACAGCTTCCTACACCTTACATCAGGGGGAGAGGGGGGTACAGCTTCCTACACCTTACATCAGGGGGAGGGGGGGTACAGCTTCCTACACCTTACATCAGGGGGAGGGGGGGTACAGCTTCCTGCACCTTACATCAGGGGGAGGGGGTGGGGTACAGCTTCCTACACCTTACATCAGGGGGAGGGGGGGTTACAGCTTCCTACACCTTACATCCGGGGGAGGGGGGGGTACAGCTTCCTACACCTTACATCAGGGGGAGGGGGGTACAGCTTCCTACACCTTACATCAGGGGGAGGGGGGGTACAGCTTCCTACACCTTACATCAGGGGGAGGGGGGGGGTACAGCTTCCTACACCTTACATCAGTGGGAGGGGGGGGTACAGCTTCCTACACCTTACATCAGGGGGAGGGGGGTACAGCTTCCTACACCTTACGTCAGGGGGAGGGGGGGTACAACTTCCTACACCTTACATCAGGGGGAGGGGGGTACAGCTTCCTACACCTTACATCAGGGGGAGGGGGGTACAGCTTCGTACACCTTACATCAGGGGGATCGGGGGGGGGGTACAGCTTCCTACACCTTACATCAGGGGGAGGGGGGTACAGCTTCCTACACCTTACATCAGGGGGAAGGGGGGGTACAGCTTCCTACACCTTACATCAGGGGGAGGGGGGTACAGCTTCCTACACCTTACATCAGGGGGAGGGGGGTACAGCTTCCTACACCTTACATCAGGGGGAGGGGGGTACAGCTTCCTACACCTTACATCAGGGGGAGGGGGGGGTACATCTTCCTACACCTTACATCAGGGGGGAGGGGGGTACAGCTTCCTACACCTTACATCATGGGGAGGGGGGGTACAGGCTTCCTACACCTTACATCAGGGGGAGGGGGGGTACAGCTTCCTACACCTTACATCAGGGGGAGGGGGGGGGGGTACAGCTTCCTACACCTTACCTAAAAAGTTGTACACTGTTTAGGTAAACATATATTGGGGAGGTTCCTGCAAAATTTCAAGCCAATCAAGCAAGAACGTTTGGAAATATCTTGAGATGAAGAGCTGCGATGGTACAAAAATTACAGTTTTGAGAAAACGACAATAATGTGACACAAATAATTATTGACCAACCCCCAAAAGCCCCCTGTTTAATAAAAAATCTTCTCCAGTGTCTTCTTCTGCATTTGCAATGGATTTTCTTTTTCTTTCTGCTATTTTTATTATATTCTGTGTCTGGAATGATGTGACTCGTCTCTTGTCAGAACGAGTGAGGACATCCAAACAATTTCTGGTGCAGCTTAATCCAAGTAACTTGAAAATTTCTGATCTTTTAAGTTCTCTTTCATTAAATATAGTGACTGCATCATATGCGGCTTTTGTAATCTTTTCCTACAGACAAAAGTTGCTTTAGGACATAATTTCCCAATTGTATATTTCAATGATTCATTTGCATTGTGTGTACCACCGTGCAGCCTATCTTCTTGAGGAGTTCGAATAGACTCTATATACTAACTAAGTCGAAGGCCTTGGTGAGGTCTAGAAATATCATAAAGAGCGGCTGGTCATGTTCTCTGCACTTCTCCTGGATATGGCGAAGAGAGAATATCATGTCCGTTGTTGATCTACCTACTTTAAAGCCACACTGCGATTCTGTGTACACCATATCCGCGAGCAGTCTCAGCATGTTGCGTAGCATGCTGACCTAAACTTTGCCTTCAACGTTCAGGAGCGAAATCCCTGATTCTTCTATAATTATTGCATCCCCGCGGTCACCTTTGTTTTTGTAAATCGTCCCAATGATGGCGTCACCAATATCTTGGGAGGGGGGGGGGGGCTGCATCTTCTTCTCAGCAGAGGTATAGGAGGTCAAACATTGGCTGAGCTAGTGCTGATTTCTCGCATTTGATGACTTCGGGTGGGATACCATCTTCTCCTGGAGCTTTGCCGTTTGAGAGGTAGCCGATAGCCGCCGCGGTACTGAAAGTCAATAGGCGATAAAAAATATAAACAAGTAATGTCTCAGTGACCTGACGAAGGCTGTGTGGTCGCAACGTCAATATAAATTATGTTTTTTTGTTGTTCTGGTACAGTAACTTTGCAATTACTTATATATGTTTTATAGCTAATTAAAATCTGTCAGATTATGTTCAAATACGCGTAGCAGAAAGTCTTATGGTTCCTGGAGGTTAAAGCTCATTATCTGGGACTCTAATTTCTGTAAGTTCTTCCTGCATCATGAAATAGCAGTTTGGAGTATATTTAGTGACTTCCATGTTGGGTAAGGCAAGCGGTGTCCGTGAGCAGATTCCTCCCGCATCTCAATCCTTTCGGACTGAAAGAACGTTTTATAAACTTATGTGATACAGAGGTAAAAGAATGAATAACTCGTTTCGTGGGAACCAGAAGAAGAATCGCCGAGTGCTGAAAATATCAACGCCCAAATCCCCTAATCTGTAGTCCTTGTATTGATTGTGATTAGTAGCCTGATTTTCCTGTAAAACATTCCAATGCCTGAAACATATTTATATAATCATTCATAAATTGGCTAATATTTATGTTACTTTCTTCATTTGCCTAACACGGCCTCTTTAAGGCAATGCTTTTGTACACAGCTTAATAAATGAGCAAGACAAGCACAAACAACAACATATTTTATTACCCGTGGTGCAGCTCGAGTGCATATGCTACGAGTTCTGAGTTTGAAACTGCGTGGAGTCAATTTTCCGTACCCAGGATTCTCCATTTAGCTGAATGGGTGTAAATCCTGTTTAGAGCTTCACACTATTATGATCACTCAAGTTATAGCCGATCGCGAAGCAATGGTGGCCACAACATCAGACGGGTTTGTCTTAAAAATGTGATGTGCGCTGTATTTAGATTATAGAGAGGAAAAATGGGTGCCGATCATCAATCTAACTATTATCCTAAGTTACCTTGAATCAGTGGCAAGACAATTGGTCGAGACGACTGGAGGTAACTCTGGATGCAGGCACGCTGGTCTTACCTCCCGTGAGACCAGGGGTCGCTTGAAACCTGCGGGATTCGATCGCCAAACCATTTATATATATATATACCAAAACACCCACACAAACACACACATATGTAATCTTTTCACATAGACTAATAGGTTATACAGGATGTGATGGCGTCTGCCGCGCGGCCAACTCGCCTTAAATGTCCTCTTACAACATGCCTGGCAGGTTACAGTTTTGTAGATCTGGGCTCCTCTTTCCAGCCACGTGAGAACAATGAGCGTGTATTTGTGTGTGTATGTGTGTGTGTGTGTGTGTATTGTTGTTTGCGAATGCCCACAATGTTTACTCTATTGTGTGCCCTGAAAAGGACGTCAAGTGGCAGGTTGTAGTAGTTTTCCTCACATCCCGAGCGTACTGATGAATGTGGACCGGGGTCATCCAGGCGGTTGTGCTATGCTTGGCTTCATCTGCGTGTCACTACTACTACAGGGATCACGTCGACTCCTCACTTCATTAGCCAGGCTGCCATGAAAGCAGCCCGTTTCTATGGAGGGCTACTAGGAAGCCGAGGTGAGGGTCTTGGCCAGTATGTTTTACCTGACCAGACGTCAGTTTTCCTCCCCGTGTGTGTATATATATAGAGGGGTGGGTCGTTGCTGTAGTCAAGAGGTTAAGGCACTCGCCTCTTACAGGGATGCACATAAACTGTGGGCGATCGAATTCCGCAAGTTTCAAGCGAGCCCTAGTCTCACCTGAGGTAATGCCAGAGTGCCTCAAGGCCAGCGAGGTAAGACCAGCATCCAGAGTTACCTCCAGTCGTCTCGACCAATAGTCTTGTCACTGACCCGAGAGACTCGGGATAAGAGTGAAATTGATGACCATCGGATATTTTCTTCACTGTAATCCAAATACAGCGGACATCACACTATTAATACAAACCGTCTGATGTTGTGGCCATTATCGCTTGGTGATGGGCAATAGCTTTATATATATATATATATATATATATATATATATATATATATATATATATATATATATATATATATATGCGTGTTTGTGTGTGTAAGTAAACATGTTTGTTATGTATGTACGTCCAGTAAGTATCCGGACTGATGTAATTTCTAGACAACTAAGAGAAATTAATTTAAATTACGTATAATATTTTTCGACATAGTCATCTGCCACTACAACATATTTGTCCCATTTGACTACGAGCTTCTGTGTTGTGGTAGCGTAGAAATATGTTGGCTGGTCCCTGAGCCATTAGCGATCTTGTCTAACGTGTCAGGACCAGTATCTTATTTACTCACACAATTTACCCCGCCGCCTATCACAAATCTCCCGGTCATTTATAAGGTACATAATACATATTTTCTTGTGTAATTTCCTATCCTTCAGTAAACATTTAAGAGCAGACTACCGGCGTTATTTAACGAAACAGCGAAGGTTTACACACAAAAGGAACATCAGAAATAGATAAATGTTTTGAGATTGAACTTAAATTTGTATATTTTGAATTAATCGTTTCCAGTTTAATTCACCTTTGTTACAGAACCGTAACAAAAATATCACCCAGCACTATTCCTGGCTCCTGCATTTTTACCTGGCGCCTAGATCTTAAACAAATTAGCTCTTGTTGTAAATATTAAGCCTCAAACTGATACGTTAACACAACACACGTCCTTTTTGTAAAGCTGTTTTTATTGCGGCTTATCTTTGTCAACGGGAAGTCACTCGCTTTTCAAAGTCTTTATTATATTGCGTGTATTGCAGGTTACATACAATTTGTTAATAGCCCTTAAAATGCCTAAATCATGGCTACAATGTCCCACAATGACATGCACGTCATGAAATAACAATAAACAAAAAAACTGCACCCAATTCCTGTGGCTTAAACATGCTTAAATTCACTAAGAGAAAATCCTTTTCTCTTGGTTTGATTGTTGCTTAATATGTAGGTCCCTGGTGAGGGATGAGGTAATCCACGTAGAGAAAGCAAAACATGGATGGGCAGGTCAAATGTTGCGAAGAAACGATGGTCGATGGAGCAAAGTGACAGCAATCTGGGACCCCCGAAGTAAGAAGAGATAGCGGGAAAGTCCTCCAATGCGTTGGTCAGACTCCCTTGCTGTACGCTACAACATCTGGGATACCTCTAAAGGAGCACTTACCACGCACTGGACTCCCAAGGCCCAAGATAGGATCCGCTGTAGACGAAGCTGGAACCCGCAGCTACGCGGAGGAACGGAACATCAAGATCAAGAGAAGATATGAAATAATATCATTCAACAACACACCATAAAGGAATATAACATAACATAAAACATTATAATATATTATGACGTAATAAAATGTAGTATTGTACAATGAAGAGCAGTACCATTAAGTGTGATGATGTATTATATTGTACATTACTGTATTGCATTAGTCAATAATAATTTTACAGTGAGATACCCTGAAAAGGGATGTGATAAAATAGAAAGCAATACACAGTAACGTACAGAAATGTAATTTAAAAAGATAAATAAATTACAATCATACAGAATAATATCATGTGATAAATTACCGTATTTTAAGATATATTAAAATTGATCAAATACAATACGGTGTAAGGTTAGGAAAAGTGAAACATAATATGATATTATGAGTAACGATATGGTATGATACAGAATGGTATCGCACGATATAATATGGTATAGTACGATACGGTATGGTATGATTTGATAAAGTATGGTATGGTATGCTATCGTACGATACGGTATGGTACGATACGGTATGGTATGGTATGGTATGGTATGGTATGGTATTGCATGGTATGGCATGGCATGGTATGGTATGGTATGGTATGGTACGGTATGGCACGACATGGTATGGTTTTGAAGCGATATAATATACTTAATCATTACCATAAACTAAAATAAAATAATATAGAACATAATAATAAGATATACTTTGAAAAGATCTGCTATAATACAATATAATACAATATAATATTTAATAATACAACAAACAGTGCTATGATGTGGTAAAATATGATATAATATAATTTAATATAACATGAATATTTATACTATATGATTTGATACAGAAAATGTAGTATGATGTAATACATGACCATATAATGACATTCAAAACAATGCAATACAATGGAATGCATTGCAATGCAATGAAACATATTTATAATATTAAATAATTTAACATTAATACCACATAATACAATATAAAAAAATAAAATGCAATTTTAATACAACAATTACAGGTGGCTGACTGATATAAAAAAAATTATTACATTTTTGAATATTATAGAGCATTAAAGAATACATTAAATCAACTAAACAAAACATAACCAATCATATAACATAAGTAACTTATAATATAAAAAATAAAATCTTGAAATCAATAAAGGATTATAAATACTACAAAATTAATCAATTCAGTTATATTTGACTGCACCCTCTATATAACTATAAGTAACACAGTCACATATAAGATATCTTAATCAATACAAATTGAAGTAAAGTTTCAAATAATATTAATATAAATATATAAACTACACTAACTTTCAGCTCATCAACAATCCACACCAGTTCCAAACATATACATACAGGTATGTGTATGATTATAAATATATGTATGTCTATGTGTGCGTACGTATATACGTATGCATCTATATGTGTACATATATGTATGTGTATGTATAAACATGTATACATATATGGTATTAGATGCGTTTATAACATTAAGTAACCACAGTCTACCTGTGAGGGGGGAGAGTGAGAACCACAACTATTTAATACATATTCTTCTTGTGCTCTCATTCTCATGAAGTCACCTTTACCTCAACATCTTTATTGAGTCGCAAGAGTTTCAAAACTGTGTTTGAGCCCTTATTGAGGATATGTGATACCAGTTATGACTTCTAGAGGGAACAGGAATTGTAATCATGTATGAAACACGTTTCGGATATTTGTGGACACACTCTACCTTCAAAGGGAGACAATACAACCACACTTTCAATTTTAGAAATGGCATTGGGGGGCATTTTTCCGGCAATATCTTTGACATTCACAAAGATTGATCCATAACTGATATCGAACTTTACTGAAGTAATATATATTATAATATATATAAGTAATAAACTTTCCAAACAAGGTAATCCAAGTATAATATACACTCAGATATGACCATTTTAGTATGGTATAAGAAATTTAACATAAACTATGCAACATACAACATTCACTTAATTATTTAACTTCCCACTCCTCATTAATACACAATAATTTCAAATGTGTATAGGTATATGACAACCTTAAATACAATAAAATTATTACAGCCGATCTTTAGGGAGAACTTTTAGAGCCCCTCATTTTAATTAT
Source organism: Ariolimax columbianus (assembly GCA_036924085.1). Taxonomy (NCBI): domain Eukaryota; kingdom Metazoa; phylum Mollusca; class Gastropoda; order Stylommatophora; family Arionidae; genus Ariolimax; species Ariolimax columbianus. Next base: position 117,447,618 of record JAVGWX010000001.1, on the reverse strand, counting down.
GCAACTTTCTTGTGCTATTCATATTCAATGAGTCACCCTCACCTTTAACATCCCTGGTAAACCACAAGAGTTTCCAAACTGTATGTTAGCTCTCATAGAGGTAACGTGGTATCAGTTACGACTCTTCATATAGGCACATGAATGTTAATCATATATGTACAACTTTTCTTGTATATTAGTGGCTCCAACAAAAAGTGAGACAACAAACTCACGATTTACCACTATAAATCAATAAAAGAGAAATTGCGCTTGTTATACATAAAATATCAGAACCGATTTTCCGATTATTGAGAGAACTTGATTTCTGACGGGGAACTATGTATATCATACAATTAGACATAATCCATTCTATGTGTTATTATTTATTTGAATGTGTAATACGCTCCATGTACCAGTATCGACACAATTACTTTATTTAAAAGGATAGTAAGTGGGTAACGACGGTCGACTTTTAAGGGAGAAGTAAAAGCCACAAATTCAGAAAATGCATTTTTTCTTGTGCTCAAGAAGTCATCCCCACCTTCAACGCCTCTATTGAGCCACAATAATTCAAAAAACTGTATCTGAGCCCTAATCGAGGGTATGTGATAACAGTTATGACTTCTAAATGGAGCACAGGAAAATTAATCGTCTATATGTTTTTGAGTATTTGTGGACTCACTCTACCTTCACACGGAGACAATACAACCAAAATTTTATTTTAGAAATGGCTTTATGAGCTGTTACGTTAAAAATATTAAAAAGCTATTTCAAAACCACTTTTAAGATTTTAGAAAGAATATGATTTCTAACCGGGAAACATGTATATCACACACATATACTACATTTCATGTCTCGCTTTTTATTTGCACATTTAATACGTTCCATTTACCGAAACATTCCTTTTATTTAAAAGAAGAGTAAGAATGTAACGAAAGTTAACTTTTTAATGGAGAAGTGAGAACTACAAATTCTGAAAATGCATTTTTTCCTTGTGCTGTGATACTCGTAAAGTCATCCTCACCTTTAACATCTCTATCTTCAGTAGCAAGAGTTCCAAAACTGTATTTGAGCCCTAATCGAGGGTATGCGATACCAGTTATGACTTCTAGAGGGAGCACAGGACAATTAATTGTGTATGTGAAATCCTGTTTTGGTATCTGTGAATACAGTCTACTCTCTACCTTCACATGGAGACAATACAACCACAAATAACTTTATGAGCCTTTTTCTGACAATACCTTAGAAACTACAAAATCTGATTCAAAACTACCTTCGAACTTTTTAAAATAATAGGCTAAGCGTTGGTTCCAAGTAAAACCAAGTATACCGTACACTAACATATGACCCCTTTTAATATGGTATAAGTATTTAAAAGCAAGCTATTAAAAATCAGATTAAATATACACTCATGAAAGGACAATTTAGAGTCACATATTTTAATTCTGCAAATTTCTTATGCTATCTATACTCAATGAGTCACCCTCATCTTTAACATCTCTGGTGATCCATAAGAGTTTCCAAACTGTATATATACCCTCATGGAGGTGACACGATATCGGTTACGACTCATCATAAAGGCACAGAAAATTTGATCATATATACACAACTCGTCTTGTGTAGTTGTGGCTCCAATGTACCTACACATGGAGACCACAAACTCACAATTTACCTTTAGAAATATATCTCGGAATGCTCTTTTTTGTTATATTAAAATATATGAAAAATATTTCAAGCTGATTGTATATGTTACGCTCCACTTACACACACTTTTAATTAAGAAAAAGAGTAATAAGGCCAAGAAGCGTAAGGAAGATAATGGCAGTCGACTTTTTAAGGGAGAAGTTAAAACCACAGACTCTGAAATGAATCTTTTCCTTGTGCTCTTACACTCACGCAGTCTTCCTCCCTTTTAACATCTCTATTGAGCCGCACGAGTTTCCAAACTCTATGTTGAGAGGACATGATAGCAATTACAACTCATAATAAACGCACATGAATGTTTGATCGTGTATTCAATGTTTTATTCTAATTTGTTAAATTTATATATATATATATATATATATATATTATCATCTTCATGATCATCCCATTTCATATATCCCCTTTATACATTTTATTTCATTGCATTTTCACTATATTTTTCAAATAGATGATGATGATTTTGAAAAAAAAAAGAAAACAGAAAAAAGGTTACTATCATCTTTTTGAAACAAGAAAAAAAAAAGGTGTGATATTCATAAAATAAATATACCCATACACCAATTTGGTACCCCGATCCCTGGAATTAAAATTGAGCATATTTAACCTACTGAGCCAGACTGAGTTCCAAAAAAAAAATTTAAAAAAATGTAGACCGCCTATCGACGATAAGAAGGATCAACGAGAGGATCAACAAATGACATGAAACACATTTGCATCACTGAAACATTAGGTTAGGTACATACAGATAGACACATGCATCCAAGCACTGGTGTATGCGTCCTGATATCACCAAATTGACTACAGTCTGGGGTGGAAATGGACGCGCCTCCGCCAGTAGAAACTAGTCAGGCTAACATCTAAGAAACAAACAACAAACGTTATATGTAGATATGTAAATAAAAACAGGAACCAAGACACCTAACTACATACACATACGTCTTACCTCACACTCTGTTTAATTTTACTTTGTCCAACAATCACACTCTTACACAACTATTATATGCGCCCTCAGGGTGAGGCCCTTCCATTACACTTTGGTTGGGTTGACCTCCGGAAGCACACTAACTAGCATAGGTACATACAAACACACACATGTATCCAAACACTGGTTAATATTTCCTGATATCACCTAAAAGACTCCGGCCTGGGGTGGAAAGTGGCGTGTCTCTGTCAGTAGAATGCAGAGAAGCAAACACATTACACAAAAAAAAACAACAACAAAAAAACAACAATATCTGAATGCAAAATCGATTTCAGTTGCACGACCATCCTGTCAGGGCGGTCTCCTACCCTCTCCCCCCCCCCCACACCCCCAATATGGACTCAAGACCTATGTGTTTGAAACTTGGTATCATGCGTATTTATAGTGAGCATGCATGGTGTATACGTCTTTGTGGGTGTGTGTGGATATATATGTATATGAATGAATCGATGCCTGTGTATGGATGTGTATATGTCTACGAATATGTGCTCGTATCTGGCGGTGTGTGTTCACGCGTATGCATATCTGCTTCCAGATCTGGACTTCAAATGTCTCTAAAAAGAAAATACAATACTCAGATCTTTTGTGTGCTAGATCATTTGGTTTGACATGGCCATCCCAATGTAAGTCAATGCATGGAAAAGATCAATACGGCTGCAGTTTTCCAATACTAACCTGAATGGTACCATTAAAAGATACCAAGAAAACTCACTGTGTCACGGACAAAATAATTCACATTTGTCCGAGCAATATTGACGTCCTGGATGTTCTCTTCCTTTCCTTGTGGGTTGAGGTGGGGAGGGGGGGGGGGTGTCATAATAGGACCAATGTATCCTTCCCTGCATGTCGAAAGAGACCACTAAAGAAGGCTGTGCATAAGGTTCGCAACTTCATCGCGTAAAAACAATTGCTTTTAGACCGGGCTTCAGTAATGTTTTTCAAAAAAGGAGGTTTGTGAAGGGGGTAAATAAACTGTTGTACCTATGCTATGCTTCAACAAATAAAGCGACTGGTTCAGTTAAGTTATGCATTCAATATGCGATTGGTTCAGTTAATGTATACATACAATATGCGACTGGTTCAGTTAAGTTATACATACAATATGCGATTGGTTCAGTTAATTTATACATACATTATGCGACTGGTTCAGTTAAGTTATGCATACAATATGCGACTGGTTTAGTTAAGTGATGCATACTATATGCATACCCCAAACCGCAAAGATTCAAAACACCACCATATCAATGCTAAAATTCCGGCAGCATCATTAAAGTTATACAAAATAAAATGTTTAATGAACCGTTTTTATATGACTGGAATGCATTATGTAATTATAGTCGTCATTTTAGAACGTTATTAGAATGTAAGTGCAAAAAAACAACGTTTTCTTTTTGCACAAAAAGAAACATTTGCATTATAATTTGATTTATCTTATGCAGAGATCCTAAAGAGTTACGGGCCCCAAAACTTCCGCCCACTAAGTCTAATGAATACTGGTTTGTGCGTCTTAGTATCGTCCAAATTGACTGCGGTCTGGGGCGGAATAGGCGCGCCTCCGCCAGTAGAAACTAGTGAGGCAAACACATAACGAAAGGATAATTAAAAGCGAGGAACAAAACGGAAATACCAGGTTAGGTACAAACAGATACACACACGCATCCAAGCACTGGTTTATGCGTCTTAATATCGCCCAAATTGACTACGGTCTGGGGTGGAATAGGCGCGCCTCCGCCAGTAGAAATTAGTGAAGAAAACACATAAAATTAAAAAAAATGAAAAAAAATGTAAATGTAACCTTTATTAAACGATATTACACTATTACTACTACTACTACTACCACAATTACTTCTACTACTAATACTACTACTACCCCTACTACTACTACTACGACTACTACTACTATCATAGTAGTACTATTACTGCTACTACTACTACTTCTACTACTATTACTTCTACTACTACTAGTGCTGCTACTACTACTATTAATACTACTACTGCTGCTACTACTACTACGTCTACTACTATTACTTCTACTACTCCGACGACTACTATTACTATTAATACTACTCTGCTGCTGCTGCTGCTACTACTACTACTACTACTACTACTACCACTGCTATGCTTATATTACTACTAACAATACTATTATGCTACTACTACTACTTCTGCTACTACTGCTGCAGCAGCTACTATTACTACTATTAATACTTGTCTGCTACTTCTACTACTACTGTGCTAGTATTACTACTAGTAATACTATTTTGCTACTACTACTTCTGCTACTACTACTACTACTACTACTGCTACTACTGTTACAATGCCATTTCTGTTACATAAACTTCTTAGACTAGAAATTTAAAAAAATATTTTTTCGTCTTTTTTGCGTTCGCCTTATTTCTCTATTTCCCAAGGCGGTGTGCGTTGCACTGTGGTTTTTATTTTGCGCCTGTCGACCCAATGCATCCGACTTCAGCATTCATTTTATGTAAGAGTCTGCTTCCTCCTGCATTTTCTAATGGTTTGCTTCCCCGGGGTAATGGCCGGTGCTGTGATGGGGATCGAACCCAGCACCTTTGGGTTGTGACCCGTGTCACTTAACCACTAGGCCACGCCGTCCCCTGTTTTCCCCAGAGAAAATATTAAACAGGTAAGTACGTGAGAACTAGTTTCGACCCTGGATAAATAAATCAGTTTCCGCCGGAAATGGTGTGAACATTGGCCGGTGGACTATTGTCTCTTATCTCAGCACACGTGATCAGAAGGTGCAGACAAGGTTTACAATAGGGCATTCATTCCAAAATTCGATTAAAACAGGCTGAAACTGAAATTCAGGGCAAAGAAAAAAATATGAGTTCAATGAGAATTGAACGTCTTACAGTTGTCTTAACGAGAGGAGCATGGTCTCAGAAAGAAAGAAGGGAGGCCACAGAGCCGAATGTCTAGAGTTCGAAGGTAGAGCTTTTCAGATCTTATTGAAAGATCTTTATTCCCTCACAACTATTCTAATCTCCCCGAGATATTTATTCGAACAATATGGTTACATATAATGGTTGTAAGTCTGACAATCAGGTTTGGTCGACCTGGCTGGGCTTCTGTAGAGTATGTCATCTAGTCGGTCAGTCCTGTCTCAACTTTACACTCGAGACAAAGGTGCAAGTCTTAAGTCAAACTGCAGACTAATTAAGATAATGATTGCTAAGTTGTTATCATTTGTGTTATTTACTATAAGCCTCGCCCCTTGTTTAATCTTCCAAATTATATTTGTCAGCGACTGCCATGACTCTATCATGTGTGAAAGTTTACCTCAACACGTGTCTGACTTTTATAGGCAATTTAACTAACATGTTTCATTCTTTTTTTACAATCCCTACCCTTTTGGTAATATACCCACAGACAATAACAATAAAGGTAAGCTTAGATAAACAATACTAAGCTGGATTGTATGATACCCTCTTGCTAACCTCCTGACCCTTGTTTGGCAACAGTTTGGTCAGCAATCTATGAAGTACCTGCTCATGTTAGAGAGATCTTGACCAGTAGTCTGTAATACGTTGGACTACAACTTGTTTGTGTAACATGTTCAGTCATTTCCGATGACCATGATGGCCTGGTAGCTCCTTGCTGACTTCTACCCTCAGTAAGCAACAGCTCTGGACAATAACAAGTTACAACTCGTCTGGTAAAGCCCCTACTCGTGCCCCCTTTGTCTCAACTTGACTTGGTCAGTTCTACCTGTGTCCACTTTGGGACATGACTCTCACAAAAGCTCTTCTTGTGATGCAAATACTGTCTTTTTTTTAAGTATATCTTTTCTATTTTAATAATAATTAAAACTTCTGATGCCTTATATGTATTGCAGAGGACGCAAAGGATGTTTCAATGAGAATTCTTTTCCATTTCTGTATTGTAGCATTATCAGTGAAGTTCAAATCAAATTCTCATCCTCTCTGATCCTCCTTAAAAAAAACCAGTATATATATATATATATATATATATATATATATATATATATATATATATATATATATATATATATATATATATATATATATATAATATTAATATTCATACATACATTTGACAATAACCTCAAGTATAGGAATGGAGATATAGACAGGGACTTCTACTGTAATGTTGCTATCTGGGGCCTCTTTAGTGAAGACTGTAGTAGTATCTGACTCTCAGGTCTTGCTTCAGAAAGTGCAAGTGCTGACTGTGACATAAGCGGATAGCGAACATAGAGACCTCGAGCTTTAAAAACTTGTGTGGATCTACTGTCCTGGCCATGCTGGGGTTTATGGTAATGAAAGCGCTGACATCTTGACCTCAGTGCAACACGTAGTGAGAACAATAGCAATATAAAGAGGGGATATTTTGAAGTTGACCAACGACCGCCTTTTGGATGTGAATACTGCAGTTGATGAACCAGTAGTACACAGATTAACATGGTTTTGGAATTATATGAGGCACCAGGAGAGAGGGGCGCCTGAGGGGACGGAACAGAGTGTGTGCAACCTGTCTACACGCTTCGTCTTTTGCCTAGAAGGACTGAGCACCTATGAGTTTGCCCGAAGTGCATTAACGTTCATTCCTAACAACAGAGCAGAACAGAACATACGCACACACACCCCCTCCCCATTCCTTGCCTACCAAAAAAAAAAAAATTACAAATAAACACACAAAAAATCATTACACACACATATACACTCACATACGCACGAAATCACACACACACTCACGCAAAATAACATCCACTCTCAGATATGTACACTCACCACACATACATACACACCTGTGACACCTTCACACACTCTCACCCAAAATGTTTGTTTATGAATTGTTTTGTTGCTAGTAACTGCGCATGCGTCTACCAAGAATGAAAACCTCAACACAGAAGATCAATAACAGATCATCCGGTGAAGTTGCGATGTTTGACTGTTGCAAAATATCATCTTCATTCACCAGTAGGAGATCATATTCTACAGTAGAGGTTGTAAAAAAAAAAAGAAATAACTAATGTATGAATGAACAGCAGCAGATGTAGCAGAAATATAAATTCTACTTGTAAAAAATGTTTACAGTCCAACTTACTGAGACTTAGAGTAAACGACTAGGCTTCACCAACTTACTACTTTAAACTTAGTACTTAACTTAGTGAGTTCACTTTTCAACCCTTTCTTTTGAGTTAGTTAGGACCAAGCCAAGGCTGAACTTGAACTTCATTGCTACGTCTAGTTAAAGTAATATTAATAATGCATAGTCTACAATTTGTTATTGTAAACTAAAGTAAACCGAACGCAAGATTCATGCAGTTTGACAATGACTCTTGTTTTTAAAATTAGTAACTCAAACTGTAATAGAGTAAAAATGGTACTTGAGAACTCAGAAGCTACTTAACAATTATTATATTACTGTATGAATGTGATGATAAAAGTAACTAAAAGATTTTCAATTGGGAACAATAACTTCGAAAAAGTTCAGATTTTTGTTTCAATGTTATTAACTTATTATACACTTACTCACATTCTGTATGTTTAATAATAGTTCAGTCCAAATTAGTGAACCTCAGTACGGCACATCAAACATGATTGAAATAATCTTGCTGTACATAATATTATTTTGTGCTTCAAAGTTGTTTATGGTTAAAATGTTGATTTCAAGCTGGTTGTGTAGGAAGGTTGACAAGATATTCACAGCTTCTTCAAATCCAAGAGAAATGTCAATAAGATCATCATGATTCATACACAACATAAAGGCCAAGAAAGGCAAGATGAAACAGGCCAAAGTGGAATGGATAACGACTCAGTGTGCAGATATCGAACAAAAACTAGGAAGAAATGATGTCAAGAGGGCATATAAATTAGTCAAGGACTTAGTAAGGCCTGTACAAAGTCGAAATACAACGATTCAGGACTAGAATGGGAAATGTCACACAGAAGCTCAAGACATTCGTAAGCGCTGGACAGAGTACTGTTCGGAACTGTATAAGCATGAAGGTTGAGGTGACCCCAGAAATGCAATGTCTCATGCAGTAAGTCTGATAGAGAAAAATCAACCGATAACAAGGGAAGAAATGTATGAAGCCGTGAAAATGTTGAAGAGAGGGAAGGCTGTAGGTGTGGATAATATCCCAGCAGAGCTCCTACAAGTGGGAGGTGAGGGACCAATTGATACCCTGACATACATCTGCAATAGAATTTGGCAGACAGGAAAGTGGCCCTCCAGCTGGACAAAATCAGTAATTATACCACTGCCTAAATCAGGAAACCTAAATATGTGTCAGAACTATCGAACAATCAGTCTGATAAGTCATCCAAGTAAAGTTCTCTTGAGAATAATACTTAACAGACTGAAACAGGCAGGCAGAGAATATCATTGTCGAAGAACAAGCGGAAAGGAGTACTATCGAGCAGATATTTAATATTCGGCTATGGATGAGAAGTACTCAGAGTATCAACAACTCTGCCATGCCTTCATTAACTTTAGAAAGGCATTTGACAGAGTGTGGCATGCAGCACTATGGTCAACAATGACGCATTATAAGTTCAACAGTGATATTGTGAGGATAATTGCAAACCTTTATGAGCAGGCGACCAGCGCAGTCTCTGTAGAGGGAATGCTAGGCGATTGGTTAAGTACGACGGTGGGTGTGAGACAGGGATGTATACTCTCCCCAACACTCTTCTATATTTTCTTGGAGAGAATAATGGAGACGTCCTGAAAGAAACATGTTGGCACGATTAAAGTGGGTGACAGGCTAATCATAAACTTCCGATTTGCTGATGATATTGATGTATGGGCAGGCACAGAAAGGGAACTCCAGGAGTTGATTGGTAGCTTGGATAGAGCGGCCCTGAGTTTTGGTATGGAAATAAATGCAGATAAAACAAAGCTCATGACCAATAACATAGCAGGGTTTAAATCTGTAATAGAGGCAAATGGGCAGGAACTTAAGGTGGTAAAACGTTTCAAATATCTGGGATCATTGATCAGTGAAGAGGGATCAAAGCCAGAGGTAATTGCAAGAATAGCACAAACAACAGTGGCACTGACTCGGCTGAAACCTATATGGCACGACAAGCGGCTCCCCCTCGGCATAAAAGTTAGACTAATGCGCTCATTGGTGCTATCAATATTTCTGTATGCCTGAGAGACCTGGACCATCACAGCAGATATCCAGGGCAGAATACATGCAATGGAAATGAGGTGCTATAGAAAACTCCAAAATGTTACATATAAAGATCGTATCACGAACGTAGAAATACATCAGAGAGTTGAAGACACTATTGGTCCATTTGAAGATCTGTTCACAGCTATCAAAATACGAAAGATGGCCTGGTGCGGGCACGTCGCGAGGTCCAACGGAATTACCAACTCGGTACTCTTTGGTTCCGTACCGGGACAGAGAGGGCGAGGACGTCCAAGGAAGAGATGGGTGGACAACATCACTGAGTGGTCAGGCCTTCGTCCCAGTGAGATACGACAGGCGGCGACAGATAGAGAGGGATGGCATGGGATTTTGGGAGTGTATTCATGTGTGCCCAAACGACCTGATGGGTTACGGGATGAACTGAACTGAATTCATACACAACTTTTGTTGACCTGACCAAGGTCTTTGACATTGTGAGCAGGGACGGACTATGGAAAATCATAGTAAAATTAATGTTGCCACAACACATTCGTCAAAGTTTCACGATGGCATGTTGCCTTATGTACCAAATGATGGTGAACTGTCTGCAACCTTTCCAATCATAAATGAAGTCAAACAGGGCTGTGTGCTGACCGCAACGTTTTTTAACAGTAACACAGTATTTGCTGCCATACTGTCTGATTCTACACATGGCTCTGACGTTTGTGTGTTCATTAGATACAGGATGGATGTACAGCTGTTCAATCTGAGATGTCTAAGGTACCTCACAAAGGTGAAAGAAGCAATAATCTTAAGATCTCCTCCTTGATGTTGACTGCTCCATTAACATTGACAAGGACATGCAGACCCCCATGGATGAAATTTCAAAATTTCAACCGCTTGCACTAATTTTAGTCTTACTGTCAGCACCAAAAAAATGGAGGCAATGGTTCTACCTGCTCTTGGAAAATCCTATCATGAATGACACATCACTGTGCAAAGCCAACATCTACAAGCAGTTGATAGCTTTCTGAGCCATGGCTGTACCCTCTTCAGAGAAGCGAATATAGACTCTGAGGTCCACAACAGGATTGCCAAGGTGAGTGCTGTTTTTGGAAGAATATGAGGAATTGTTTGAGACTGGCAAGGAATCGGTGTTGCCACCAAAATCAACAAGTATTGTGTTATTGTGCTAACCACCCTTCTATATGCAAACAAAACAAAGACAATCTATAACAGGCATGTCAGGATACTCAAACTTCTCCATGTGAGCTATCTCCACAGGCTGCTCAGGATCGGTTGGCAGGATAGAGTGCCCAACTCTGTAGTGCTGAGCAGGGTAAAACTCTGACATCTATTAGCTGCTGTAGAGAGCCCAAATCAGATGCACTTGGCATGTTCTGTGCGTGCCTGATGAGCATCTCCCTAAGCAACTGTTGTTGTATGGTGAGCTCAGGACAGGCAAGTGATCATCAGGGGGGTAGGGGATGAACAGAAGAAATAATACAAAAACTCTCTGAAAGTTTCTTTGAACAGTTTCTCTAATGATGTTACATCCTTGGAGTTCCATGCTCCGAACCATTCATGTCTGATACACTGTGATCACACCTGGTGATCGCATCACTGATAGAGAACCATTACTGGAGCACAGAAAAAGCGAGCTGCATGAAAGGTCAGAATGCAAGATAGCCCAATTACTAGCACACATGTGGCAGAGTTTGTTGCGCTCAGGTCCAGCTGTACTGTCATATGTGGTCACATCTGAATACATATGGTGCTGTCACTATCTTTGCTTGCGATTGGTAGCTATTATTATTAAATGCTCTCTATTGTATTTAAGTCAATTTGATTTGTCAGCCGTTTATGTTGAATTTGGTAATTCCTACTGATTGTAACTTTTAAGCTTTGTTGCATCTGTAAAGACTTTGAAATCATAAGAAGTATTTGTGTAATTGAATTGGTATTATTGTATGTTACGCAAATATTCACATTCATAGATGTTGGGGAGCTTCAATTGTAAATAATCTAAACTGTGGGGTATACCTTATGAGGACAGCAACAGAAAAAAGCAGTCACAGGAAAGAGATTCTATCAAAGAAAAAAAACAACTCACAAATACAATTAAAAATAATGAAACAGATAATTGTCAGGTGTAAGAAACTTTGGTTTCTCATAAAAATGTGACACTATTGCAACACATAATAGAAGGACAGACACTCATCTGAGGGGCAGAAGAAACACTGCAGAGACTCCTTGAAAGTTTATCAGAAAAGCTTAAACATTGATGCCTCCACCTGGGAGGTGTTTGCACACAACCGTTGCACATGACACACTAGTATCACACAAGGTTCTCACATTGCAGAGGCTCAGAGAAAACAAGCTGTAAGAAAGAATAGAATACACAGTGACTTCACAGCCAAGTCCATACATGTGTGCCCTGGGAGCAGCAGAATCTGTAGTGTCAGGATTGGACTTTACAGTCATATAAGATCACGTCTTGCAGCACAAGTCTGATGCTGGTGTTATCTTCACTTCCAACAAGTAACTATTATTAATAGGAGGACGAAGTGAAAGCAAATTGTCAGGAAGAGAGTATAACAAATGGAATTGTAAATTAATCAAGAGATGGATAGCAAGTAGTATTTTATATTGTACCTTCTAGGACAAAGTCTGACAAATTGGGGAAATCGGTGGTCTCGAGGAAAGGTGTCCGCCTCGGGTTCCAGAGGTCACATGTTCGAATCATGGTGGAGGCCGAGATTTTTTTCATGTGGATCTTCTGGTAAAAATTCCCCTGATCTCTGGGTAGTGAGATCTGACTCCCATGTTCAGTGTAGAGGACTTTATAAAATTTCTTGGCAGTTGGAAATAGAAAAAGTAGACTTAATGGGCCGCTGCCCAGACAAAACTCAAATTAAAAATTTTCCGAAGTTATTTGTACCTTTCTCCAGATGGTTTGCTAAGAGCAGCTATAGAGGGTGCGGCTCTACTTAGCTCTAGTGTGTGAGTCTATTAAGATGGACTCGCACATCGGCAAGAAAACTACTCTCCAAGAAACTGAAGAGTCTTCTAAATCAATATTAAGATGTTAAGTTAAATTTGAGATTAAGTCAACTTTAACATTTACGTGGCCTTATTTTCTGATAGTAATTGATACAATATTTATACATTTTTAAAATGTCTGAATTATATGAACATTTGTATTAAAAATTCTAATTGTCCTTTAACAAATTAAAATGTTGTTTCAGAGAAGTCAGGTAATAGGCTACAGAGATGACTATTTCTGGAGCAGCAGTTGTCTTTCTGGGATCACTTACAGCCCTTCCAATATCTTATATTTGGGACACAGTTGCACGCTTTAAAGACCAGAGGCTCCTCTTGTTCACAGCAGGTTTATCGTTTGGACTTGTGGCAGCAGTGCCATGGCTTGTTCTTCGGAAGAAAGTGCAGAGAGTAGATCACTTCTGTGGTAAGTATGTGGATCATATTGAGATTTTAAACTGCTTATGAAGCCATAAAATAGAACCATCTGCAGATTACAAAGAATCACATTTATATGAATCTAATGAGAGCTGTTCTTGGAACTAGGAACTAAAGTTATTGCCCATCGCGAAGGGATGATGGCGACTACATTAGACTGTTTCGTCTTAAAAATGTGATGTGCGCTGTATGAGGATTATAGTGAGGAAGTATATGTGCTGGTCATCAATCTCACTCTTATCCTGAGTTACCTTGGATCAGTGGAGACGACTGGAGGTAACTCGGGATGCAGGCACTCTAGTCTTACCTCCTATTAGACCAGGGGTTCTTGAAACTTGCAGGATTTGATCGTCCACCATTTCCGTTCATCACTGTAAGAGGCGAGCACCTTAACCTCTTGACTACAGCGATCCCCAGCTGTTAGAAATTGAATTACCACTCGCTGATCAACTCTGGACGGATTCCATATCACACCCACCATGTTTTCAACGGTCTGCTGAGGAAACTATGAGTCGGAGGTCAATGAAATTTTGCAAACTTGACGGTTGGTATGTGCTGTACACATCAGAAGTGATATCATCATGGGCATCGTACGTATGTTCACTTGCCGCAGTTAGGTCCGGTTTAATTTGAATGTCCCTTGTATATAAATATATCTTGATCTTGATGACCCTTTCCTCAGCGTAGCTGCTGGTCCCAACTTCGTCTCCAGCGAACCCTGTCTTGGGCCACCGAAGTCCAGTGCGTGGTAAGTACTCCTCTAGAGGCATCTCAGATGTTGCAGCGTGCAGTATGAGGGTCTTGCCTTGGGGGTACCAGACTGCTGTCACTGAGCTCCATCGTTCCGTCATAACATGTGACCTGCACATCTATGTTTTGCCTTGTCTGCATGGATTACCGCATCATTCACCAGGGACAATCGTCATATGTCAGAATTATATAGACCTTGCATACGTTGGTTTTGGCGTGTGATTCTGACCAAGTGTTTCTCAAGGGAGGCCTGGGTCACTCTCAATTTGTCCTCTAGTAATTTTGTTAGTGTCCACATCTCAGCGCCATTGCACACAGCAAGAAGCACAGTGAAATTGGAGAGAGAGGCTTGTAGGTCCTGGTCATGGCAACCGTCCAGGACCATGTTAATAGACAAGAAGGCTGCCCAACCCACGCTGCGACATCTTGCCAGTTCAGGTTCCAGGTTATTCTCCATTTTGAGAAGGTGCCCAAGATATATGTACTCGTTGACATCCTTTAATCATACCTCGCCAAGGAAAACTGGATCACAAGTGCAAAGCGATTGAGCAATGCTTTGGTATTTGAGACATTCATCTCTTCCCACTTTCCTGCCCTCTCCATCATGTAGCTACATCATTTGGTTGACTTCTGCCGCTGACTCTATGATCAGCACTATATATATACACACACATACACACACACACATGTATGCACACACACACACTCCCACATACACACACACATATCTATACATACACTCCAGAGCATTGCCAGGGCCAGAAAGGAGAGCAAAAAATATTAACATAAACCTGCTAAGCGTGGTCTAGGAGGGTTGGGCATGGGGCTGGCTACCTCATCCTGCAGAAAATTTAAGCCACACAAACTTCAATGAATAGGGACAAATCTGCTAAAAATAAATGTATGACTCAATCATCCTTTTTCTTCTACTATGTGGATTGTTTCTTCGGATCTTTTTTTTGCTTATTTTGAGAGGGCTAATAATATGATGCAGAGAAAGCTGTATGGAATCTACGTCGCTAAGCTGCTTATTTTCCTCTAGGAAGAGAAGTACAGACAGACCAAAACACCATGAAAAAAAGAAGTCAAGACGACTATAAAGGAACTAGAGAAGATGTGAACAGAGTGGTAATGGATGGCCCAGGACACGAGGGCTGGGTGTATTTATTGAAGACATGTGCTCCACAGGGAGCTGAAAGTTTTGATGATGTATATCATGCACACACACAAGAATGAGAAACATGCTGTGGTAGTTTATTCACGCTAAATGATTTATCTCTCCACCAGTGCTGTGTCTTCTATTATTCCGGTCAGTGTTAAGCCTTGCCACTGCCATGGAGAATGATGGCCTTATTGCTGAGTTCTTGGGCTACTATCTGAAGGAAGGGGAGCCTTACCTAAAGACGGCTCATGGAACAATGATATCATATTGGGATGGCATTGCCCATTATGGCATGTACCTCATGATGCTGGCTGCAGTGTCCTGGAAGTAAGTTTGCATTCCTTTTTTAGAGCCATCATTATCATGATGTAACAAGTCCTTTGCAGAACATCTCTCATCACAGTTGTTCTGTAAGACTCAATATTTGGCCACTTCTGCTTCATCCATCACTGTCATCTTCAGATCTTATTTGATGTCTTGTGTTGATTTCTCTTTTGTCTGCCTCATTTTCCAGGTACTACACACTCCAGTATGGCTTTTCTCCTAAACCATTTGTGGCGTTTGATGTAGCCAAAGTATTTTAGTTTACTAGACATAATGACGATTGTCAATTTTGTTCTGTGTCCAGCTCCCTTAGGACGTCTGTGTCATTCTTTTACGTTATCCAAGATATTCTGAGACCTTCCCTGTAGCATTGTAGCTCGAAGGATTAAGTTTTCTTCTTTAGTATTTGTGTGATGGTCCATGTTTTGTATTCGTGCATGTCTGAAGGATTTTTTGTTGTTTTGTTAGTGTTCTGCCAAATGCTCTTCATTTTATTTAACTTCTGCGTTGGCAGGGTCATTCTTCTGCTGACTTATTTTTGGCAGCTTCCATTGTTGCTTATAAGGAAACTGAGATTTGAAAAAAGCATGTGATGTTTGAGAATTGTTTCTTTTCCTAAGGTCTGTTTTATGTTTTATTGGTGGTCATTATCTGATATTCAGGCGAATATTTTTTTCTTTGATGTTTCATTTAGCAGATAAAAATCATCTGTTCTAGTCCATCTGATCTCTTTGAGAGTATAACTGTATCATCAGCATATCTTTGTACTCATATCTAATTTCTACTGATTGTAACTTTTAATAATTTTGGTCTTCTGACATTTCTCATTATGGTTTCTGCATAGTATGCATCCTTGTCTTACTCCCTTTTGCACTTCAACCCAGTTTCATGCTTGGCCAGCTGTTCTGACTGCTGCTTGTTGCTCCTGATATAGTGTTATGTAAACCCAAGTCAGAAAAACATTATGCTGTTATCTACAAATGTGTAAGGGACATTAGGGACAGCAGTAAAACTAATACCAGCATATGATAGTCCCATATCAGACACTGCTGCTAGGGATGAAGTGTTAGAGACTTTACTGTACTAAGCCTCTGCCTTTTGAGAGATTGGGTGGCCTGTTCTCTTCCTCACTATCTTTCCTTCCCTGATAGAAAGTCAAATGCCCAGTTACAACTGGGTGCACTGGATTTGTAAATATTGGAAATTGAAACCATTAATTTTGCTGTATAAAGTAAGCACATTAACACTGCTACAGATACATTCTAAAAATCAATCGATCAACACCAACTCTCCACTCACTGTGGAGCATAGGTCCTCAATCAACAACTTCAAAGTCTGTCTGATCCCTGCTCACTTCTCCAACAAAGGCTAAGTCCGTCCTGCATCTCTTAAATTAGATACCAGTTCTCTTCTCAAAGTCAGTTTTGGTCTGCCATTACTCCTCTAACCTTTGGGGATCCAGAACAGTGTACTGTCTTGCTATATAATCTGACTCTTTTAACAACGAATGCCCTATCCAGCACCAGTTTCTTCTCTTTACGCCACGTTCCACTGAGATCTGTTTAGATCTTTCCAGGAATTCAGCGTTGGTAACCTTATCATACTACTTTAAACAATGTATTCTGCACATCACATTATTAAGACAAATCCGTCTGATCTTGTGGCCATCATAGCTTCACGATGGGCAATAACTAACTATATATATATATTTTCTTTCTCTCCTTGGTCTCCTAAGGGTGTCTTAAATATGTTTAAAAAAATAGATTACAGTATCTGCTATTGAATTTTATATTTATGTTAAAATATATTAATAGACACAGTTTTTATGATGTTTGTTTGTTCTTTATCTGATGTATTATTAAATAATTGAGGGACATAGTGGCATAAAAATGTGTGTTTTTTAATAGAATATCTAGGGGACGGCGTGGCCTAGTGGTTAAGTGGCACGGCTCACAACCAGAAGGTGCTGGGTTCGATCCCCATCACAGCACCGGCCGTTACCCCGGGGAAGCTAACCCTTAGAAAATGCAGGAGGAAGCAGACCCTTACATAAAATGCATGCTGAAGTCGGATTCACTGGGCCGACAGGCGCAAAATAAAAACTACAGTGTAACGCACACACGCCTTGGGGAATAGATAAATAAGGCGAACGCAAAAACAAACAAAAAAAAAATAATAGAATATCTGGTACTGAATACTGAATCTCACTTTTTTGTCATTATATATTCACAGTCAAGGTTTTTATGATGTTGGCTTGTACTGGGCAGGATCGTTTGCTTACAGCAAACTTGTGCTTATCCTTGCAGTTCTTACTGGTATGTTTTTACAACTTCTTGCCACATTGTTTCCTGATAATAAATAACCTGCCACTGTTTTTGTAAATAGGCTAGGTTTTCACAGACTTGTGCCATTAGTGGTGAGTTTTCACTGTTTTTTTCACAAGAATTCTGAATTTCATGTTGTGTTGGTTTGTTATCTAGCATTATAGTTGGCCTCGTTGTTGGACGCCTGTGCTCAAACATTTCTGTGCTCTTGCAATTGGGATTCCTATAGCACTTTGTTTCATTGAGTGGTTTCCAGCAGGGAGCTATGTGCGTGGCATTCATTCATTTTTTTGGTTCTTTGTTTGTTTTGTTTGGTTCAAACATAGGTCAAGCTAGTTGCTAAGCATTTGTAGTCATTCACCTTTTTGCAATGTGAGGCATAGGTTTTAACTGCAGCTGGTCCTTTTGTAGGAAGCCTGTATCTGAGCTGTGGCGGAACTGATTATAATGGCAGTGTTGTTTTTACATGATGCACTTGATGGCCACAAGCACAACCCTCTATTGTTGCTTCTTACAACATGCTTGGATGGTGACAGATGTCCCATTCTTTCCATACCAGGATGAGAATAACACCACTGCCATACTGAGAGTATGCAGTATGAGGAAGCTAACAGTGCAGTGTAACTTCACTAGGGTAGAAGTGCACACCCTGTCAATCATACAGTCTGCCGATCGTTACTTACTTACTTTCTGTGTCCTAGGCAATACGTAATACTTCATTCCTCCAGTATTCAGCCATGTAGATTGCCCTGTCACTGGCACTTAGCAGGTCATCCATTCTACAATTGATTACTTTTCACTGTCATATTTATGGAGGGGGTGGTAATTATTTCATTTCTGTTGTACTTTGTATATAATATATACCAGGTTGACTGACGCCTGACAGCGTACGAAGAAGAAGAAGAAGTATACAATATATACAAAAAGTTAACTATACAACATAATATTTCTAACCACATTGTGTTATCAGTGCCAGGATTGGACATTAACAAACAAAGATCAAAGACACATTGTAACAACAGAGATGAAATGTCTGCATACGATGCTGCAGTAACAAGAATGGATAGAATCAGAAACAAAAATATTAGGAGACAAGTAGGTACAACACCAATGCTAGACCTCATCAAGAGACAACAAACCAAATAGTTCGACTATGTGATATGCCAACCACCAGATAGTATCACTCAGAAAGCAATGCTATACAGATACAATGGATACAAAGCCCATGCAAAAGATGGATAGCAGAAATAATAAGCAGTGAAATCTCCCTATGTACGAAGCACATTCTATGGCCCGGTCAAGAAAGCTCTTAATAACTTGACGTTGAAAAACACAAACAGGACAAAATGGCGAAAAGAAGAAGTTGTTGTATGTTTGGTTCTGAAAGTGTACTGTCATTTGATTCTTGAATAGACTGAGAATGTTTGTGTTGTTTTAAACATAGGCTATGCACCACTTTCAAGCACATCATAGCATCAATGCTGTTAGATATGTCTTTTCTTCCTATAATTTAAAATGACATTTAGAAAATCTAACTGTCCAGTTTCTGTGGGTTTCTGTCATTAAGTATCTTGAACTTGTCCCATTATTTATTTAATTCCTTTTTAAATATTAAATGAAATGCTTAATAAATAACCAAACATTTTTCATGTGTGATGCAGGTAAAGATGGAGTCAGTTTGCCATTTATCTTAAACTTTCCATTTCTGGCCATCTGTGCTTTGGTGTTCATGAGATCCCTGAATGAAAAATATGACGAATCCTGTCAAATCCAAAAAGAACTGAAAAAGGTCAGCGGTGTTTAATACATTTCTATAATAGAGTCATAAGTCATAATCGACCCGTTCCTGGACAATGTAGCTAATCTTGTGCTGGCTCCAAATTTGTCTCCGGTAGTGTAGTTTTGTCACAAAGTGACCAGTAGATAATTGGATTGTTCATGCCCCCTGAAGTCACCCCCAGAAGTTTCACTACTTTTGCTCAGCTGCTGCACCTCTACCTCTGCCTCCGTTACCCTTTGTTTTCTTGTAAATTAGCTACTCCTTGGGTGTGCACTAATGAGGAAGCTAAAACAAGGTATTTTACATGATATTTCCATGAAAAACTAACTGGCTGTGTAAACAATAAAGCTTAAATCATAGTGGCCAGCTGCAGTATTCAATGACATTGACGTCAAACAGGTGTTAACGCACAATATGGAGCATTGGGTAGGATTAAATTTAGTGTTTGAAATAACTAGCACACAGCGTAATGACAAGTTAGTGAATTTCGATGCATGAATCCATTTCTGATGTGGACATTGAGCGATGGTATGCTATCTTCTTCTTCTTCTGCGTTCGTTTTCAATCTCTGGCTACTAAGCCCTGTACAGGGCTTCGGCAGGAGTATGCCATCAAAATACTATGTGAACCTGCTTGGTGTGGAAACAGGATGAAGGAGCGGTTCCACAATGCTGACAGCACATTCACCCGTTTTTAATAATAGGAGTGTAGGGATGGCGTGGGTTAGTGGTTAAGTGACACAGCTCACAATCCGAAGTTGCTGGGTTCGATCCCCAATACGGCACTGGCCGTTACCCCATGAAAGCAAACCCTTCAAAAATTCATGCCGAAGTCAGATGCACTGGGATGACAGGTGCAAAATAAAAACCGCAGTGCAATGCACACCGCCTTGGGAACTAGAGAAACAAGGCGAACAAGAAAAAAAAACAGTAATAGGAGGCAAAATATTTGGTTCAATGTAGTTAGAAAAAAACTGCACAATGATAGAAACAAACAAACACATGGATGCACAGAAGGACGTTATGTCGCGGTTGCAGTAGCTGATGAAGGTTGACTGGGGTCCTCCAGGTGGTTGTGCGATGCTTGGCTTCATCTGCGTGTTACTCACTACTACAAGGATCACGTCTACCCCTCACCTCATTAGCCAAGCTGCCATGAAAATAGCCTGTTTCCAGGGAAAGTTACTAGGAAGCTGAGGTGTGGGTCTTGTCCAGTATGTTTTGCCTGACCCTGACTAACATGTCTGATCAGTATATTTTGCCTGACCAGACGTTAGTCCTCCTCCCCACCAACTATAGTAGAGTGTATATACATATATTGTTCAGAATTATGAAACATACCAAAAAAAACCCCCACTATATTTGAACAATTAAATGTTGACAGAACAACGAGATAAGAGAAGCAATATTCTGTATAAAGACACTAGCAGACAACTGGAAAATGACTAGTGCAACATAGGTGGAACAGCCATCAGTCCTTCGGACATCGGCACTTGCCCTGTGTGTTTCTGTAGCTGAATATACTGCACCAGTCTGCAAAACTAGTTGATACAGCAAAAAATGAGGTGGGTTGGATAGTATCAGGGTGCCTAAAACCCACTCCCATCGATTAAATTTACCCCATAATTGGCAAAACATCACCCGTGATCCAAAGCGGAAAATCGAATGAGAAAAACAGGAGCATAACTCCAGACACCCAATGTTTGGATATCAGGTACAGAGCACAAGACTCAAATCCCAAATCCAGAAATAGCTTCTTAAAATCAACAAAGCCAATACAGATAAGCCCTGAAAGCCGCTGTATCAAGAGAAGGTATGAATTGATGCAGGCTCCAGAGATAGAACTTCGGGAGGAACCTGCCCCTGGACATTATCTACCATACACAACATGGAAGTCACTGAACAGACTCTGAACTGGTGTATCACGGTGCAAGAGGAATATCAAATGGTGGGGATACACAAAGGATGACACATGTGACTGTGGTGCAATACAGGACCATGACCACCTGCGCCAACCTCCAGGAAACATGCAATAGGTGCGACATGCTGGAGACAAATGTCAATATAATCCATGTCGCTGAATACTGGATGCATGCTGTATAACGTGGTGCTTGGACAGGGGAAGTAAGTCAGTAAGCAGACAATGGTCAGAAGAGAGAGAGAGAGGCTGAAGTGACTGTAACAAAGACTACAATATGGTGGAAATGTAACAAAGACAACAGTGTGTGTGGGTGTGTGTATACACGCGCATGCAACTGTGAGAGATTACATGAGATCAGTTGAGATGAGACCAGATCAGATCTCCAAGGCTGAAGGTCAGCTACAATGTAGACCTCTGTTTATTACAAATGCAAGCCTCTGTCTACTATCTATTGTTTTGAAGGAGAAATATGACGTGTTTACCATTTTTTGATGTTATTCTTCCACTCATAGTTTAATCTTGTCTTCCTCTTGCATATTTGTCATCTAATTTTTCTTCTAATATGTTTGTCAGCAAAATATGATGTCTAATCTTTTTATATAGCTAATATATTGCCATTATGGGGACGGCGTGGCCTAGTGGTTAAGTGGCACGGCTCACAACCAGAAGGTGCTGGGTTCGATCCCCATCACAGCACCGGCCGTTACCCCGGGGAAGCAAACCCTTAGAAAATGCAGGAGGAAGCAGACCCTTACATAAAATGCATGCTGAAGTCGGATGCACTGGGCCGACAGGCGCAAAATAAAAACCACAGTGTAATGCACACACGCCTTGGGGAATAAATAAATAAGGCGAACGCAAAAAAAAATTAAAAAAATTGCCATTATAATCAGCCACAGAAATAGCTCAGATACAATCTTCCTTTACAGGGGCCAGCTGCAGTTAAAACCTGCTTCACATTGGTGTGAAAAGGTGATTGATTGCAAGTATTTGGAAACAATTTTTCTTTAAAAAGGGGCCAGCTGCAGGGGTGGCCTATGCTTCACATTGGAGCAAAAAAGGCGATTGATGGTGAATATATTTTAACTATCTAAATCTATCAGAACCTGTGTTCTTGGCACTCTCATGTATGGAAGTGAAACTTGGAGCACTTAAACTAATCAGAAGCGGCGGCTCAACACCTTTCACATGAGGTGCCTATGGGGCAAATTGAGGATTGTGTATCATGAGAGTGTGCCACATAATGTGATCTTACAGCGAGCAAACACTCACAGCATGTACTCGCTAATCAGCCAACAACGGCTTTGATGGTTGGGGCATGTTTACCGCATGGAAGGTGAGAGGTTGCCAAAGGAAATCCTCTATGGGCAGCTGGCCATTGAATCTAGAAGAATCGGCCGTCCCACACTGTGATTCAAGGACTTGTGCAAGAGGAACATGAAGTCATGTGACATGCCATCCAATATCCGATGGCTGGGAAACGATTGCTCAGGATTGAGCTGTTTAAAGAAAGTCATTTGGAAAGGGCATAGTAACTGTCAACACCTGTAGAGGCCTTCTGGCTGCAGAGAAAAGAGAAAGCCTGAAGTGATCGGGGGGACACCAAGGCAAGCCAGCCTCTTCAGCATGGTTGTACAATCTAAAGCAGGGACTGTCACTCACGGATCGGCCTTTACAGTCATAGCAGACAGTGTCGAAATACAGGAGACAGAGCTGGACAAAATTCACAAGTGCATGGTCTACAGAGACTGAGATGCCAATGATGATGATCTAATCTAATTTCATTTGTTAATTTCCTTTTTTATCCCTATCATCTGAAAGACCACCTTGTTTGTTTTTATTTTTCTTTCTATGCAAATATGTCTATTATTTCTTCACATTAGACTACTAGAAAAGGCAGTGCTGCAGATTTGAGTATTTGGAGGAGACATGTTGATCTGGCTTTTGTAGCTTACTATGTTTTTGCATCCTGCTTCACTCTCTTCAGATTTGTAGTAAGTGTTATTTTTACTGGATGTATTTGTTCACAAGACAAATATCAAATTAGAGCATTGGTAATTTTACAGTCAATGTTAGTGGAACATTAAACACCTGTGTAAATATTTCTAGTATTGCTTCTGGGATCAAGACGCTGAGCAGCGCATGAGCTGTAGCGGTCAGCGGCACAAAGCTAACTGCCAGCGTCAAGGCCAATGAACCAGAGCTGCCAAGACCCTTCTACACCTCCATGCAGTGATCCTGGATAACAGACTGCATTTGAGCAGGCTGGCTAAGTTGAAGTTATCGAAGAGGGAAGGTAACTTGGTACTCAAAAATGCCTGCTTAAGTCTGATGTGTTGAACAGAAAGGTGAAAATATCACAGTCAGGCTGTAAACCACGACACAATGCAGTCCCTTCTCCGGACTACATTCTGTTACTTGCAAAGCCCTTTTCAGGGCTTGGTAGAGGGAGATTGAGAACGAACGAAGAAGTATTGTTTCTAAATCCATTTGATGTTTAAAAACAGAAATCACATTTAGATATTGCATGCACATTGGCTGGACCCTTAAGATTTACTTAGACAACACTTGTAAGCAATAATTGAGAAATAAACTGATGTTTATTTGAACAGTAATAGGAAAAACTAATGTTTTATTGGATAGTTTTATAGTAAATATTGATTTCATTGGACAGCAGTTGTAAAAAAAAATAATTTTTTTTATTGTGCTTTAATGGAAACAAATAATGTTTAATCTTGCAATATTTAAAAACAAGGTGTTTCATTGTACAATAATGGGAGAAATCCTGATTTTTTTTTTAACCATCACAATACAGAAGAAACTAATGTTTAAACAAATTGTAAATACTTTATAGTGGACACAAAATATTACAAGATTTGAATTTGGTTATAGGAACTAGTATTTATATTTAGTTTTAATAATAACTTTACAATTTTTATTTTGTTTATGTACCCGGTTCCCCCATGCCCTCCAGAACTTTTGCAGAACCCAGGTTGAGAGCCACTGGTTTAGAGAATCAGAATAGATATTCACACAAATCAGCCCCAGCCCCATTCCAGAGTATCAGAGAATGTTACAGATATCCCAGTCTATATATGCTTTAGATTGTATTTTTGTCTTGCTTAACACAAAGAGCAGACAAACAACATAACAGAGTTTGTTAGATAAGTTACATCCCATCTTGAGGTGGAAAGTTTAAGTCAGCTCTTTGGTGGTCCTGTAGAATGTAAACATTATCTATATAGTCTGGATAATTAGGTGGTAAAGAAACAAGATGTGACAGCTATTCGTTGATTCTTGGTAATTGATTGACAGAAATAAGATTTTCCATTGGTGTGTACATAGCATCACTCAAGTGTTGCAGGAACCCAAAAGAATAGTAACACTGTAAACCTACCAAGGAAGTCATAAAAGGTGAATAAGAAGGGTTGCATATGAGGCAATTGGAAATTTTAAGCCACAAAAACTTCAAAGAATATGGACAAGTCAACCATCCATGACAGAAGAAGGTTTTCTGTCAACAGGGCTAATGACATGATGCAGAGAAAGCCACAAGGTATCAGCATTGCTGAATTACTGTTTTCATCTAGGAAAACCGGGGTCCTCCTAGCTGTAGTACAGTGTGAGGTTCCTCAGTAAGTTCACCACAATGGGGATTACAGTGCTGATCCCAACTCGTTGGTCAAACTGCTATAACACAACCAGAAGCATGAACGAAGACATGGAGTGAAATCTTTCTTCTTTCCCACCAAAAGAAGATGAAGATGAACATTATCCGATGTTGTGCACCAACCAATGACAAAGAAGACTCAGAGACAGAATAATTTTACACCAGACTTCAAAATATCATGGATGAAAGTAGAAGGAAAGACATTATGATTTTGATAGGCGACCTAAATGTTAAGGTTGGGAATGATAATATCAGTTTTTAAGAGAGTATCGGCATACATGGAATTCAGACCAAACAGGATAATTGTGAGTTACTTACGGACACTCTCCTGCTTTAAATCAATTGGTGATTGGTGACAGCATGTTTCCACAGAAATAATATACAAAGCAACATGGGTATTACCAGACCACAAGACAGAAAACTAGATTGACTATGTATGGATAAAAGTTTTGATTATTACATAATGTAAAAGTATGTAAAGGAGTATGTGTGGTATCAGTCCACCATCTTATGATAACGAATATGAAGACGAAACACAATCATACAACATGTACAATCATTTATATTTGAGGGACAGTCATTAAGTAACAGCAATTTTATTAATAACATTTTTACAAAAGTGCGAACCATAAATTGTTTGTGTCTTATTTTTCGACATAGTTTCCATGTCTGGCAACACACTTTGTCCATGTCCACTAGGGTGTGGATGCTCTCTAGGAAAAGTCTTTTGGTGTGACCTTTAACCAATTTTGCACCACCTCCATTACCTTGTTTCCAGCTGCTTTGGGATCCATCTTATATACATTCCAATATTTTTGTCTTGAAATCTACAGCTATTTCATCAATAGTGACTCACCTGTTACGACGGACTAACTGGTCCATCTGCTGTTTCACTGTGTCAGTTGCCACTCTTGCTGGTCTCCCACCCTGCAGTTCATCAATGATGTTTTCTCTTCTGTTTTGAAATCTTGTGCATGTGCATACTGATTGTTACAATCCCTACATGGAGTATTGCTAAAGAGCCATTTTATGTCCTGAAATAAGATTTTCCGTTGTACATACTCTACCATGCAGTTTATAAACAAATTTGTGTTACTTAATGACTGTCCCTCATATATATTGGTATCAATATAACCAAAGAAGAAGGTGTTAATAACGATTGAATAATAGGATTTCAAAAGACAAAAGTGACCAAATGGGAAACAACTTCCAAGGCAACGAGGAGGCAGACAGATTGGCAAAAGAAGGTGCAAGACTACCACAAACAGATACTAGTATGACGTACGAAGAGTCAAAACGGCTTATTAAAGCCAGATACATGACCAAATGGGAAACCGAACATACTGGTTACACCAAAAACGATGCCTATTACCAGTTGAACAGAAGAGAGCAGGTCGTGGTTTCAGACTTCGCACTGGCCACAATAGACTGAGGTACCACCTATTCAACAAATTGAAGATATGTGGCACTGACGAATGCCCGTGTGGTACCGGGAAAATGACCGCTGAGCATTTGCTGCAAAACTGCCCGACATACGAGGATCAGAGAGAGCAGATGTGGCAACACTAGACAAGCTCTATGGCAGTGTCGACAGCCTCAGGATGATCGCTGCTTTTTTCGAAAAAATAAAGGTTGATGTCTGACTGCGTACGATGAAGAAGAAGAAGAAGAAAAGACAAAAGAAGCTTTTATTGCATTGAGGAACATAGAAATTAAAAAGAAAAAAACCGTTTTTTTAACAGGCTGCCATGGGTGGCAGTTTTGCAGCTGTAAAAGTGTATTGTGAAAGGGTGGAGCCTTACCTCACAGACCCTCTCCCATATGCCAGAACTCAGGTAAGTAGAATTGTAATTAACCATACCAGTTAAGGTTATTCTGACTAAAGACTAGTTTGAATTATAATTTACAAATAAATGTGTCTTTGTAAATTGATGAGATAAAATGTTTGCTTGTTTTGAATTAATGAGACATAAATAAATGTTTCTTTGTGAATTTATAAGAAATAAATGAATGAATGTTTGTGAATTAATGCAATGTAAATGGATGTTTGTTTGCTTGTGAGATATAAATGGATGTTTGCTTGTGAATTGATGAGAAAATAATTGATGTGTTTATTTATCCATGAATTTATAGGATAAATATGAAGGGTTCTTTCTGTATTGGTGCTACGGAAAAGACAAGATAAGGAGTAGTAGATACTGGTTGTATATAGACTCTGTAGAGTCTTCTAAACCAGTGTAATGACATTACGTTAAATGTTTCTATTGCAGCAAATAATTTATGATGCTGATGACGTAGACATCTAAATGAGCCACAAGTTAGGCATAGACAGACAGATTTACCATTTGAGTACTCTCCACATGCAAGCCTACTTAATCATGGTTGGAGAGCTCCAATTCTTCTTCTTCATCGATCAACTGATCTTATGCTTCTAGTCTGGTGAGGAGACTGCGTTTCAGGTCTTTGCCGGTCCCCCACAGCTTTTTGAGCATGGTCGCTCCCTCAGGCCAGACTGCCTCTCTTTAGTCTGCATAGGTAGGGCATTCTTGCAGAATATGTTCTGGTGTTTGCTTGGGTGCTCCACAATCGCACGTGGCAGTGTCTCTGCGGACCCAATCTGTGGAGGTGGGCCTCGAGTCTACAATGTTCCGTTCTGAGTCTGAAGATCTTCGTCTGCATTCTCTGCCGCTGTCATTTTCTGGCTTGTATTCTTTGTGATGTTCTTTCCATTCTGTCCTCATGAATCATTTTATGAGTGTCTTTGCTTCTTTATAGCTCTGTGGATGGGGAATCGGCTTGCCACCACTTCCGGCTTTTGCGGAGCTTATCTGCTTTCTTGTTTCCAGGGATCCCACAGTGGGCCGGAATCCATTGTATGACTAAATCTGTTTTTTGAGACAGCAATCCTATTTTGTATTTTAATTCATCTTGTTTGTGGCTTGAGATGGCTTGGAGTACACGCCTGGAGTCTGTTAGAATGACCGTTTTTCTTGTATTTATGTTTTGACTGATAAGAACCTGAGCTGCTGCATGAACAGCTCTTGATTCAGCTCTGAAATTGGTACAAGTCGGAGAGCTTCAATGATCCTGGGAGCACTGACAGCAGGAGTAATACTTCTGGCTGGGTCACCCTAGACTGGCTGATTCTTGGAGAGAGGCCAGACTAAGTAACAGGGGGAGCCCTATAGGTTTATCTGCAGAGTTTACCGGTGAGTGGTATATGCTCTGGGCTGCACCAATCCACCCCCACTCCGTGGGATAAATCCATTCATGTCACATTCTTTGCTGTTTATCCTCTCATCAATTATCCCCATAGATGACGAATAGATGTGCGCCAGTGGACATTGCACCTGCCCCTTTGTTTTGGTCTCCCAGGTAGCAGGAAATGCCATGATGCTATCACTGCAGATGAACGGCATGACTGACTGAGGAATCATGAGATGGTCCACTCAGATGTGTGTGCTGCATTTCTGGCAGGATGTGACGATCCTGTGACACCGAAACACTGGACTACCTCTCTTCGGGGAAACTCAAAAGATGCGTCCATACAGTCCCCTGTGATTTAATGATGCCTCTAAGACAGCATACTTTATATGAACTCCAAGTGAGAAAAATATGTGCTTTTGTCTGGTGGACATTAGATTGTCAAGAGCTACCAACTCACAGCTAAAGGGATTATATCGTCATCATCATCAATTGAGTAAATGTTTCTGGGGAATCAAGAGGGAATCTTAAATAATGGTAGGAATAATGATTGCAAAAGTATGCGTGGTCCCATATGAAACCCTGCTGTTGGGGATCAAGTGTTAGAGGTATCGTTGTGGGAGGTCTCAGCTTATTTGAGTCGGAATCGTCAGTTCCCTTTCCTCTCTGCCTTACTTTCCCTAATTGTAAGTTGGGTATCTATTAACAGCTGAATAAACTGGAGCGTGTCAAGACCGGGGTTTGAACCAAGTACCTTTGCCTTGAGAAACCACCTTGATGCTCAATGTTAATTAATAATGTTATCAGTTGTTATGTTAACTCCTGAGTGGTATCTGGGTTGACAAGAATAGGATCATTGTAGCTTCTAAGAATGCTGTAAAATGTGACTAAAGAGGAATGTGCATGGTTGTTCAGAACAAGACATCCAAACCACCATGAATGAGTTTTCAGTTGCATATGACAACTTTTATCCTATTTCAACTGACTTTTTTGGGTACCAGGTTTGCTTTCCCAGTGCGATCCCTATTGTCCTAGCCAGACTACACTAGTGCAGCCTGTTTCCAGAGTCACTGCTTGGAGGTGGTCTTAATCAACTGTGGTTTGCTGACCCTGATGCAAACAGCCAGCTATGAGCCGTTGGCTGCTGTCAGTTTAGTCCTGCTGCATCTTTGGCCTCATTCATGGTTGTAAACACTGCATAGAGTAAGCAACCTCTTCATCTTAAATGAAGAACTACATAAACCATGAGTGGCAAATCACATTAAAGTTATCAAAGGCGTCCTGCAAGAAGTACAACTACAAGGATGACTTCTATTGAAGTTAAAAAGGTAGAATGATGTTGGTTTACTTCTAATTTCACGGAATGACATGATTTTTGAATGTTGGCACTTTGTTGTCTTGTTTTCAGTTGATGGTACAAACATTTTACTTCATTCCCTACAACCTGTTAAGTATATACTCCCTTCTGAGCACAGGACAGGGATGGGTTACCAGATGGTCTCTTGTATATGCTGGTGCTGCTGCACAGGTAACTGAGGTGGAAATAATGTACCAGTTTGTCCCTAGTGTGATGTAGTTTGTCATAGGTTGATTACTTGATTTTATACTTGTTATCATTTTATCAACAATTTTTAGTATCTTACATTAAGAAGACTGGTCTGAGTGGTAGAACGATTAGAGTGCTTGTATCTCACTACAAATGGTTTTTACTGCTGGTCTCAACATGATCTAATCTAACCAGTTTAAAATGGATACCTTACACTTAGGGACGACAAGTCAGTTAGGAAAAGAGCTTTTCACCGCATTGAAGAAAAAAAGCTGAGACTTAGTACAATAAAGTCTCTAACACTTTATCCCCACATGCATCATTTGCTATGGGGCCACCTATGCATTCAATACAAAATAATATATCCCATGTGGATTGCAAAGTCTGTCTTAATGATGACATAATATAATCCTCCACTTTACCAACCCAAGTTGATCCTAGTGTCATCTGTTGTGTAATATATTGCTTACTTAATATTATCAACTTTTCATGTCTTTACAAATGTGATTGTTAGTGTCTTAAAGAAATATGAATATAAATATTGTCATTCGGATTCATGAGTAGTGGAAATATCATACTATAACCTACCAACTATGTTGTACAAGACGACTAAGAAGAATGAAGATAGTCACCTCTTCATGCATATTATTGCCACAGAAATCACAAATAGAGGAACACATTAAGGGCTTTGATGCAGGTTGCTTTCAAGCAAGCTTACAGAGATGCTGCCTCAGTAATCCTTAACCATTAACAGTTCTGTCAAATTTGGCAGAATTGTCTCCATTTGTTAAATATTTGTTTTCCAACATAAAATTCATTAATGTTAAACAAATTGAAATTGTGATCTAAAGACAGATAATAAATTATTTATGACATGAAGTAAAAATATTAATATGAGGTGTTGAATGTATTTAATGTGGATGGGAAAATATTCGGTAATGTTTTTGTCGGTACTCACAATGTCAATTTTTTTTCTGTGTTATCCTATCAATATTATTACCACATTGCTATTCATCTGTGGCAGAATCAGAATCTGAATCAGACTTTTATTTAACCATGTGTAATCCAGAGTTGTGTTCATTGATCTGATTTTTTGTTTGTTTTGGCATTTGCCTTATTTCTCTAATCCCCAAGGCGGTGTGCATTGCACTGTGGTTTTTATTTTGTGCCTGTTGGCTCAATGCATCTGACTTCAGCATGCATTTTATGTAAGGGTCTGCTTCCTCCTGCATTTTTAAGGGTTTGCTTCCCCAGGGTAACGGCCGATGCTGTAATGGGGATCGAACCCAGCACCTTCTGGTTGTAAGCCGTGTCACTTAACCACTAGCCCCACACTGTCGCCCATGCCATCCCCCATTGACATGATGAAATAATGAATCATTTCTCGGGTCTTGACATCCAAATTTCATAGCACGGAAAGCATTTCTTTAACACATTCAACACACGTGCAAAATAACAGATTTTCTACAACTCTATATTAAACGCAAGCTGTGCATACACGGGATATTCAGTTATATTGAAGGTTGTATCAAAAGTCAGGTCATCGCAGCTAAGCAATGTAGTGAAGCACTGGTGTTAGATACTGATTTTGACAGAATCTGGCCTAACTGATGTTTTGCGCGCCACTGATTTCTTTAGATGGGACTGTAAAATGTTAAGGCCTGTAAAAAGAACAACATATTTGTAATTTTGCATTATTGTATACATTTGTTAACATTCTTTTATGCTCTTAAAAAGTATTTTCTTCTTTCTCAGAGTGAATTCTCATTTATTGGATCATCATTTCACTACCGAACACCTTACATTCACCGTCTGCCACAGACAGCTTCAGCTCGATTATTATTTTGGATTTTTAATGGCATCTTGTTTGCAGTGCCACAAATAGCAGCACTTCGATGCCTGAACAACCCACACTTCTACTTGCAAGAACAGGAACAAGAGACCACAGAGCAGGCTGGATTAGTTTTCAGTAATGGAACAAATACAGCTGGCAATAGTAGTACTAAAAAGATAGACTGAGTGCTTCTGATAATAGTTAATATTAAATGATGCAAGATGTAACAATTCTTATAATTTTCAAAATGTTAAGTAAAGTAATAATGATACCAAATGTTATGTTATGTACGGCAGAACTGACGTCACTGTAAGCAGGGTTGCCACACAGGTTATCAAACTTTTTCAGTAGATGACCAAAGCTATGTTTGCTGATGTTATACATAGCTCGCTGGTTGTACAAACTACTGAACCAATCTATTCAAAATTCTTGCAGTCTATGCTTTGTTGATTTATTGATTACAGTGTTGTCATGATCTGAAATATGATCATTGAGTGATTTCCGTCTTTCCATATCTAATACCCCTACTGCATAGCGTAGTGGTTAGCGAGCTAGTTTCGCATCTGCATGGTCCTGGGTTTATTCCCCATTTGAGGCGGAAATGTTTTTTAGACCGCAACGGCTCCCGGGTCGACCCAGCCTTAAATGAGTACCGGTTCAGTCTGGGAAGTAAAAGTGGCGAGGGAGAAGAGATGGCTACTGTCCTCATATGGTCAAGCTAACACCTCACACCCCTACGGCAGTAATGTTATGGGTTACTTTAGTTTACTTTTTACAAGTTGAAAAGGTCCCTCCTGATTTCTTACCATACAGCACAGGCCTATATCAGATGTTAATGAAATATATTTTGTAACCTGACAAGGTGAAAGAACAATCTGTCAATTTGGAACTGAATATCAGCATGAAGAAAACAAGCTCCTAAAAATCAACCCTATTAACAAAGAACCAATCATGCTGGAGGGGGATCAGTTGGAAGAGGTGGATGTCTTTACCTATTTGGGCAGCACCATTGACACATCAGAGAGTACAGATCCAGTTGTACGGGTCAAAATTGCATTCCTGACACATAATAACATATGGAGATCCAGAACATTCAAGATTCACACCAAAATGAGAATATC
This sequence comes from Ariolimax columbianus, assembly GCA_036924085.1. Taxonomy (NCBI): domain Eukaryota; kingdom Metazoa; phylum Mollusca; class Gastropoda; order Stylommatophora; family Arionidae; genus Ariolimax; species Ariolimax columbianus. The sequence continues at coordinate 117,414,709 of JAVGWX010000001.1, read as the reverse complement.
CATTGCCAGTGTCAAGCCGGTGCTGTTGTATGGAACTGAAACATGGAGAATGACCAAGGCCATACAACAAAGACTCCAGTTTCTTTGTTAACAGATACTTATAAGGATAAAGTGGCAGAACATTGTGATGAATGAAGACCTATAGGAAAGGGGCCAATAACAGCCACAGTAAAAACAAAATTAAGAGAAGAAAATGGGACTAGATAGGATAAATGCTGAGGTAGACACCATTCAACATAGCCAGGCATGTTCCCACATGGAACACTCAAGGAAAGAGAGAGGTAGACCTGATACACAGAGACGAGAATGTGAGAAGAAACTACAAATAAATGGTTACTCTTTGAGAGAGGCAGAAATAGTAGTCTAGAATGACATATGCTTGTGAGATGTGGTCAATGACCTATGCACCGGGAGGGGCAATGAGATTTGGTTGATTTAAATATATGAAGTTATCAAATGCTGTATAAATGAAATATGTTATTAAGTGTGAAATAAATACATGAAAGCCATAAATTGTAAAATAAATGAGATGTGGGAGCTATCACTTTTAGCTATTGTGTCTAGTCTAATGTACATCACAATTTCTGAGTCCCCTTGACCTAGCTGTGATGTATATCTGGTCAGTACTGATAATCTATGCACATTAGGGAGAGTGTCTCACCAAATTTGTCCTGTTTATGTTATTCAAGTTAATTCCAAGTTTGCTTGTTTTGATTGATTTATTTACCATGCGGTATCATCTAATCTGAATCCTTTGCAAGGTTTGGGCAGAGGGATCGTGTTTAACTTGTCTGCAACCGCATGCTACTGGGAGTGGCGTATAAATTTATTACATATAGCCAGAAGTCGATATCGGCAGCAAGTTTGGTATAATTAGAAACTGAATCTAATCACATCAAAATCCTATCATTTAAAAAAAAAATACCACAAGAAATGATCTTTCCAAACCATAACAATGTCTGTATGTTTGAAAATCAATGTTATTGTAATATATTTGTGTATTTCTTCGGAATGTTATATTTTACTTCAGAGAAGTGGAAGTAGCTAGATAAATGAAAACAAGTATAAATATTAGTATATGTGCTTGTTCTTGGATAGCTTGGTTAAACTACATGAGAACTGTCAAATGTCTTAGAACACTGTTGTCACTTCTGTCCTTTATTGGTTGTAGGTTTGTAATCATTTCTAGTTCTCTAATGGCTGTAGACTTCATATTTCCACTGTTATGATTCTCAATGCTTGATTCTGGATTATTGATTTTGTCAAAGTTTGATTTCACTGCATTTGCCCATGTTGCTATGCGATATTCTAAGACTGATCTCACATATCCAGTGTTTTTTGTGTGTGTGCCTTCTCTCCTTAATCCATCTGTCACAACTGTGTTCTCATAAATCAAGTAGGATAATCTTAGCTTAAAAAAATATAAATATATATTAATTACAAGTAGGCCACAGTAAGGTGCTCATTTCTCAAGAAATGAACAAAAGTGTGATATTGTGGGTGTTAGAATTCTGCAAGTGTTTGCCTGTTTTGAGGAAGGGGAGATCACGCTTGGTTTTTGTTGGAGAAGGGCGATAAACTTTAAAGTCCTGTCTGAACACTATACACATAAAAGAACCCTTTACAGTTGAAAATAGAAAAATGCAATTTGTTAGCTGCTGTCCAGGCAAAATTTCTACCCAATAGTGGCCTGCATGAAGGCCAAAAGGAGGTGGTCCTCTTTCTTGCGAAGACACAACAGGCCAACCACTTGTTTCTCTGCACACTCGATTACAAGTACAGTAACACCTCAACTTAAGTAACCTGCGACTTACATAAATCCACAGTAACATAGATTTCTAAAATTAATTGCAATTCTGAGAACTACAATGGATTCTAACACCGATCGGTTCGAGAATGTTAGCCACTGTATCTATTCTGATATATGTCTAGTTACAAGACCATCTACAATGACAAGAAATGTGTGATCACACAGTCTTAACTTAACTCTAGATATGTTTGTAAGATGTTGCTCACAAGAAAGTCAGGATAACTCAGACTACCCTGACAGCCCTCAGCCTTTAACATGGAGAGGGAGTCAGGTGAAAGTTGCTGCAGGACACCATTTCTCTCTGCCATCATCCTCTCCAGCATCGGCTCTAGCCCTACAGAACCAACTTAACTGCATGCACTGTTGATATAAACATAGACAGAGACAAATATGTCACAAGACATTGTTGATGGGAATAGTGAATACCCCAGTGTGTGTTTGTTTTCTCTATATATCATTTTCATACTTATATAATTTGTATCAGAGTAAATACTGCTACATGATGTCTGTCTCTCTTGTGACCGGTATGAAAAAATAAAGTTTTTTTCCACTGTTACCTTGTGTAATATTGCAGTTTCTTATGAAGTTACACTCAAGTAATCTGCATATTCAACTTATGCAAGTTATGTAACCCAAAGACGTGACCTTTATATAAATCGGACTGTTACTGTATATACAAAAAAGAAAATCAGCACTCAGGGGCAGAAGAGGAACCACTAAAAGAAGAGAAGAGATGTTAGGTAAGAATATTGTCATAGTCAGAAATATATATTTAAATATATTACAACCTAGTACAGCACAGATGGCGGTCCAGTGTATTGTCAACAAAAACGCTTCCAGGAGCCGACTGCGACTCGGATCATGAATTACTGGTTACTGTGCTTATGATAAGACTATGAATGATGAACACAGGTGCACGACCAATACGTCTCGATGTGCAAGCAATACCATATGAATATAACGCCGAAATACAAAACAAGTTTGAGGCACTAATGGCAACGCAAGAAAACATGTCTACTTAAGAATTGGTGTCACAAGGGACAGAAGCACTCATCTCAACTGCACAGGACATTATTATTACTTACTTACTTACTTTCCGTGTCCAAACACCATGTCATACAGCATCCGTCCAGTATTCAGCAACTTGAACTGCCTTGTCGTTCGCCTCCATCATGTCACAAGTTTCAGGGAGGTTGGGGCAGGTCATCAGATGATCTTGGTCCTGAACTGCGCCGCATTCACATGTGTCAACATCTGAGTATCCCCATTTCTTCAAGTTCGCTCTGCATCTTGAGACACCAGTTCGAAGTCTGTTCATTGCCTTCCACACAGCGTAGGGCAGGTGGTGTCCAGGCACAGCCTCTTCCTTGAGCTCTATCCATGGATCCTGCATTGTTTCGCGCCACCTCTTGATGCGTTGACCTTCCGGGCTTGTCTGGATGGTCTCTGTCGATTTTTAGAAACTGTCTTGATTTAAGTCTTGTGGCTTGTTCCTGATGGCCAAACATCGGGTGTCTGGGGTCGTTTTCCTGTTTCCCTCGTTCGGTTTCCGCAGCTACACCTCTTCTTATATCCGGTGGTGCAATGCCAATTAAGGGATATATTTTATTTGTGGGGATGGGTTTAAGGCACCCCAACATAATCCTGCCAATCTCGTTCACTGCAGTATCAACTTGTTTTGCAGGGGCGGAGTTTTTCCAGACGGGCTGCATATTCCGCTGCGGAAAGGCACAGGGCAGTCGCTGATGTGCGTAAGACTGTTGGCTGAGCACCCCATGTTGTGCCAGTCAATTTTCGGATAATGTTGTTTCTCGCATGTACCTTACGCTTTGTCTTCTGGCAGTGTGTCATATAGGATAATGTGCGATCCAACTTTACACCCAGGTATTTGGGAGCCGGACAGTGTTCAAGATCCTGTCTTTGCTATCTGATCCGTAGTTCTCTGTTTGCCTCTCTGTTCTTGAGTTGATAGGCGCGTACCTGAGTTTTGCTAGGGTTGGGTTTTAGGTGGTTTTCCCGATAATACTCTGCGAGGTCATTCAGAGAGCGTGTTAGTTTACTTTCTACCTCCTCAAAGGCATTAGACTGAGCAGCGACTGCTGTGTCATCGACGTATATAAATTTCCTTGTGTCTGTATCCATAGGTCGGTCATTGGTATAGATATTGTATAGCATGGGAGCAAGGGAGCAAGAACACTTCCTTGAGCCAGGCCGTTGGTTTGATTTCGCCATCTGCTCTCTGTATTCCCCAAGGTTACATAGAATCGCCTGTTTTGAAGTAAACATTTGATTATGTAAGACAGACGCCAGTCTTTCGTCATGTTGTATACCTTTGCCTGCAACCTATGACCTATGATGATTTACTGTGTCGTAGGCAGCGCTTAGGTCTATATATGCCACTCCAGTCACCTGTTTCTGCTCAAAACCATCCTCTATTAGTTGTGTCAAATTGAGAATTTGACTATGCAAGATCTCCCAGGTCTGAATCCAGCTTGTTCCTTGATCAGCCTCAGCTTGTTCCTTGATCAGCCTCGAGTCTATCCAGGGAGAGATGCGGTTCAGGATCATCCTTTCAAATACCTTGTATAGGTGGCATAAGAGCGACACTGGTCGAAAATTCTTTGGGTCTGTTGGAGTTTTCCCAGGCTTTAGCAGGGCAACCACGAGTGCTTTCCTCCAGATTTTGGGAATATTCAAGGATTCGACGCAAATGTTCATGAGATTTAGTAGCGTTGATTGTTATTGGTCCAAACTGTTTAATTTGCTCTGTTCTCAAGTCATCGGGGCCAGCTGCTTTATTGGATTTTGTTTGCTTTATTGCTGCACTTAATTCTTCAATTGTGAAAGGTGCGCCCAGTATATCACTCTCTACCTCGCGTTGTCGTTGGGTCCTTGTTTGTCCCGTTTTATAGTTGGTTTTGCCATTCATCAGTAATTGGTGGGCCACTTGGTTAGGAGTAACTTGCGTTATCCCAGGGGGAGCACATGTTGGGTCATTGCTTAAGTTCTTAACGAGTTTCCATGCTCGCCTGCTGTTTTCTGTTTTGCTTCATGTCCAAGTCTTCCACCAGGCTACGCCACATTTGTGTTTTGAATTCTGAGGTGACATGAAGGAGATCTTCTCCAGCCTGGATGGTTTCCTTGCCGAAGGGGTTTGTTTCGAACAGCAGTTTATATTGCTCGTACAGTGCCTTTGAGTCATCCTTTAATCCAGGTATGTACTGTGATCGGCATCCTCGTGGGATATGTCTTCTGGAGATTGATTTGGTTAATTCTATAAAAGCGTCATAGTTTGCAAGCTTAGGTTCTAACTTGGCCACCTCTGTGTCTAGATCACATGCAAATGGGACCCAGTTGGCGTATTTGAAATTAAACTGTCTTTTGAAGACTGCGTTCTCTGGTTCGATCATTGCTTTAACACTACATATAATGGGTCTATGTTGCGTTCTTGGAATAGGTTCTCCCAAGTCTTTTGTTACATGATTAAATATTTGAGTACTGACAAAAATATTGTCAGGATTATATCCCCTTTTCCATCTGCCACTGTGAAAAGAGGCTGATAGTTTTGGGTCATGTAAGAGTAGTAGGCAGGTGTTCTCAGCCTAGCTCTCTAATTTTTCACCATTGACGTCTGTCTCATTGTATCCCCATGCCGTGCTGTGGCAGTTGAAATCGCCCATGATTATTTGGGTTTTCCGGGTTCTGAAATTGACAGGTTCTTGAAACTCGAAATTGTCATTTGGAGGCTTGTATATTGATGTCATTGTGGAAGCCTTGGTTTTCTTCTTCTTCTTCTGCATACGCAGTCAGACAGTAACCATTATTTTTTCGAAAAAAGCGGCGGTCATCCTGAGGCTGTCGCCACTGCCATAGAGCTTGTCTTGCAGTTCCACTGGTGATGGCCACATCTGCTCTCTCTGATCCTCGTATGTCGGGCAGTTCTGCAGCAGATGTTCAGCGGTCATTTTACCAGTACCGCACGGGCATTCGTCGGTACCACCTATCTTCAATTTGTTGAATAGGTGGTACCTCAGTCTATTGTGGCCAGTGCGAAGTCTGAAGACGACGACCTGCTCTGGAAGCCTTGGTTTGAATTGTAATAGTCTCTATATTTCCTCCATGAGACTGATATACTGATTCGATGTCTAGGTCTGTTGAGGCGAACATAGCGCTTCCACATTTCTCATGGGGTGTCTGCGCAACAAGTTTCATTCTCTGTATATTCGGTCTTTGACCAGCGATTGCGCGATGGGTCTCTTGGACCATTAGGACATCGCAATTACGCTGTTTATATATCTCCGATAATATTGCTTCCTTTTTGCTGGTTAGCCCCTCAATTTTTATTGAAATCAACATGAGTGCTGGTTTGTGAATTGGTTTGTGATTCATAAGGGTTTGGTGCTGAAAGAATTAGCCAACTGACAGTTGTTTCCAGAGGACGCCAAACGTGGAGGCTTTATTATAAAAAGAAAGGACGTAAGAAATTACGGAGGAGACACTGCGACTCGTAGAGACAAGAAGTAAACTGAGACAGGCAGGAACAGAAAGAAATACCGTCAAATACAGAAATTGCACAAGAAAAATCAGGAGAAGGATTAGGCAAGATAGGAAACTATCACATAATGGATACATGAAACAAAATAGAACTACTTCAGGGGCAGGGGAATGAACATGGAGCATTCAAGAAGATTAGATCTCTGATTGAAGAATTCCAGTCATCTATACGGGCAATAAATGACAGAAACAGGGCAACTATTACAGAAAACAAAGACATTTTAGAAAGATGGGTTGAATACTGCGGAGAGATGTACGGGGACAAAACAAAAACCGAAGACATGTCTTTTTTATTATCTTCATGTTTTGTTTAGAGTTGTGTCTGTTTTTATGTATTTTGTCCATTACTTCTTTTTTTGTGTGTGTATCCATGATTTGATTTATTTTGTCTGTGGTTTTCTTTATTTTGTCCATGTTAAAAAATGGTCTGTTGTTTTCTATTATGTTCATTTATCCCTTTATTTTGTCCATGTTAAAAAATTTTATTTTTTTCTATTTTGTGCATGTATTCCTTTATTTTGTCCATGTTAAAAAATAGTCTGCTGTTTTCTATTTTGTTCATGCTTTAAACATTGTTTGTTTCTATGTCCTTCCTTATTTTGTCAATGACAGTTTAAAAAAAATAATGCTATATTTTTGTATTTTGTCCATATTTAATTATTTTGTTTTGTCCTTCTAGAATTGCCACCATCTTGTCTTAAAAGCATGTCATTGCACTTGTTAAAATTGCCATGTGTGCAAACCACACAAACCATAACATGTATGCATGTTTCGCAGGGCTTTTGTTAAGTGATTATAATTTACTATCTGTGACGTAATATTGTGGTTGAGATGCAATTATACTACACTAAGGATTGGTCGCTTGTATGCTAAATCTTTAGCCGTGGTACCTGGCAACCTCCTAGTGTCAGACAAATGGCTACAATAACCATCTGAACAGTAGGTTCATCCTGAGATTCCTTAACATTAGGGCCACTGCACAATGCTATATCCAAGAGCAAATCAAAAAGTAACCTTAATTTGTATTACAGAATATTCAACATTAAGGTTATTTGTTGACTTCCTGTGTTATGTCAGAGTTTGGCATGGGGCTTGTAACCTTATATAAAACAAAGTTCAATAGAAACAGCCTCTACAATAGCACTTCAAACTTTGGCGCAGTCTTAACTTAACGTCTTTATACTGGTTTAGAAGACTCTGCAGAGTCTGTAATATAACCAGTTTTATTTACATTACCTTGCTCTAAACGCTATGCGCATCCAATCTATTCTTAAATGCATTAATTGTCCCTGCCTCAACTACTTCCTGTGATAATGCATTTCAAGCATTCACCATTCTCTGACTAAAAAAATATTTCCTAATATCTAATCTGGACCTTTCTTTAGTTAATTTGTAACTATGTACCTCTTGTTCTTGTAGGTGGTTGTATTTTGAAAAACTTGTTATTGTCTAATTTATCTGTTCCTTTAATTATTTTATAAACCTGTATTGTCACCCCGAATTCTTCTCTTTTCTAGACACTGTAGGCCGATTATTCTGAGTCTTTCCTCATAACCATAATTCTGGAATCCCACTATCATCTTTGTCGCTCTTTTTTGTATTCATTCCAGCATGTTTATATCCCCTCTATGATAAGGACTCCACACCTGTACACAGTACTCCAATCTAGGTCTAACTAAAACTTTATACAGTTTGACAATCACTTCCTTGCTCCTATGTTTAATATTTTTATAATACCTAACATTGCATTTGCCTTTTTCAGAGCTACCTGGACTTGATCACTCACCTTACCTGTATGATTTATAATAAACCCTAGGTCCCTTTCCTTTTCTATCTTTCTATTATTGTTCTCGCCCATTCTGTAATTATGTTCCATATTGGATCCACCCATCTGGATGATTGTACATTTATGTATCCACATTAAACTCCATTTGCCAGCTTACAGACCATTCTTGAATATTATCTAAACCCGACCTCAATATATCCACTTCTGCTTTAGATGAGACACTACTGCATAGTTTTGTGTTATCAGTGAATTTTGCAATCATGGATCCGATATCAATGTCCAAATCATTTATATATATATATCAAGAACAAAATTGGTTCCAAAACCAAGCCCTGTAGCACTAAGCTTTTTACTTCATACCACTTAGAGTACTCCTTATTTATGCCTACTCTCTGCCTTCTTTCCGTTAACCAATATTCAATCCATTTGGTAACTTCCCCACCAATTCCATGTAATTTTAACTTTTTAAATAATCTTTGATGAGGTACTCTATCAAAAGCCTTAGAAAAATCTAGATAAATAATTACAATGTTTTCTTTATTATTGACAATGTATTGACACTTTACAAACTATGCTAGTTAAACTCAACAGTGTATAATTTGCTGGGTATTATTTTTTCCCCTTTTTGAATAAGGAGATCACTCATGCATCTTTCCAATCTTGTGAAACAATCCCTTTTGCAAGTGATTGAGAACATAATATAGCCAATGGTTTTGCTAGTTGATCTATAATTTCTAACAGCAATTTTGAATGAAATTCATCTTGACCTGGAGAATTATCCACTTTCTTCTTCTTCTTCTTCTGCGCACACAGTCAGACAGTAACCATTATTTTTTCGAAAAAAGCGGCGGTCATCCTGAGGCTCTCGCCACTGCCATAGAGCTTGTCTTGCAGTTCCACTGGTAATGGCCACATCTGCTCTCTCTGATCTTCGTATGTCGGGCAGTTCTGCAGCAGATGTTCAGTGGTCATTTTACCAGTACCGCACGGGCATTCGTCGGTACAACCTATCTTCAATTTGTTGAATAGGTGGTACCTCAGTCTGTTGTGGCCAGTGCGAAGTCTGAAGACAACTACCTGCTCTCTTCGGTTCAACTGGTAATAGGCATCGTTTTTGGTGTAACCAGTATGTTCGGTTTCCCATTTGGTCATGTATCTGGCTTTGATAAGCCGTTTTGACTCTTCGTACGTCATACTGGTATCTGTTTGTGGTAGTCTTGCACCTTCTTTTGCCAGTCTGTCTGCCTCCTCGTTGCCTTGGATGTTGCAGTGTGACGGGACCCACTGTACCACTACCCTTTTTGGTGCGGACTGCTGGCACAGTTTGCAGAGTGCTGCTCTTAAGTCATTAAGCTCAGTGTTTTTCTGGCTTTTTAGCGCTGTGACTACGGCGAGAGCATCTGTCAGCAGGACTATATGGCTCTCATTTTCACTGTGTGTCACCATTTCTTCCACTGCCGCCCTCAGTGCCTCTGCCTCCGCTCTGAAATTGCTTGTGTACTTACCAGTAGCGAATGACTGTTATTTTTCTGCCATTTGGTAGGTTCAGGAATGCTCCTGCCCCTCCGTTCTGTGTAGTGTTTGTTACAGAACCGTCGGTGTATGCATGGGTCCAGTCCATGCTTGGGTAGCTTTTCGTTATGAAGCTTAGGGTAGTGTCTCTCCTTTCTTTTTCAGTCTGGCAGTTTTTGTTTGCAATACCTGGTATATTTTCTACCACCTCTGGAAATATATCCTGCCTCCAGGTAGGTTTTCGTACAGTAGTGATGGGTTTTGGTGTTGTTAGTGCGTTTATGGGATCTTCGTGCATCTTTGCTTTGGCTTTTTCTGCAAAGTTTCTCCGCTTTAGTTTCCCATTTCCCAAATTGTTTAGTCTCTGGTACATTGGATGGTCCGTCAGTCTTCGGAGTTTCTCTGACTGCAGCTGGGCTCTGCAGTCTCCTCTATCGGTCATGGATTGCAGTTTTGTAATCTTTTCAAGTTCTACAATTGGCGTTGACTTCATGCCACCTGTTATAATTCTCATGGCTTGGTTTTGAAGTTTGTTAACTTTATCGAAGTTCGCCTTCGCTGCTGTTGTCCATGCCGCAATGCCATACTCGAGAACTGGTCTCACTCTTCCAGTGTACAGTTTCTTTAGTATGCCTTCGTCTGCTCCCCAGCTTGTGCCAGCAAGTTTCCTCATGATTGCCATTCTTTCTCTGGCTTTCATTCGGTTTCTCTCAATCTGACTTTTCCATGTCATGCGCCGATCAAATGTGACTCCCAGATAGGTTGGGTTGTCGTTTGGGCGCAGATATTTGCCGTTAAGACTTATTTTGGTGTTCTATGGTTTATTTGAAAGCGAGAATATTATTAATGTTGTTTTTTCTTCATTTATTTTGACCAGTAATGATTTTGCCCACTCCTCCAACGATGTTAGGGCCTGCTGCTTCCGATTGTTTGCTACTGTGAGATTTTTTTCAGAGGTCCACATAACCAGATCGTCTGAGCCAGATCGTCTGCAAACATGGAGCTGTGGACTCTTCTTGGTATGTTGTCTGTTATGTTGTTTATAAACACCAGGAAGAGTGTTGGTGACAGTACTCCCCCTTGGGGTACTCATTGCTCCAGTGTCACCTTTTTTGCTCATCTGCCCTTGTACTTGAACTCTGGCTGTTCTGTTTTCGAGGTAGTGGCTGATCCATCTGTACATTTTTCCAGATACTTCACTTCTTCGTAGTTTGACTTTAAGTCCCTCTTTCCACACCTTGTCAAATGCCTTCTCTATATCCACCCAAACCGCTACTTTATGCTTTTTGCTCTTGGTAAGCATCCTCTATTTCCTGTGCTATGAGAGTGATCTGGTCCTCAGTGGATCTGTGTTGTCTAAATCCTGCTTGCTGTGGAATTAATATGTGTTTTTCTTTCAGGTGCCACATCAGTCTGGTGTTTATCATACGCTCCATCAGTTTACCTACACAGCTCAGTAGACTGATGGGCCTGTATCCATTTAGGTCTGTACTATCTTTTTCTTTCTTTGGTACTGGTATAAGTACAGCATCTTTCCATGCCTACGGTACAATTCCCATTTTCCAGCTTTGGTTCAGGACTGATAGTAACTTCCTCTTTGATGTTTGGCCCAACCCCATCAGCATTTCGTTTGTTACCCTATCTTTTCCGGCTGATTTCTTTGTCTTTAAAGTTTTCATGGCCTCATTTATTGTTAGTTTTGCGATCATGTGCTCCTCTGGTGCCATATGATGTTGTCATGGCTCTTTTGTTCTTCACTAATGTCTGTAGGCCTATCTGTAGGGACATCAATGTGGTTTGCTCTGGCATAATGTTCTATAAAGGCGTTTGCTGCTTTTTTTCCGGTATGCATGTTGTCGCCCTGCTTGATGGTAATTTGTTTATTTGATGGTGTTTCGTCATTCATGGATCTGACTAAATTCCATAGTTTGTTCCCTTCTTTATCTAGATTCAGGCTTTCTGTTTTTTTTTTTCCAGCTGTCTCTTGTTATTTGGTTCAGTGTTCTTTTGAATAGTCAGCCATCTAACCTACATTTACCTACAGATAAATCATGCAAAATTTAAAAAAAAATGATATCTGCTGTACTTACAAATGGCTATTATAGATTGTATAACTGGTTTATTAATGACCACTGTGGAGGAGGAAACAAATTGTAGACACGTGACAAGTTAATGCCACTAATGACATTGGTAAAATTGATAGTTTGTTTTGTTCAGACTGAACAGCCAGCCATCAAATTTACTAAACAAATAGATAAGTGGATGCAGAATTTGAAAAATACAACTGCTGCATTTAAAAATGGATATTATTTGATGTGTAAGTACGCAAATGTACCTCAATTTTGCAATTGCTTATAAATTCCGATTTCCCCAAACCAGTTTTCGAACAATGGCATCAACATCTTAATTCCAGCTTGCATTTAGTTTACATACTTCTCCTCTCCCACCCCCATAAATCTCAGGTTATCTAGTAGAAATAACATCATTCATCCCGCGAGTCACATATGTCAATTTTTTAGGAACTATTTTTGTTAGTTGTCATTGTGTCACGTAAGACATTCACTGTTCTAAAAATAGAAATCCAGCCAGGGAAGGCCGGCCTAATTTGTGGCTGTTTAACTATGACAAAATAGCGCCGTAATTACCATTTCTTAGCTACCAATTGACTTGTTTCATATGCGGTGTTAGACGAAGCAATCAGTTTACCGATTCGCGCGTTTGCTAACATGTCAGTACGCTTAATTAAACAAAAATGACCATTACAATTTCTAATTTACGTTCATCTGTTTTATGCAAAGGAGTGTCTTCACTAATTCTTCAAAACCTTTTGGGATAGCTCAGCCTATCCTGTCTATTCTAACGCTTTGGTACTGCTTTTCTCATAACATGGCCCACATACCGACGTTGACGCGCCGCTGACGCGCAACACACTGACATCAATATACGTATTGTTATGACAACTGAGTCATAGCTTGCTTGCAACGTGCGCATTGAAACAATGGCATAAATACGGAAAGCGATTAATGCTAGATATGAAGGTCAAGCGGTGGCGGGAATAACAGCACGACAATAAAACATGATGCAGTTCCATACATCACGAGGTGCAGTACCGCGTTAACGATATTTATATCACATTCATTATGTCTTTAAGTTGTTACTGCGAGCAGAATACCTTCAGAATTGTCGTCACAGAATAGAATTTATAATCATAGTCTGTCATGCGTAGAAGGGTAGATGACTGTTTTCCCTCAACAACTACCTGACTTGGGGCGCAGTCGTAACTTCAGATTAATTTTCCTAGACAATTCGTCACGGCATTTAGATTTTCGCGTCATTTTATGCTGTATATTACCAATACATTTTTTTTTGACAAACAAGACACTAATAACCGAAAAATACGATATATGCAAGATAAATATAGCTGAAGCTGCAGTGAGGATGAAATATGAATTTTATGTTTGTCTTTCATTTTTCTGTTACCACTTTCCTTGAGCAGATGCCAGACGGCTGTGTGTTTGATAGAAACCAGAATAGCAGAACCGTCACACGGAGATAATATCGGTCTTCTTCTTCACTTCGCTTTTGTCCTAATTATGCCTTTCAGCATCAGGTTATAAAGAGATTTCTAATTAATAACAATTATTAAGATGATTTGTTGATTCCATCTACACCATGTCAACTACAAAACGCATCGATCGTTCTATTCGGTTCAACCAGCAGCACAAATTCTTGCACAGGATTGGCAACACATACGTAGAGCTGAGCACCGATACAGGATTGGCAACACATGCGTAGAGCTGAACACCGATACAGGATTGGCAACATATGCGTAGAGCTGAACACCGATACAGGATTGGCAACACATGCGTAGAGCTGAACACCGATACAGGATTGGCAACACATGCGTAGAGCTGAACACCGATACAGGATTGGCAACACATGCGTAGAGCTGAACACCGATACAGGATTGGCAACACATGCGTAGAGCTGAACACCGATACAGGATTGGCAACACATGCGTAGAGCTGAACACCGATACAGGATTGGCAACACATGCGTAGAGCTGAACACCGATACAGGATTGGCAACACATGCGTAGAGCTGAACACCGATACAGGATTGACAACACATGCGTAGAGCTGAACACCGATACAGTCCACTGATCTAACAACCGAAGTAAGGATTCTAAGCTTTCTTTATCATCTCTGTAACGGGTCACTATTGAGATAACAAAGTTATTTATCCGCAAATATAAGCTTACAAAAAAACAAACAATCCGCACTGTTCACAAATTTGCGAGACGTTTTGAATTAAACGTCAGTAATCATAATTTTCACAACGCAAATGATGACAAGAAGGAAATGTGGCTGCATTATCTTCTACATATTCTGATATTCAATTGTGCTCAAGATTATGCATCTCATGGGAAAACAGGCGTTGGACATTCGAATTCAGGTGTAGCCCGTCCATTCCCACCGCTACACTCCCCTTCTCTCAACCCTGCTTCGTGTAACAAGAAAGATTCCCGGCTATGGTCAAACGTGCCTGTCTTTCTACAATTCGGTTCCAGAAATCTGAAAATGGGCTCATCCAATAACCCTTAAAATTCGATTTACGAATACATGGCAATGAGGATCATCATCATATGCGTCTCAGTCTGTATAGACCATGCGCGTGGTGCCCTGTAAGTGTTGTCCAGCTCTGTCTCCTGTATTTCGACACTGTCTGCTACGGCTGTAAAGGCCAATCCATGTAGCCAGTAACGTCGAGACTAGATGTCCAATTACCATGTAGCCAGTAACGTCGGGGCTGGATGTCCAATTACCATGTAGCCAGTAACGTCCGGGCTGGATGTCCAATTACCAAGTAGCTAGTAACGTCCGGGCTGGAAGTCCAATTACCATGTAGCCAGTAACGTTCAGGCTGAATGTCAAATTACCATGTAGCCAGTAACGTTCGGGCTGAATGTCCAATTACCATGTAGCCAGTAACGTCCGAGCTAGATGTCCAATTACCATGAACCCAGTAACGTCCGAGCTAGCTGTCCAATTATCATGTAACCAGTAACGTCGGGGCTGGATGTCCAATTACCATTTAGCCAGTAACTTCGGGGCTGGATGTCCAATTACCATGTAGCCAGTAACGTCGGGGCTGAATGTCCAATTACCATGTAGCCAGTAACGTCCGGGCTGGATGTCCAATTACCATGTAGCCAGTAACGTCGGGGCTGGATGTCCAATTACCATGTAGCCAGTAACTTCGGGGCTGGATGTCCAATTACCATGTAGCCAGTAACGTCGGGGCTGGATGTCCAATTACCATGTAGCCAGTAACGTCGGGGCTGGATGTCCAATTACCATGTAGCCAGTAATGTTGGGGCGTTCTTAATAGGTTTTGATCGATGGAACAGTTTAGAAAAGTGTATGAAAAAAAAAAAACAACAAAAATAAACAAACAAAAAAACAAATAGACTTTCAATGTACGAATTGTGTTCAAAATGTATCCGACCTTTGAGCCACAAAATACAATTACTCGCCTGGACTTTTAAAACCCTAAACCCATTGAAAGTGCATTCCTTGAGACTCCAGAAACTTCTCTCAGCGGTACGGCAATTCTTGATAGCATTTCAGGTAGGCCTCTTTGGGAATGGAGTACATCTCGGTCGTCGCATCCAACATGATGTCTTTTCGTGACTCAAATCGAGAATCTATGAGCGGAGTTTTCAGCTTTGGGAACAGTCACAAATCAGGAATCTTTCAGCGGAGTTTTCAGCTTGAGGAATAGTCACAAATCAGGAATCTTTCAGCGGAGTTTTCAGCTCGGGGAACAGTCAGAAATGGGGAATCTGTCAGCGGAGTTTTCAGCTCGGGGAACAGTCAGAAATGGGGAATCTGTCAGCGGAGTTTTTAGCTTGGGGAATAGTGACAAATGGGGAATCTGTCAGCGGAGTTTTTAGCTTGAGGAATAGTCACAAATGGGGAATCTGTCAGCGGAGTTTTCAGCTCGGGGAACAGTCAGAAATGGGGAATCTGTCAGCGGAGTTTTCAGCTCGGGGAACAGTCAGAAATGGGGAATCTGTCAGCGGAGTTTTTAGCTTGGGGAATAGGCACAAATGGGGAATCTGTCAGTGGAGTTTTCAGCTCGGGGAATAGTCACAAATGGGGAATCTGTCAGCGGAGTTTTCAGCTCGGGGAACAGTCAGAAATGGGGAATCTGTCAGCGGAGTTTTCAGCTCGGGGAACAGTCAGAAATGGGGAATCTGTCAGCGGAGTTTTTAGCTTGGGGAATAGTCACAAATGGGGAATCTGTCAGTGGAGTTTTCAGCTCGGGGAATAGTCACAAATGGGGAATCTGTCAGCGGAGTTTTCAGCTCGGGGAACAGTCAGAAATGGGGAATCTGTCAGCGGAGTTTTTAGCTTGGGGAATAGTCACAAATGGGGAATCTGTCAGCGGAGTTTTCAGCTCGGGGAACAGTCAGAAATGGGGAATCTGTCAGCGGAGTTTTTAGCTTGGGGAATAGTCACAAATGGGGAATCTGTCAGCGGAGTTTTCAGCTTGGGGAATAGTCACAAATGGGGAATCTGTCAGCGGAGTTTTCAGCTTGGGGAATAGTGACAAATGGGGAATCTGTCAGCGGAGTTTTTAGCTTGAGGAATAGTCACAAATGGGGAATCTGTCAGCGGAGTTTTCAGCTTGGGGAACAGTCAGAAATGGGGAATCTGTCAGCGGAGTTTTCAGCTCGGGGAACAGTCAGAAATGGGGAATCTGTCAGCGGAGTTTTTAGCTTGGGGAATAGTCACAAATGGGGAATCTGTCAGTGGAGTTTTCAGCTCGGGGAATAGTCACAAATGGGGAATCTGTCAGCGGAGTTTTCAGCTCGGGGAACAGTCAGAAATGGGGAATCTGTCAGCGGAGTTTTCAGCTCGGGGAACAGTCAGAAATGGGGAATCTGTCAGCGGAGTTTTTAGCTTGGGGAATAGTCACAAATGGGGAATCTGTCAGTGGAGTTTTCAGCTCGGGGAATAGTCACAAATGGGGAATCTGTCAGCGGAGTTTTCAGCTCGGGGAACAGTCAGAAATGGGGAATCTGTCAGCGGAGTTTTTAGCTTGGGGAATAGTCACAAATGGGGAATCTGTCAGCGGAGTTTTCAGCTCGGGGAACAGTCAGAAATGGGGAATCTGTCAGCGGAGTTTTTAGCTTGGGGAATAGTCACAAATGGGGAATCTGTCAGCGGAGTTTTCAGCTTGGGGAATAGTCAAAAATGGGGAATCTGTCAGCGGAGTTTTCAGCTTGGGGAATAGTCACAAATGGGGAATCTGTCAGCGGAGTTTTCAGCTTGGGGAATAGTCACAAATGGGGAATCTGTCAGTGGAGTTTTTAGCTTGGGAAACAGTCACAAATCGCAATGGGAATAGGGAGCCTTGAGAAACAGAGGAATGTTGTGTTTGGCCAGGAAAGTTTGAAACATGAGAATAAAGGGCAAGTGCGTTATCGTGAAGGAGCTGCCAAGTTCCCATTGTCCACAGGTCCGGTTGTCTGAGACGCACAGCATTACAGTGGCTAAACACAACCTTCCTGTGGTTCGTCGGGCTCCCCGCTTCCCCTACATTGCTTCTTGTGACTTTTTACTGTTCCCCATAGCTGAAAGGGGTCCGATTTGAGACACGAGAAGATATTACGCGGAATGCGACGTCCTAGCTGTGTTCTATCCCCAAAGATACCTGCCTGAAATGCTTCCAACAATGGGAGGATAGCTGGGAGGAGTGTGTGGAACCCCAACGACAGCTGGGAGAAGTTCGTAGAGCCCCAAGGACCACTAGGAGAAGTGTGTAGAGACCCAAGTAGAGTATTTTGAAGAGGATTCGAGTTTCAACTGGTGAGTAATTGTATTTTTCCGGCCCTAAGGTCGGATACTTTTTGAACACACCTCGTGTATATATAGATATTTATAATGAAGAACAGCAGATTGTGTAAATTATAAATAGTTAGTCCACCGTAATTCTGACAAGTCGGACTATGAATAAGAAGAATTGTTCGTAAACATCACGCGATCTTCCACATAAATTCTAGAAAGCCGGAAAACCGAAGAAGAGTTCACATTTCATGACTTCCGTGTTCGAAAATAAACATTCGCTATGCCATGTTTGAGATCGTGCAACATGCGCCGCACAAGAAAAAGAAAGCTTTTTTCTCTCTATTATTTATCCTTCTCTGTATCTGTCACAATCCGGTATGCCGGCCTACCCATCTCAAATCATCCCTTTTGTCTGTCAATTCTCGTATCTAACCATATCTTCCTTCCTTTGTATGCTCTCTTGTTATTTGTCCATCTCTGACAAAACCAGTATTTTTCTTTATCGCGTTGTTTCTTACCCCAATTTCTTTCTTTATATCTTACTTTTCCTTTAACTTTATCCCTCATTCTTCTTTCCATTCTCTATACCCTTCACACGAATCAATTCATTTAAATTATTTCACTTTCCTATTTATCTTGGTGCCTTCATTGTCTCACCTAATACAAATAAAGGCGAGACAGTATAAAATGAAATTGTACCACAATGAACTCTGGGGACTGGACTAGCAAGCAGCCAATGTTGCTGTTTTTTGTGTGTGTGTTTTTTTTATAACAGAGTGTTGCAGAAGCGCAGAGAGGTTACTGAACAAATCAAATGTTAGCACAAATCTTGTCTTCTGTACCTTAGCATCAACCTACTAAATCATAACCAAAAAGTTACACTTGTAAAGACTGCAAGCAGATGAATATTTAGTTTACAAAACTATCAAATTTCCGTCCTACTTTCAACGATTTCAGGGTTTAACGTTTATGCTTTGATGTCTATCGTTTGATGTCTAGGTTCAATGACTAGGGTTCAGTGTTTAGGGTTCAGCGTCTAGGGTTGGATGGCTAAGGCTTGAAGTCCGAGACTTGATGTCTAGAACTTGATGTCTACGGTTTGATGTCTAGGACTTCTTATCTAAGACTTGATGTCTAGGACTTGATGTCTAAAGTTTGATGTCTAGGACTTGATACCTAAGACTTGATGTCTAGAACTTGATGTCTAAGACTTGATGTCTAGAACTTGATGTCTACGGTTTGATGTCTAGGACTTCATATCTAGGACTAGAGTTGAATTCTAGGGATTGCTGTCTAGGGTTCAATGACTAGCGTTCAATGTTTAGGATTCGACGTCTAGAGTTTGATGTCTAGGACTTGATGTCCGAGACTTGATGTCTAGAACTTGATGTCTACGGTTTGATGTCTAGGACTTCTTATCTAAGACTTGATGTCTAGGACTTGATGTCTAAAGTTTGATGTCTAGGACTTGATACCTAAGACTTGATGTCTAGAACTTGATGTCTAAGACTTGATGTCTAGAACTTGATGTCTACGGTTTGATGTCTAGGACTTGATATCTAAGACTTGATGTCTAGAACTTGATGTCTAAGACGTGATGTCTAGAACTTGATGTCTATGGTTTTATGTCTAGGACTTGATATCTAAGACTTGATGTCTAGAACTTTATGTCTACGGTTTGATGTCTAGGACTTGATATCTAAGACTTGATGTCTAGAACTTGATGTCTACGGTTTGATGTCTAGGACTTGATGTCTAGGACCTGATGTCTAAGACTTGATGTCTAGGGTTTGATGTCTAGGGTGTAATGTCTAGAACTTGATGTCTAAGGTTGGATGTCTAGTGCTTGATGTCTAGGTTTTGATGTCTAGGTTTTATGTCTAGGGTTTGGTGTCTAGAACGTGATGTGTAGGACTTGATCAATAGGACTTGATGTCTAGCGTTTGATGTCTATGACTTGATGTCTAGGGTTTGGTGTCTAGGGTTTAACGTCTAGAGTTTGACGTCTTTGGTTCAATGTCTTGGATTTATAGAGCTGAGAAATAAAGGCCGCTTGCCCTTGCAGAAGCAATGCACTACATATAATAGGTTTCTATTTTATCCCCGATATAAAAACAATTGCTTTGCCTTACCTAGGATCTGAACCCTATCCAAACTGTTTGACTCATTTTATTATAAGCTTGTTAGTTTGAATGTTTTGCTACTCTTTATGATTATGGCAATCCGCTGACAAATTTCTTAGCATAGAAGCTAGCTAGCGTGCCCTTACATGTAAAGGATGGCGTGTTGTTTAGCGATCAGCATTGACGCCCAGCTTCCTGATATGACATCGGATTCGGCTTGAAGGAATCAGCTGGAAGAATGCCGTGAAACTGACAGACAGATGTTGATCTGCTGACAGAACGATGTTGATCTGAAGTTACTCGATTTATGCTTGTTTAGCCCACGAACCAGTTTGCTACAATCAATTTTATAGTTTGGCCAAACAAGAAGTCTAAAAATACCCGACTATAATGCGCGTGCATCTCTGAGTTTCTGAGTTGAGAATATCACGTTCAGATCCAGCCAAAACTAGTTCAAAATACTGGCAAACAGTTTAAATGTTTCGGCCAGGCAGCCCAGGTGTCAGTCTCTTTCATACAACGACACAAAACGGTATCTGCAATAGCAAGTACGGGAGATGCTGTCAGGTTCCATCTAGATATAGATCTCGTCATGTCAACAATTAAAAGGCTATACAAGTAACATTTGATCGATAAACAGTTGTTCGTCACTGCCTGTGTGATTTGTCCTGTATAAGAATTCCGTGCTTTTTAAGCAGCTTACATGACAAACATGCGTCCTGAGTAGTAGTACGATATTCTTTGCGAGCAGGTCAAATCGAGGAATCGAATTCCATGCGTGTTGCAATAGGAATTGTGCAATGACTTAATTATTGCCTCAGTATGGATTTTGATATACTCTTTTCAACACGAACATTTGATATGTTGTCGATTTTGTTGTGGTATACACATGTGTTTCACTGAAGAAAATATAAAATTCGTGGATTACTTAATTGATATCCTGTTATATTTCCTGGGAATGATATCGAGGTAATATTTAGTTAGTATCTGTTTTAGTATTTTGTAAAATTATTACCAAGTAGAAATGGGAAAAGGAGGCGTTACACTGATAGAAATGTGTGCAAGGTACGTAATGGGAATATACATACCGGTATATATATTTACATACATACACACACGCACGCACGCACGAACGCACGCGCGCGATAGGCATCCAGAATTAACATAATAAAACAGCTGTACTCCTGTCACCTTCCAAACTTGTCAAAGGCAACCTCATCATGTATAAAACAACAACGTTGCCATTATAACGAACGGTTGTAAAAGCTCGAATAGAGACTTCATGTAAAGGGACCAGCGTCAGTTGTTATTGTTGTGAATGCCCACAATGAATAAGTTTACTCTTTTTGTGTGCTCTGTTAACGGCGTTAAGTGGCAGGTAACAGCGGCTTTCCCCATATCCTAAGCGTGCTGATGAAGGTGGACCAAGGTGGGTGTGCTATGCTTGGCTTCATCTGCGTATCGCTCACTACGTCAGAGGTCACCAGCTGCAGTTAAAACATATGCTTGACACTGGGGCGAATAAATGAATGAATGCACATATTTGGAAACAGACGTTCTTCAAAAGGATCCATTTGTAGTGGTGGCCTCTGCTTTACATTGCACATTTTGGGGCCAGGTATCCCTTCAATCTTCGAACCCCCCTGTTGTCTAAGCCAGGTTGCAGGGGGGCAGTCTCTTCCCAGGGCCACGATTTGGAGGCAGAATAGTGTCTTGATCAGCTCTAATTCACTAACCCTGACGCAAGCACTCAGCTATGAGTCCTTGACTGCTATAAAAGTATGCACTGCTACCTCGGCTCCAAAAAGGTCTCTGAAAGGGATTGTGCATGGGATTTGCAAGCTCATTATGCACAACAATTGTATAGAAACAGCCATTGCAATTGCTTGGCTGAGGCTTCATCCAAAAGTTCTAAGGCATGGACGTTTAACTTCCGCCGGAGCGCGGGACTGACAGCGAATTAAACAAATATCGACTAGCCATAACAGATGGCCTTATTTGAAAATGTTCAGATATTGGTATTTATATGATAGCAGAACATACTTTTTTGAAATTTGTATTATTGATGTTATTATATCAAGTGATGTCATTATTATACAAAATGCATAAGTATATTAATAGTAAGATACACATTTCGCGAGAGTTTATACATCTGTTTACTATTTCATGTTTATTGCAATGAATATTTGTGTAAATTTCTATGTACGAATAAATTTAAGTTTAGCTTAAGACACATCAGTTGTATTCAATAGAACGTTTCGGACTTCTTGTCTCTCACAAGATGGCCAGTGTACCCGGAAACAACTGAAGTTGTACCAGGCAAAGTGATTTACAGATTCGTTATTTTCGTTATCGTCTTACACTTAACGAGCTTCATTCTAGACAATAAATTGCTCGCAACTGTGATTGCTTCCAATTGACGTTGCTCTCTTCCAATCACAACTTGTACGATTCGGATACATAAATACGTACAATTTTCTTATGAAGGTCAGTTTGTGAAACATCTTTGATTTTTGTCTTCAGGTCTGAGTTCTCTTGCGACTCCATTTGCATAAGAGGTGGAGCTTGTTCCACGTGAACATCAAATGGAGAAGAGAAGATTTTGAAATTTACTTGTTGTACTCAAAAAATCACGGAACCTGGTGTTGAATTCTTTATTCCAATAATTCAACTCCTCCGCACATCGCAATCAAAATCATTGTTGTAGTTCGCAGGGGACAATGAGAAGTATTGTCTGTCCTCAGAAGATTTTTCCAGTGATAAAGTTTATTCTTAAATGACTTAATATGTGCATGCAGCTCATGAACCAACTGATGTTGGGTTTGAAACTTTGCATTGAGTTCATTAAGATGAGTCGTAACGTATACATGACATGCCAGATTATATAGCCAGCGTTTGTTTTCAAACTCTTGCATAGGTTTTACTTCCATGCAAACAAATAACTCATCTTTGGAATCATAGGCGTGCTTCAGCATCTACCCAAGGCAACACACCGGACAGTAAAAGAGGAGGTCTTTATGGCTCAGAAATTCTGCAATTTAGGCGATAGTTTTTGCTCTCGACTTGAAGAAATTTATGTAGGGCACTACCGTGGTCGGAACAAGTTGATTGACTTTACAAAGACATTTTGTTTGGTGAAACTTGCAGTGAAGCACACACACAACTTCTGCATTATTGTTTATTTTATCAACGGGCCGACCTTGAAAGAAAGGCTCTTAGACAGGGTCTACAAGGTAGACCAACAATAGCCGCAAGGAAAATAGTTTGTCGACATCAATTCTATAAACAATTAAAATCTCCAAACTCAGTACCTGGGATGTGAGACCATGTGAAAGACGGGGACAAAAACTCAAATTGCAAAATAACATAATAAAACTTTTTTTTTTTTTTTTTATTTTTATTTTTTTTTTTTTCGTTCGCCTTATTTATCTATTCCCCAAGGCGTGAGTGCGTTACACTGTGGCTTTTATTTTGCGCCTGTCGGCCCAGTGCATCCGACTTCAGCATGCATTTTATGTAAGGGTCTGCTTCCTCCTGCATTTTCTAAGGGTTTGCTTCCCCGGGGTAACGGCTGATGCTGTGATGGGGATCGAACCCAGCACCTTCTGGTTGTGAGCCGTGCCACTTAACCACTAGGCCACGCCGTCCCCATAAAACAACATAACATTAGTATCCCTGGCTCAGTGTAATAAGATGGTCACGCGCAGGTGAAGTTCAGCTAACATCAGTCGAAACAATGAAATATTCAGATCAAGAAGAAGAGAGTACGCCGCGCAGTGAAAGGGCATCTCTTATCCTTGCACCAGAAGTCTATTATTGAGTGGCATACTGCTGGGTTAAGACTGGTTTTGGTATCGTGTAGGACGACCAATGAAATAGAAAACTAAAGCGTCATACCATGGTTCTCTGTAACTAACAAAAATAAGAATAATTTAAAGACATTTTCAACAGCAAGCTGCAATATCTACCGGATAAGACATGCCCAAGAGACTTGACGAAAATAGGAGAGCTGCGTAGAGATTATTGGCAAAAATGGTCATGAGTAATGAATGAAAATAATGAGATATTTGCAGATTTTTGCACGGGAAAGAAACTGACTATTGGAGGAAGCATGTTCGCACACAAGAAAATTCATAACTCAACATATAAAACCCCAGATTATCTAACATAAAATTGAATCCAGCTGAGTGAATATCAAGTGAAGAGGATCTTTGCTGGATTTCGTTGTCTATAGAGGAGCGGATGTGGCAAAATCTAGGGATGGACAAAGCAGACCATGTGCAGCCATATTGTACACAATTGTGAAACAATACTTAAAATGGGATTCAGACCTGTACAGCGTCTTTGTTGATTGTGAAAACATCTTTAACAGTTTGGAATGGAAAACACACTCTGGAAACTACTAAGGTACTACGGGATCCCGTAAAAACTCACCAGCATAATGTAGCATACGTGTGATGCAGTGTCGAGTTTTGCACGTAGGAAAACTCACATAATCATTTAACATTACTCCTAGTGTTCGTCATGGATATTTTTTGTTTTGTTTTTGCCTTCGCCTTATTTCTCTAATCCCAAAAGGCGGTGTGCGTTGCACTGTGGTTATTTTTTTTCGCCTGTCGGCCCAGTGCATCCGACTTCAGCATTCATTTTATGTAAGGGCCTGCTTCATCCTGCATTTTCTAAGGGTTTGCTTCCCCAGGGTAACGGCCGGAGCTGTGATGGGGATCGAACCCAGCACATTCTGGTTGTGAGCCGTGTCACTTAACCACTAGCTCACGCCGTCCCCTCGTTCGTCATGGATGTCTTCCATAATCTTGTCTGTTCCTACTGGCAGCTGATTGAATTATAAAAGAAACTACAGCCTTTGAGAGTATTGCAATTCAGTGGACCTTATTTAACGGTTAGAAACTTGGACTTTGCAGATGGCATAGCCCTCCTATCTCACGGCTGATTATCGCAGCGATAGAGCACTCGCTTTTCGTGGCAATGGTACTGGAATTACTGCAGCTTAAATCGACCCAACTGTAGCTAGCTGACGGCTTGGGTAAGACAAAGCCAGCGAGGAAGGGAACTGGTCACGTCACCTCACAAAGCTGTGGCTTAGTGCAAAGAAGGGTCAAACACTTCACCCCCGACGGTAGTGTATGCTATGGGACTATATTTACCTTTCTACATTTCTCCCAGTCAACCCCAAATACAGAAAAGATAGGCACAGAGGGACATAATCTTCCAGCAAATGGGTCGAAAGATTCACGCAGAACAGCCAAAAAATTGTAAAAAAGAATGCAGTCAGCATCAGGTCTCAGAGAGACATCACTGGATGAGGTAGAGCGTTCCACATACTCAAGAACCATCATAAATATGAGGATGTAACATCAAGGACATAAAAGGCAACAGTGACCTTTGTCATGTTGAAACTAAGTACGAAATCCTTTAAAGTGGGATGCAAATTAGAAAAATCATGTTTTTGCGTTGTAACTTGTTGAAATTGTTGCTAAGGAGGTCAAGAGTGTCCTGTATATGCCATCGCGGTGTAGACAAACAGCATAGTATCATAACTGCAGTTAAAAGATGGCCACCCCACTATTGACATGCAGTAAAGAGGAGCATCCTTCTGTTATCCGTTTTTCGAACAGCGAAAGCGTGAAACCTTTAGAAATTCATCGGGAAATGAAGGTCCAGTACGATGATACTTGCCTTTCACTCTAGTAAGTGTATGAGTGGAGTAGGAAGTTCCAATCAGCGTGAGTAGTGGCTCCAGAATCAGTTGCAACCGTTGACCGTCTCGAAAAGGAAAATCGCCGATTGACCGTGAATGAAATTGCTGGACATCTGGATGTCAATCAATTTTCAGCACATCACACATTCCATGGTGTGCTACAGTACCACAAAGTGTCTGCTAGGTGGATGACACGCTGCTTACTCCAGAATTAAAACAATGACCCGAAGATGCCTGTCAGGAACTTTTGCAGAGCGGTGAAGAAAAACGTGATGGTTTCCTAGCAATAATTGTTACTGGATATGAAACCTGGGTTCCCTACCACGAGCCTGAAATGAGCAGCGAGCAAGGAATGGCGCCATACCTCCTCACCGAGACCGAAGAAGTCTCGCACGCAGAAAACTGCAGGGGACGTTATGCTGACTCTCTGTTGGTATGAACGAGGCGTTATTTTAGAGCACTACACGTCCAGGGGGGAACACTATCACCAGTGATACGTATACAGATCTTCCCATAAATCATTTTCTACCAGTAATCAAATAAAAACGACTTTGGCTTCTGAGTAAAAGTGTCCCTTTGCAACATGCCAATGCTGGACCTCATGCTGCCCATGCACCGGTTGCAGTGATCGATTACCTCTACTTTCAGTGTCTACCACACCTGCCGTACTCACCAGACCCAAATGATTTCCACATATTTGGATGACTTAAAGAGGCATTGAGAGGAACGACTTTTTTGATGATGAGGTCTAGTAGGTTGTGCATGAGTGGTTAGACACGCGACCAAGATCATTTTCTTTACAGTGATACTTACACTTTATAGGCGCTAGGGGACTTGTATGGAAGGTAATGGGGATTATGTCGATATAGGATACAGTTGTGTTTCACTATTTCAGAATAAATTTACCAAAAAAATAATTTCAGATTTTTATTGGAAGCCCCTTCGTATGCATACCAAGCTACGGACGTTCAACTTCAATGTCAAGCCGGCCATTTTAAATTTAACAGAAACAAAGCAGACGACGAAAATCAATATTGATTTAAAGATTGCGTCATTATAACTGACCGCTCTGTCAGTCACTGACCAATGATCTAAGTAGTGGAGAGATATGTTGTTGTTCTAAAGACACAACCAGGCGCCATGAACACTGACCATTCTGTCATTTACTGACCAAGAACCTTGTTAGAAGAACCTCATAATATACTACAACATTTGGCACAGAAACATCCAGTATAAAGACACACACTTGTTTTTGTCCAGCTTTC
This sequence comes from Ariolimax columbianus, assembly GCA_036924085.1. NCBI lineage: Eukaryota > Metazoa > Mollusca > Gastropoda > Stylommatophora > Arionidae > Ariolimax > Ariolimax columbianus. Next base: position 117,388,084 of record JAVGWX010000001.1, on the reverse strand, counting down.
CGAGGGAAGGATGAATGCAGAAATTATTTGATAAAGAACGTATTACCAAGCATATGTATCCTGCACGATTCTGTACGTGCAGTGAAGGCCGATATGGGAAGTAGAACACGGTGATGGTAAATCTCACCATGCAGAAGCAAGTGTCACAAAATCTGCCCATACAAGATGTTTGACACGATAAACATATTTTCTTGAATCAAAATTTAATAAGAACAAGAAGCAAACAGCTATTATTATCTTTTTTTCGTCGCAGTCTCCATTGTGTTCGATACAAGTTCTCCAGCGCCTACAGAATGTAAAGGTTGGTCTAGAAAGAAACGTTTTTTGGTCGCAAATGTTGTCATTTTTCAACTACGTCGCTGTTTCAGGTCTGAAGTCACTTGCCGGGATATCCAGCTTTCAGATACACTGTGAAAGTCTGAAGTCACATTTTTGGATTATGACAATGCAGTTGATGAGCCAGCATTGCACATATTGCAGGGTTTTGAAATCATTCGTGGATCCAGCGGAAAGAAGCACATCGGAGCAGGAGAATGTACAACCAGCGAGTTATAGGAATCATTCATATTTACACGCTTCGCCATTTGCTGAAGAAACTGAGGAACCTATGGATCTGCCCGGAATGCAATGGCGTCGATTCCTAACGGAACAGAACAGAATACCGTAGATTTTCTATCACGATGCGCTTATGTGCTGTAATCGGTTCTTGTGTCACTGGCTGACCCAGACGAAAACAGTCGGTCACAGAACTCACGCTGTTTCAAAACTTCCCACTCCATTCGTCCACACTGCCCACACTGTCCAAGATCTTTCTAGATCCATATCAGGCTCCTGAGTTATCTTCGAAAACAACGATTGATCGAACTTTTTCCAAATGGATGAATAGAGAGAGTGGTCTTCATCACCAGTGTGTAGACGAACGACACCTTCACTCGTACATGTGCGAAAATGAAAGACATGCATTACCATAAAGAAAACTCATTTGCGGATGAATTTCAATACGTTTTGCACCTTCGCTGCTAAACAAAAAAGTAATTGAGAACACTGTCCCTCCTTAATACTTCACTATTAGGGTGACCAAATTTAAACGGCTATTATAACGTCATGTGGCTCGTCTGCTTCGTGGTACAACACGTTTGTGCAATCTTGAATACCGATACTGGATACTTAATGACAACAGCATGGTGTTTCGATTCTTTATAGGAATTATAAGGTTTTTATTTGAAATTCCTTCGCTACTTATTATGTCGCAAGCTTCCTGATAGCAGGCTACATGATGTAGTGATCCCTCTGGGGCGATAAGGAAAAGATGATGATAGTGATAATCTTCCCAAGGTCTCTTATTGGTGGCTTGCCATGGGTCTTATATTGGGGTCTTGTCAAGGGTCTCCTTTTCTGGTCTTGTCTATAGTCTCCTACTGGGGTACTGTCTATGGTCTTCTGCTGGGGTCTTGTTCATTGTCTATTACTAGGGTCTTGTCTATAGTTTCCTGCGAGAGTTGTGTTTATGGTCTCCTGCTGGGGTCGTGTCTATGGTCTCGTAACGTGGTCTTGTTTATGTTTTTCTAAATGTTTAGTCTATGTTTAGTCTAAAGTCTCTTATTGATGTCATATCTAAAGTTTTCAACTGGGGTTTAGTCTCTTGTTGATGTCATATCCTCGGTCCATAACTGGGATTTAGTCTAGTCTCTTGTTAATTTCATATCCTCGGTCCATAACTGGGGTTTAGTCTATTCTCTTGTTGATTTCCTGTCCTCGGTCCCAAACAGGGGTTTAGTCTAAAGTTTCTTGTTAATGTCATTTCTATAGTCTCCTTCTTGGGTTTAGTTTTGTCTCTTTTTGATATCATGTCTATAGTCTCCAATTAGGGCTTAGTCTAGTCTCTTGTTTATATCATGTCTATAGTCTCCAATTAGGGTTTAGTCTAGTCTCTTGTTGATATCATATATATCGTCTCCAACTAGGGTTTACATTCTCTTGTTTATATCATGTCTATAGTCTCCAATTAGGGTTTAGTCTAGTCTCTTGTTGATATCATGTCTATAGTCCCCACCTAGGATTTTGTCTAGTCTCTTGTTGATGTCATGTCTATAGTCATTTTCTGGGGTTTAGTCTAGTCTCTATTTGATCTTTTCTTTAGTCATCTTCTAGGGTTTAGTCTCTCTTGTTGATGTCATGTCTATAGTCTCCAATTAGGGTTTAGTATCTTGTTGATGCAATGGCTATAGTCTCAAATTAGGGTTTAGTCTCTCTTGTTGATGTCATGTCTATAGTCTCCAATTAGGGTTTAGTCTCTTGTTGATGTCATGTCTATAGTCTTTAACTAGGATTTAGTCGCTTTCTGATGTCATGTCTATAGTCTCCAATTAGGGTTTAGTCTCTTGTTGATGTCATGTCTATACTCTTCAATTAGGGTTTAGTCTCTTGTTGATGCCATGTCTATAGTCTTCAATTAGGGTTTAGTCTCTTGTTGATGTCATGTCTATAGTCTTCAACTAGGATTTAGTCTCTTGTTGATGCCATGTCTATAGTCTTCAACTAGGATTTAGTCTCTTGTTGATGCCATGTCTATAGTCTTCAACTAGGATTTAGTCTCTTGTTGATGCCATGTCTATAGTCTTCAACTAGGATTTAGTCTCTTGTTGATGCCATGTCTATAGTCTTCAACTAGGATTTAGTCTCTTGTTGATGCCATGTCTATAGTCTCTAACTGGTGTTTAGTTTAATGTTTCTTATGAATGTCACATCTATGTCATATTTATGAAAATATGATTTCTCAATTTTGATTTTAATCTCCCATTTACAATCCAGGATAAAATAATTTCTCTTTATTACGTGCAGTCTTTGCATTTCAAGCAGGTAAACGAAATCCCAGTAGATGTATATCTTACTGGTCTTGTCTTTCTCGTAACCCTAAGAGTTTGTAGGGGCAACACATCTCATTACTGCTTGTTAAACGAATGTGGGTGCTGTGTCTTGTGCATGTTTCTAACGCTAGTAGGGATGCGTATCGTTTTGAGTGCAGTGAGAGTGGCTCTTAGATATTGAAATGTGTTAGGATGGCCTGTATAGTGTTCTACACAGTATATACATTGTTCGACGAGAGTGAGTATATTTATAAATGACCTGTTCTAACTTATATATTGTTTGTGACAAAGCAAAATTATAATGCGTTATACCGTCAGACCAGCAGAAAATAACTGAGCAATACATTTCAGATTGTCTAAGAGAGGATGGAACAGACGCGTGAGTACTCGTCCTTTAAGAGTTTACTTCATCACGGCAACTTGAGCGGTATTCTCAATGCCAGCATGTACAACTTCACTGGTGCAGACGCCATCCTCATGGCCTTTCGGTGAGATGCTGAAACTTTAAATGTAGCTGTACTAGCTTTGTTCAGATATAAAAGTGTATTATTGATGTTCTTTATAGATATAGTTAGTTTTGTTTATAGTTATAGTTGGTATTATGTGTGGGTGTATATATATATATATATATATATATATATATATATATATATATATATATATATATATAAATATATATATATATATATATATATATATATATACGAAGCGTGTTCAAATGAAACCGGACCAAACTGCAACACGTGAACATACGTACGATCCGCAAGGTGACGTCAATTGTGGTGTAAACTGCACATACCAACTGTCAAGTTTGCAAAATGTTATTATCCTCCGACTCATATTTTCCTCGGCAGACTGTTCAAAACAATGTTTAAAGAATGACATGGGTTAAAGAAAGATCTTCCGAGACCAGGTAAGGCACACATTGTTGCGTTAACTTACGTCCTTCTTTAGACACCGTTGTCAAGTTTATCACTGTTGTCTTCGACACACTTTTGTCACCATACACTGCCTGCATTCTGCGATGAATGTAAACTGGTCGACGTCCTTCAGCTGTTAGAAACCAAACCACCGCTTGCTGATCAACTCTGGAATGATTCGGTTTCACACCCGCCATGTTTTCAACGGTCTGCTGAGGAAACCATAAGTCAGATGATTATGAAAGTTTGCAAACCTGTCGGCTGCTATGTAATGTTTACACCAGAAGTGACGTCATCATGCACATCGTACGTAAATTCACTTGTTGCAAATTGATCTCTGGTATCATTTGAACACGCCTCGTGTATATATATATATATATATATATATATATATATATATATATATATATATATATATATATATAATAATATAGTAAGTGTTGTTTACATATAGTTGGGGTAATTTATAGTAATTTCAGTTGCCCTATAAATATAGTTAGTGTTGTTTATAGGTATGATTGGCGTTGCTTTACAGATATTGTTAATGGTGTTTACAGATAATTAGTATTGTTTATAGATATGATTAGTGATGTTCTATAAATATAGGAAGTGCTGTTTATAGATATGATTGGTGATGTTCTATAAATATAGGAAGTGCTGTTTATAGATATGATTAGTGATGTTCTATAAATATAGTTAGTTTTGTTTATAGATATGATTGGTAATGTTCTATATATATATATATATATATATATATATATATATATATATATATATATATATATATATATATATATATATATATATATGTATATATATTTATAGTAAGTGGCGATAATAGATACGATTGGTGTTTATGAAAACTGTGGATGAACTATATAAATGGTTGTCGTTTTTAAATAGAACAATACGTCTATGTTTATTCAAATGGCTGATATTATTTATCGTGATGGTTTGTGTTGGTATAGTGATGATTGTTGTTGTTCAGAGCAATGATCGATGTTGTTTATCGAGATGATTTGATACTCTACAGTGATGGTTGAGGGTTATTGCTGTTTATATTATTTTGTGGTGTGATCAGTTGATATGGTTGGTGTTGGGTATAGAGATAATTAGCTATACATATGGTTGGCTTAGTTCATGTTTTCGGAGTTGCATTTCAATACTTGCATTATTATGCAGGACATTTGGTAACTCCAGCTTGTATGTAGTAAGTCAGGATGTGTGTGTATTTGTGCTTCTCTTTGCAAAGTTGATGTGTGTTGCTCATTCACATCCGCCCTGCGGACCTCAGTCTCGTTTAATTTAGCAACGGCATATCTTTGATCCATGTAAGATGTTCGTCAAAGTTGGAACTGAAAAACTACTTATGAAAAGTCAGTACCATGTCTTTGAAACATTTACAACAACAGTATAATGGAATACGAAACTACGACGCGACTGCGTGCTTCGTCTTTAACAATCAAAGTGTTAAATAACGCAAGTCAGCGTTATGGCGTCACTAGGCTTCGGTGCGCAATCGGGTTTCGGTCAATGTGATGCACAACTTTGAAAATTGTTTTACAATATCAAACTTTGGGGTTGATAGATTGCGTTAGGTATATGAGTGAGAGAAGGTGTGTGGGGGAAATAAATGGCTAAAATATAAAATTATTTGCATAAATAACAAAAACTCCCACGTTATCACACACTTACACACATACATACATACATACATACACACATACACACATACACACATACATATACGTGAGGCGTTCAGAAAGTAATGATTCACATCGTTTTTCTCAGGAGCTGTTTATTCAAAAGGGATGACATGTCTACACAATATACATGAATATGTCATGTAAACATGTGTATTATTCAACATAATCCCTATCAACTTGTACAGCTTTATGCCAGCGTGAAACAAGTACATGTATTCTTAGTCCATACCAGATTTTGTTTTGATCGTGTAGCCATTTCTTGGCTGCATGTATCACTTCCTCATTATCTTCAAACCTTGTCCCACGGAGTTCATCTTTGAGTAGACCAAACAGATGAAAATCAGTTGATGTAAAATCGGGACTATAAAGTGGATGGGGTCGTAGTCCAACCCATTTTGATGATTGCTTCCCGTGTTGCCAGACTTCTGTGAGGGTGCGCATTGTCGTGAAGGAGAAGCAGGTCTGCTGGATTCTTGTGCGGCTGAACTCTGCGAAAACGTCGATTGAGTTTTTTTCAATGTTTTAATATAAGCTTGCGAATTGATTGTCTCTCCTCTTGGCATCACATCCACAAGAATCCCACCTTCAATGTCCCAAAAGACAGTGACCAGGACTTTTCCAGCTGAAGGACTTGTCTTGAAATCGTTTCTTCGTGGCGATGCCACTATATGGACTGTCTTTGTGTCTCAGGTTCAAAATGATTTGCCCAAGTTTCGTCACCTCTAACGATATTAACCAAAATGTCCTCTCCATCAGCATTGAAACCCTCCAACAATTCAAAAGAGAGTGTTTTCCTTTGCAATCGGTCGTCATTTGTGAGACTTCGAGGAACCATCTTGCGCAAACCTTAGAAAATTGCACTACCGATGCTGATTGACAGCTGTAAGGCCGGTTGTTGAGTAGTGATTCGCCTATCAGTAAGAATAATGCTGTCAGCACATTTAGACATTTCTGCGTTGGTGACTGGGATAGGACGTCCACTGTTCGGCCGATCAAGCAGCTCCGTATCTACACTTCCTGATTCTTTGATTCTCTGAACCCAGCAACTAACTGTACTCCTGCCGGCTACACAACTTCCGTAGACATCACATAGACGCTTGTGAATGTTAACCGTTTCCTTCTTTGCAACAAGAAATTAGATCACAATTCGCTGCTTATAACGTAAGTTCCTATCATGCTCCATTTCAATGGTTTAGTGAAGTCGTATTATTGAGCCAATTGCGGTGCAATTTCGTACACATAATCGACACTTACTATATTTGAAGCGTGCAAAATGTCATGCTTATATTTTCATTATTAGCTGAGAAAAACGATGTAGTTGCATTACTTTCTGAATGCCCCTCGTAAATATATATATAATATATATATATATATATATATATATATATATATATATATATATATATATATATATATATATATATATATATATATATATATATATGCCTTTAAATAGCTATTTCTTAAAATGTGTACATACATATTGATAAATCATACATGTAATTATGATGATGAAGTTGAATGCAATGTTGTTAGAACATCTTCTATTTTTTTGGTCTTATTCTTCTTCTTCTTCTGCGTACACAGTCAGACAGTAACCATTATTTTTTCGAAAAAAGCGGCGGTCATCCTGAGACTCTCGCCACTACCATAGAGCTTGTCTTGCAGTTCCACTGGCAATGGCCACATCTGCTCGCTCTGATCCCCGTATGTCGGGCAGTTCTGCAGCAGATGTTCAGTGGTCATTTTACCAGTACCGCACGGGCATTCGTCGGTACACCCTATCTTCAATTTGTTGAATAGGTGGTACCTCAGTCTATTGTGGCCAGTGCGAAGTCTGAAGACAACGACCTGCTCTCTTCGGTTCAACTGGTAATAGGCATCGTTTTTGGTGTAACCAGTATGTTCGGTTTCCCATTTGGTCATGTACCTGGCTTTGATAAGCCGTTTTGACTCTTCGTACGTCATACTGGTATCTGTTTGTGGTAGCCTTGCACCTTCTTTTGCCAGTCTGTCTGCCTCCTCGTTGCCTTGGATGTTGCAGTGTGACGGAACCCACTGTACCACTACCCTTTTTGGTGCGGACAGCTGGCACAGTTTGCAGAGTGCTGCTCTTAAGTCATTAAGCTCAGTGTTTTTCTGGTTTTTAGCGCTGTGACTACGGCGAGAGCATCTGTCAGCAAGACTATGTGGCTCTCGTTTTCACTGTGTGCTGCCATTTCTTCCACTGCCGCCCTCAGTGCCTCTGCCTCCGCTCTGAAATTGCTTGTGTACTTACCAGTAGCGAATGACAGTGTTATTTTTCTGCCATTTGGTAGGTTCAGGAATGCTCCTGCCCCTCCGTTCTGTGTAGCGTTTGTTACAGAACCGTCGGTGTATGCATGGGTCCAGTCCATGCTTGGGTAGCTTTTCGTTATGAAGCTTAGGGTAGTGTCTCTCCTTTCTTTTTCGGTCTGGCAGTTTTTGTTTGCAATACCTGGTATATTTTCTACCACCTCTGGAAATATATCCTGCCTCCAAGTAGGTTTTCGTACAGTAGTGATGGGTTTTGGTGTTGTTAGTGCGTTTATGGGATCTTCGTGCATCTTTGCTTTGGCTATTTCTGCAAAGTTTCTCCGCTTTAGTTTCCCAGTTCCCAAATTGTTTAGTCTCTGGTACATTGGATGGTCCGTCAGTCTTCGGAGTTTCTCTGACTGCAGCTGGGCTCTGCAGTCTCTTCTGTCGGTCATGGATTGCAGTTTTGTAATCTTTTCAAGTTCTACAATTGGCGTTGACTTCATGCCACCTGTTATAATTCTCATGGCTTGGTTTTGAAGTTTGTTAACTTTATCGAAGTTCGCCTTCGCTGCTGTTGTCCATGCCGCGATGCCATACTCGAGAACTGGTCTCACTCTTCCAGTGTACAGTTTCTTTAGTATGCCTTCGTCTGCTCCCCAGCTTGTGCCAGCAAGTTTCCTCATGATCGCCATTCTTTCTCTGGCTTTCATTCGGTTTCTCTCAATCTGACTTTTCCATGTCATGCGCCGATCAAATGTGACTCCCAGATAGGTTGGGTTGTCGTTTGGCTGCAGGATTTTGCCATTTAGGCTTAATTTGGTACTTTGGGGTTTTAATGAGAGCGAGAATATTGTGCACGTGGTTTTCTCCTCGTTTATTTTGACCAGCCATGAGTTCGCCCACTCTTCCAGCGACGTTAGGGCCGTTTGCATCCGATTTCTTGCTATGGTGAGATTCTTTTCAGAGGTCCACATAGCCAGATCGTCTGCAAACATTGAGCTATGGACTCTTCTTGGTATATTCTCTGTAATATCGTTTATATATACCAGGAAGAGTGTGGGTGACAGTACTCCCCCTTGGGGTACTCCCTGCTCGAGTGTCACCTTTTTGCTCATCTGCCTTTGTACTTGGACTCTGGCCGTTCTTTGTTTGAGGTAGTGGTTGATCCACTTGTACATCTTCCCACAAACATCACTTCTTCTTAGCTTGACTCTAAGTCCATCCTTCCAGACTTTGTCAAATGCCTTTTCCAGATCCACCCAAACAGCTACTGTGTGTTTCTGTGCCTGGTAGGCATCTTCTATCTCCTGGGCTATGAGGATGACCTGGTCCTCAGTGGATCTGTGCTGTCTAAAGCCGGCTTGCTGTGGAATTAGTATTCGTTTTTCTTCCAGATGCCACATCAGTCTGGTGTTTATCATCCGTTCCATCAGCTTGCCGACACAGCTCAGTAGGCTTATGGGCCTGTATCCATTCGGATCTGTTTTGTCCTTTCCTGTTTTTGGTACTGGTACCAGTATTGCATCTTTCCATGCCTGGGGTACAATACCCCTTTTCCAGCTTTGGTTCAGGACTGATAGTAGTTTTTTCTTCGATTTTTTTGGTCAATATGGTACACTCCGACAGACTGTTATTAGTTCATTTGTGGATATTGGTATCCTACATATGGTGCTCTCATTCTTAAGCCCCCTTACCCTCAATATGTCCATCCAGTATAGTATTTATCGATATATCTTGTTTTAAAAAATAAGTTCAAGGCTCATTTATATGTCTTTCAGTAATTACTTTTCTTTTCCTATTCTCGTCTGTACTTTTATTTATGTGTTTGATTTTCGTTCTACATGCAGTACGATTTACTTATGTTTAAATGAGTTAAAAAATAGCTGGTACAAGTTAATGGTTGGACCTATCTGAAATAATTGGCGAATGTGTTTGTTTGTTTCTACCATTACTGCGTTTATTCCCATTGCTGAGGATCTCTGGGATGATGAATAGAGCTAAGGAATAAAAGCAACTTGTAGCTGTAGTGGGGGAGGAGTTTAACGTTTGGTCAAGGGAAACATACTGTTCAAACTATATTAGTCTCGTAGTCTAGTAGTGGTAGATACGTCTTGTAGTCTAGTAGTGGTAGATACGTCTTGTAGTTTAGTGGTGGTAGGTACGTCTTGTAGTCTAGTAGTGCTATATACGTTTTGTAGTGTAGTAGGGGTAGGTACGTCTTGTAGTCTAGTAGTGATAGGTACGTCTTGTAGTCTAGTAGTGGTAGATACGTTTTGTAGTTTAGTGGGGGTAGGTACGTCTTGTAGTCTAGTAGTGGTAGGTACGTCTTGTAGTCTAGTAGTGGTAGGTACGTCTTGTAGTCTAATAGTGATAGGTACGTCTTGTAGTCTAGTAGTGCTAGATACGTCTTGTAGTTTAGTGGTGGTAGGTACGTCTTGTAGTCTAGTAGTGGTAGGTACGTCGTGTAGTCTAGTAGTGGTAGATACGTCTTGTAGTTTAGTGGTGGTAGGTACGTCTTGTAGTCTAGTAGTGGTATATACGTTTTGTAGTGTAGTAGGGGTAGGTACGTCTTGTAGTCTAGTAGTGATAGGTACGTCTTGTAGTCTAGTAGTGATAGGTACGTCTTGTAGTCTAGAAGTGGTAGATACGTTTTGTAGTTTAGTGGTGGTAGGTACGTCTTGTAGTCTAGTAGTGGTAGGTACGTCTTGTAGTCTAGTAGTGGTAGATACGTTTTGTAGTTTAGTGGGGGTAGGTACGTCTTGTAGTCTAGTAGTGGTAGGTACGTCTTGTAGTCTAGTAGTGGTAGGTACGTCTTGTAGTCTAATAGTGATAGGTACGTCTTGTAGTCTAGTAGTGCTAGATACGTCTTGTAGTTTAGTGGTGGTAGGTACGTCTTGTAGTCTGGTAGTGGTAGGTACGTCTTGTAGTCTAGTAGTGGTAGATAGGTTTTGTATTCTATGTTAGTTAGGGTCAGACAAATCATAATGTTCATACTACATTAGTAAGGATCAGGTAAAATATACTTTCAGATTATGTTAGTCAGGATCAGGTAAAGCATACATATCAGAACATGTTAGTTAGAGTTAGGTAAAATATACTGATCAGATAATGATAGTCAGGTGCAGTGAAACATACTGTTCAGACAATGTTAGTCATAGTCAGGTAAAATATACTGATCAGACAATGCTAGTCATGGTCAGGTTATACTGATTAGACAACGTTATTCAGGGTCCAGTGAAATATACTGATCAAGATTCCATCTCACTTTCAATTAGTTTTCCATGAAAACCGTCTGTTTCATGTCAGTGTAAGTAACGAGCTGGGGATTGGCACTGTGATCCCTAAAGCAGTGTGATTAATGTGGACCCTGACAGGAGGACCCCGGGCCACTTTCTCAGGTACGCATCGGGATGTGAGGAAAGCCACTGTAACCTGCCACATAATAAAGTTGTTAAGCGTACCTAACTCAAGCAGGAGTGGCATTGACAACAACAACAACAACACATATAGTCACTACGCATGGTACAGTCATTCCATTTATTTAATTTCCGATTAACAAAAACACACATGACTTAACCGATAATTTAAACACATTTCCTCCTGGTCACAAGCCCAACATCCAACCTCTCAATTTCAATATTTATAGTTATTCATCAATTCTTTGATTCCTTAATTGATCATTTTGTCTCGTGCAGTGTCTCCTCACACTTCCATTGGTCACCTCCCTTGACTAGTTGACTAGCTGTCATTTGAACGTGAATGTTCTGTTATTGGTATATCTATTATATCGTTTTAAATACATTGTGAACAGTTGCGCTCCCTTTTTGTTTCAGGCTTAATTACCAGCAGTTTAGATATGCAGATGTGATTCTATTGACTCTGTACCTGCCCATCTTTGTCGTGGCTCTGGCTGGCAACCTGCTGGTTATTATCACAATATCGGTTCAGGTACGTGATTACGTTATTGATTCTACTAGTTTGATTACATGATCAAGCTGGCTGAATGGGCGAAAGACTTGTTCGACAGTGAATGGTTAATAGATTCAATTCAAAGATTCGAAGTCTGGGGGTCAGGATGATCCCACTGGAGAGTCATGGTTCCAGCGTCAGAATGTTAGCAAGCTATAAAGTCATTGGCAAAGAAGCTATAGAGCAGATGTCGGATTGAAACAATTGTTCGACATAAGACAGTCTCTGACGACCAGATTTTCTACTGCTGCAATAATATTCATTTAGTTTACTGTCATTGATTTGTCTTGCAGTCTAATAGCAATCGATACGCTTTGTAGTCCAATAACGTGTTTGCAAACTTGTTTTACATCCGTGAACCGGTGAACATAGACATTTTCCCCGGACCGTTCAGACAAAATTTAAAAAAAAAATATACTCATATATAATATTTCGTGTATTCGTTTTGAAATATATTATAAAATGAAAACTTTACAGTTATTTATAATAACCATAAACCGAGAAGTAAATAAAAATGCAAATAATTGAAGCCTTGAATATTTGAGAAGGCACTCATCATCATCATTTAGCATGTCCTTTGCAGAACGTCGCTCTAATGACAGCCGATTTGTAAGCCGATCATTCCCTGTCCAGCTCTCCCACCCCTACCACTGTCAATCTCAGAGCCTCTGCAATGTTCCGTGTCCATCTCCTCCTTGGTCTGCCTATTTCGCAAGTACCACACTCTCTTCCAGTATAGTTCATTCTAAGCCATTGTGGCGTTTCATGTGGCCAAAGTATGTCAATTTCAATATTTCATTCAAGTAAAGTTAGTGTGAAATATGTTCCTGCTTCTTTGCTAGAACATTTGATAACCGTTTGATCACCACAAGGCGAACTCCACAGTTAATGGGTTAAGTCGTAATAACTTTTTCACGGAAAGGCAGGAATTTTCTAGGGACCGGCGGTTGGGACACACTGGACTAATAGAATAGATGTGTCTTGTAGTCTAGTAGGTAAGTCTTGTAGTCTAGTAGGTAAGTCTTGTAGTCTAGTAGGTAAGTCTTGTAGTCTAGTAGGTAAGTCTTGTAGTCTAGTAGGTAAGTCTTGTAGTCTAGTAGGTAAGTCTTGTAGTCTAGTAGGTAAGTCTTGTAGTCTAGTAGGTAAGTCTTGTAGTCTAGTAGGTAAGTCTTGTAGTCTAGTAGGTAAGTCTTGTAGTCTAGTAGGTAAGTCTTGTAGTCTAGTAGGTAAGTCTTGTAGTCTAGTAGGTAATTCTTGTAGTCTAGTAGGTAAGTCTTGTAGTCTAGTAGGTAAGTCTTGTAGTCTAGTAGGTACGTCTTGTAGTCTAGTAGGTAAGTCTTGTAGTCTAGTAGGTAAGTTTTATAGTCTAGTAGGTACGTCTTGTAGTCTAGTAGGTAAGTCTTGTAGTCTAGTAGGTAAGTCTTGTAGTCTAGTAGGTACGTCTTGTAGTCTAGTAGGTAAGTCTTGTAGTCTAGTAGGTAAGTCTTGTAGTCTAGTAAGTAAGTCATGTAGTCTAGTAGGTAAGTCTTGTAGTCTAGTAGGTAAGTTTTGTAGTCTAGTAGGTAAGTTTTATAGTCTAGTAGGTAAGTTTTGTAGTCTAGTAGGTAAGTCTTGTAGTCTAGTAGGTAAGTCTTGAAATCTAGTAAGTAAGTCTTCTAGTCTAGTAGGTAAAAGTCTTGTAGTCTACTAGGTAAGTCTTGTAGTCTAGTAGGTAAGTTTTGTAGTCTAGTAGGTAAGTTTTATAGTCTAGTAGGTAAGTTTTGTAGTCTAGTAGGTAAGTCTTGTAGTCTAGTAGGTAAGTCTTGTAGTCTAGTAGGTAAGTCTTGTAGTCTAGTAGGTAAGTCTTGTAGTCTAGTAGGTAAGTCTTGTAGTCTAGTAAGTAAGTCTTATAGTCTAGTAGATAAGTTTTGTAGTCTAATATATACGTCGTATAGATTATTAGTAGTAACAAAGTCTTGTATTCTAATAACAGTTGCACTACGCGTGGGATCTTTGACATGAGAACCGAGGCGAATATGGTCAGGACTGCCACAAGGATCTCCGCTCTCACCGGTGCCGTTCAACATCCGCACATTAAAAGGGGCCAATATTCAACCCACAGCGACAGGGCAAACGTTGACATTTGTCCATGACATCCTAACGTACAGTAATGGCTGAGATAGGCAAGAGTTGGTCAAAGACATCCTGGAAAACTTGCAAGCAATCTCACAGGCGTGTGACGACTCAAGCTCCAAGATCAATTCGAACAAAGTCTGCATGAAGTGGTGCTCTTTGAATAATTATAAAGTAAAGACTGAACTCCGGGACATCACATTTGATGGTTTCACCATTGACAGGTGTGACAAGTTGAAATACCTCGGAGTGACATTTGACCGCAGTATCTCCTTTAATTGCCATGTTGACCAGTCCGTACAAAGATTTAAGCGAGGGTTAGGATCACTCAAGATCATGGCTGCTGCCAACTTGGAACAACGCCTTCTGTTCATCCTATTTCGTCAAGAACAGTGTGAAAGGTTGGAACGCATCCAGAATGAAGGAATGCGACTGGTTCTGGATTGCACTAGAGATACCCGATTGTTAGGATGCGGTACATGTTGGGATTGTTATCGGTGATATCCATACATAATCTAGCACAAGTCAAAGCCTATATACGTGTCACCACAGACACGGGCACCCTCTGTACAGTAGTATCTCAGACATCAAGTGATCAACAATCAAGAGAGGGGCGTCATGGATGACACAAGCAGAGACAACAAATCGAACACGTCACTCCAGCTTTAACGATAGCCAAGGGGGAAAAATGGGGTGACAATGGTGATAGATTGATAGAGTACCAGAGAGTCATCATAAACTTAGGCAAGGAATGCAGAGAATGGAGCAACGGGAGAGCAGAGCACGAGGTAAATCAGCTGATAACTGAGAACACGCAGGAGAGTGATGCTGTAATATACACCGACGGATCAGTCGGGCATCAGGCTAGGGCTTCTCGGCTAAAGTGAGAGAACAGGTCGTTGCTGAGCGCAGTAGGGCATACATGTCAACAACCTCCAGTTTGAGAATGGAGACGCAAGCAGTGACCTCAGCATTGAAATGGATATCTTAGACTTCTATAACAAGGGCAGTCATCGTGACAGACGCGCAAGCCGTACTTCAGAAAGTACAGAAGAGATGGCTTAGGTACGAGTGAATAGCAGCTGTGGAGGCCTCAAACCTCCAGGCGTTGGCATGGATCTACTGTCCTGCTCATGCCGGGGTTCAGGGCAATGATAGAGCTGACATCATGGCTTTACAAGCTCCCATTATGGGGACATTAGTGATGGATAGAAGTGACATTTTGAAATCAATCAATGACCGCCTGCTGGATGATGACCCCGCAATAGATGAAGCAACAAACCACAGACTGCAAAGTTTGGACATTAAGCGAGGTTCGAGCGGAGTGGAGCGCATGAGAGGACGGAGCAGGAGAGTGTACAACCAGCGAGCAACAGGGACCAACAGCATCCATACCTTACGCCATTTGATGAGAGAGACTGAGCTGCTATGGGGATGCCCGGAGAGCAGTAACGTCGATTCTTAGAAACAGAAACAGAAATAGTAGTCTAATATTAGTAAATACGTTTTGTAGTCTGATATATGCGTCTTGTAGTTTTCTAGTAGTGGATAAGTCTTGTAGTCGATTAGTAGTAAATACGTTTTGTAGTCTGATACATACGTGTTGTAGTTTTTTAGTAGTGGATAAGTCTTGTAGTCGATTAGTAGTAAATACGTTTTGTAGTCTGATACATACGTCTTGTAGTTTTTTAGTAGTGGATAAGTCGATTAGTAGTAGTACGTTTTGTAGTTTAATATATATATCTTGTAGTTCTTTAGTAGTGGATAAGTCTTGTAGTCGATTAGTAGTAAATACGTTTTGTAGTGTAAAAGTAATGGATACGTTTTGTAGTCTAATAGTAGTGGATACGACTTGTAGTTTAATAATAGTAGATATTATTATGCAGTCTAAAAGTAGTAGATACGTCTTTGTAGTCTAGTACTTTTAGTTACGTCTTGCAGTCTAGTAGATACATCGTGTAGGCTAGTACTTTTAGTTACGTCTTGCAGTCTAGTAGTTACGTCTTGTAGTCTAATAGTAGTGGATAAGTCTTATAGTCTAATAGTAGTGGATACGTCTTGTAGTCTGAAAATAGTGGATACGTCTTGTAGTCTAGTACTTTTACTTACGTCTTGCAGTCTAGTAGATACGTCTTGCAGGTTAGTAGATACGTATTGTAGTCTAGTACTTTTAGTTACATCTTGCAATCTAGTAGATACGTCTTGCAGATTAGTAGATACGTCTTGTAGTCTAGTACTTTTAGTTACGTCTTGCAGTCTAGTAGATACGCCTTGCAGGTTAGTAGATACGTCTTGTAGTCTAAATTGTGGTGCGCATGCCAGGGAACAAATGTGCACGTAGTGTGACAACCTGTTGGCCCTACAACTTTAGGCGCTCTCACGGGCAGAAAAGGTTGAGATGGAACGATGCCATAAACAAGACCCTGAGTTCAACTTGGTACACAAAGGCAAAAGTGCGAAAAGAGTTTCCTCTACATTTGGCTACCCTGAATCAGACACATGTCTTAGTGTCAGTCTTAGTCGACCTGTACTTCTACGGGGGTGCTTGTCCCGGTGCAGGCCCCAGCTCTGGCGGAGCTGGATGAAACCGGGGTAAGGATTTCACGCTTAGCTGGCTAGGCTCGAGCAGCTTATCATATGCACCTGATTGAATAGTCCGATTTAGAAGTCACAGACGACAGGAGTTGGAAACAGGACCTGCAAATAACAAAGACATACCAGCAACCACCGTTGCTACAAGATTTAGCCAAAGACAAAAGTAAAATGCTCAATCACACATTGCATATTCCTACTAACTTTTCGTTATTAGTGCCCGCCCCCCCCCCCCCCCCAAAAAAAAATAATAAATAAAATAAATAAATATAGAAGGTGAAGAGAGAGAGTGTGTGTGTGGGAGGGTGGGCGGGGGGGGGGGGGTCTGTGGGGTTGGGTTGACTTCATTTGCTCTATAATTTATGGACTTTTAGAGACAACAGGTTGGACACAAAGACCAGGATTATTACCTCCAGTGTTCAGTGCCAGACTGTGTAGATTCGAAGCTTGGAGGTCAACAAAGACACTAACAAAGAGGATGCAGACGCTAATACACATATGTCCCAGCAGAATATTGAGATTGAAATGGTACACTATGGGTGCTAACGTTTGCCTGTGACATAGAAAGTGGTAGTTGACAGTAGATCAGAAAATAAAGTAAAGGCTTTGGAAATGGATAGGACGTACCTTGCCATAAATAAATGCGTGAGACAGTCGCTGTTCTGGCACTCAACAGGCAACATTAATAAATGTTGTCCAAATAACACTTACGAAGTGAAGTTAAGAAAACCACGATGGAGGCAAGACAGACGTAGCATATGGTGGCGATGATAATGAAAAAGACACATTTGGTGTGTTAGTCGAAGATATATGCTCCACAAGGAGGGAGACTATTTTGATTGGCTGATTGACTTTTTAGTGTCAAATATAGACACAGAACAAGATACAAAAACGAATATGTCAAATGATATGCTTGCCAAAAAGAGTCTGGGTCACTAGAGGAAACATGAATAGCAATGTAGAGAGCAGACAAAACATGCGAACACCCCATGCACTAAACCTGGGCTCCTCAACCTTTGTATACGTGCTTGGCTCCATCTTTCATAACTTCAGTGAGGGTACACTTTCCTTACCGCCCAGTAAAATATAAATTGAAGAAAATTTCACAACAGTTCACTGAGTCTGTACATTTTTGATGTTTTTAATACATCATCATCATCATCATCACCATCATGTAACACGTTCTTTGCAGTCGTCGCTCCCATCACATAGCGTCTGAATGAAACTGGATCTTTTGCCAAACGTCAAGCCTGTTCTATAGTCATGTCCAAGCATTCCTTGACATCTTGATGCCATCGATTTTTTGGTCTGCCTCTGCTTCTCTTGCCTGGTACCATACCTTCCTTTACAGTTCTCTCAAGATAGTTGTGTCTTTTGATGTGAGCAAAGTATTTCTGTCTTCTATCCATGATGGAATTGATGAACCAGTTCTCCTTTATTCCCAACTCTTGTAGAATGTTTTTTTTCTTCTTTTTCCGATCCATGGTATTCTTTGAATCTTTCTATAACATTTCGACTTGAAGGACTCGATTCTCTTTCTTGAGGCTTTATAACTGTCCATGTTTCACAAACGTGTGCTTCCAAGACAAAATACAGATTATCAAAATTGTCACTTTTGTTGGTTTGCTCGTATTTTGCCAGTTTCTTCAGATTGTGTAGCCTCTGCAATGCCATAGTAATAAAAATAATAATATTAATAATAATAATAATAATAAAAATAAAAATAATATTAGTATTAATGAAAATAATAATCGAAAAGATTAGGATTAACGGCCGCTGCCCGGATACAATTCAAGCTAAAAAAATCTACCCAAATTATTTGTTCCTTCCCCCAGGCCTAGTTAGCCGTAGGAAATTTTAAAATACCTACTACGCATAGCCAAAGGATTCGTCTACATAGTAACATACATTAATATTCCTATTTGAATACCAGGATTCCAAGTATTTCAATTATAATAATAATAATAATAATAATATGTTTTTAAATACAGCATGTAATTATTCTGTTACAGCCCACCTAAAATCTTCAAATCGCCCACTACTTCGCGCAATCGCCAAGGTTGAGGAGCACTGAGCTGTACTTGTACATACATGCATTTACATAATGGAATGGTTTGAACATAGAGCAGTATACATTTAACCTTACAGCCCTTCGAGCCTTATAAACAAATGAGGAGCCACGAAAATGATGGATTGACAGTGCTTAAAAGACTACGAAGTACCGACTAGAAAAAAGGAAAGGCCACACATATGTCGCTCTAAAGAAAATTGTACCTCCTTATGTCTCATAACGACAAAAGTGGGCAGAAGAGATAATGTTGACAGCCTTCTGCATAAGTGTTTACTTTTCCGACTTCATTTTCAACGTCTCTCTTGCTTTGCTCATACGTTTTCCCGTACAGTAATATTGAACCCTGCTATTTCAAGATATTCATGCTGGATTCCATTTGTCCTTTAGTTCTGCCGTGCTAATATTTCAGACATCCGCAGCTGAGTGGCTTCATTTAACAATCTAGTATTGAGGATGCTCTAATTTTTATGATTTCAGGAACATTCGTGGCGTGCTAAACACGTGTACCTAATGAACCTTGCCATATCAGACCTGCTGGTGACTTTAATTTGTATGCCCTGTACAGTAGGAACTATCATCTACCGCCTGTGGTTGTCCGGGCTGGCCTTGTGTAAGCTGGCTGCGTTTCTGCAAGGTTGGTATCTGGTTTAAACATGGGACTCAATTACCTGAAGTCTTAATTTTCAGCAGGTATAATTTTGGGTCCAGCGAATCATATTATAGGGATGAGGAATAAAGGCCACTGACCAATGCAGTCTCCATGGGATGTACATGCTAGGTTTTTATTTTACTTCCAGTAGAAAAAAGCCCACAGTTAATGCCTTACCAAGGTTTTGCACCATCTCCTCAGACCAGTATTGAAGCCGCTCGGAAACCTCATCTTCCAACAGCTTCAAGGTCTGATTTATTAAACAAGACTATGCCTGTGTTAGAAAGTAGCGTCAATCTATCAACACCATTTCAATGGTATGTTATTGTGGCCACAACGTCAGACGGTTTTATCTTAATAATGTGATGTGCGCTGTATTTGTAGTATAGTGAGGAAGAATATGCTATAGTCATCACTCTCACTTATCCCTAGTTATCTTGGATCTGTGGCAAGAGACAATTGGCCGAGACGACTGGAGGTAACTCTGGATGCAGGCACTCTGGTCTAACCTCCCGTGAGACCAGGGGTCGTTTGAAACTTGTGGGATTCGATCGCCCACCGTTTCGATTCATCACTGTGAGAGGCGAGTGCCTTAACCTCTTGACTACAGCGACCTCCAACTGTATGTAGAGCATAAGTATTCACCAAATGCAAAGTCAGATACAATATAAAGAAAGCATTCTTGATGAACTGTTCCGGCCTTCGGGTCTGCAAATACACAGTCAAAATATATATTTTGAGAATCAATGATGCAACTACAAATAATCATATTGCATTGAGTGATACATTACTACAGGATGTGAACTCTTTAGTTTATGTTGGCAGCAATACAGACAACACGAGACACGTGGATATCGATGCCATGGAATGAATAGAAAAGCGAGTGGTGCCTTCATTGCGTCGAGAAACTTATGGAAATAAAAAGAAATAGTTGGTTTGTTGGTTGGTTGCTAATGCCCACAATGGGTTGGAAAGCCTTTCTGACATCCCGAGCATGCTGATAAAGTGGACCGGAGTCCTCCAGGCGGTTGTGCAATGTTTGGCTTCATCTACGTGTCAATCACTACAACAGGGATCACATCGAGCCTCACCTTGTTAACCAGACTGTTGTCCTCGACAACAGCCCGTTTCCAGGACGGCCAACGAGGAGGTCAGGTGAGGGTCTTGGGCAGTATATTTCTTATGACCCTGGCTAACATTGTTTGACCAGTGTGTTTTGCCTGACCAGACGTTAGCCTCATCGTCCCATAAACAGAAATGAAATCCAACACAAAATTCAAATGTTCAACTACAGCGTCAAGTTGCTGCTATTGTATGGCTTTGGGACGAGGAGTCTCACAAACTAGAAAGGTAACAACAACGAATTTCTTGTGAAGGGTCACTAGTACGGGAACGAATGAATCACACAGAACATGCCATTATGAAGAAACATTAGCATCGGATAGGTTATACATTGAATAGACCAGTTGGGATCAAGATGCTGAGCAGCGCATGAGCTGCAGTGGTCAGCGACCCATAGCTGACTGCTAGTGTCAGGGCCAGCGAACCATAGCTGCCAAGACCCTTCTACACCTCCACGCGGTGATCTTGGATAACAGGCTGCAGTAGGACAGACTGGCTAAGGAAAAGGGATCGAAGAGGGAATACTAACCCGGTACTCAAAAATTGCGAGATTGAGAACGAACGAAGAAGAAGAAGAAGAAGAATAAACCAGTTAAGGTCATTACAAGACAGTCTCTTTTCTGGAACCTCAGAGGCATGATACGTAATGGAGACAGAATCAGACACAAATTAGAAACTGGGAAAACATTGTTTGAGCTGGGGCAGATGGCCAATGACAAGAACACTTGATATGACGAAAAGAACTAATGATATATATATATACAATATATACATATTGGTCGTCTTGTTGAAGTTTATCATATTATATTTACACTTCTTTGGGGTAGAAGTCACTTGAGCTCACGATTATGTCATCATCATGTAGCATGTCCTTGGTAGAACGTCGCTCCCATCACAGTCTGTCTGAAAGAAACTCGTTCCCTTGCCAAAACACCAGCCTCCGCTACAGTCATACTCAGACATTCCTGGATATCTTGGTGCCATCGTCTTCTTGGTCTACCCCTTCCTCTTTTGCCTGGTACCATATCTTCCATCACCGTTCTCTCAAGACCGTTGTGTCTCTTGATGTGACCAAAGTATTTGCATTTTCTAGCCAAAATTGAATTGATAAACCAGTACTCTTCTATGCTCAACTCTTGCCGAATGTCTGCATTTGTTTTTTTCTCTGTCCAGGGTATTCTGAGGATCTTTCTGTAACATTTTGACTCGAAGAATTCGATTCTTTGTCTAGAAGTTTTGGTAATCGTCCATGATTCACAGCCATAAGCTGCCACAGGAAAAACACAGGCTCTAAAGACTTTTACTTTTATCATTTTGTTGGTGCCCTGCTATAATTTCTTCAGGCTGTTCAGTCTCTGCATTGCCATAGCTAGTCTTCTTCTGATTTCTTTCGAGCAGTCGCCATTTTTGTTAATTCTGGAGCCCAGATATTCAAAATGTGTGACCTGATCTATTTCCTCACCACCCACTGTAAATTTATGCTGACATTGTGTTTTGTCGGTGGTCATTATCTTTGTTTTATTTATGTTTATGAACAGATTTTGATCTTTACTATGTCCATTAATGGCTGAAAGTAGCTGCTCTAGCCCTTCTGCACTTCTTGGTAGTATCACTGTGTCATCTGCATATCGTAACTCTGGAATCTCGTACCCCCAAATTATGTACACCTTGATATTTTTGTAGACCTGAAGCTTGCGGACTGTGGAGTAATCCACAAATACGAAATGCATGGTGCATGGAGTTTTAAATGGTTGTGCTGGACATCGCCAGAATAAGAAAAATAGACATAATATCTTATTATATAATTATCATTGATATCTTATCGGACTTGAAAACAAAATGTGCTTAAAATCAATTTTCTGATAATAATCTACAACAAATTAATTTTTATAAAAAAAATACGGTTAAAAATTGATTAGAAAAGTACGCTTGTTACTTGACAAAATGGCACACAAAGAGGAGATAATCAACTGTGTTTTGTGACGTTAGCTGTAACCAGTGAAGGATAATTGATTAAAATGACACACGATTCTAAAATTAGATCACAGAAGTCAGGTCTGCCGGTGATAGATGCCTGTCACATTTCAATTACGCACGAAAATATATGTTTCTGTCCCTCCGAATGATTTCGCGGAGCGGTTTGCCTGTAAGAAAGACACAAGTAGGCCTTGTACCACACAGAGTAATTCGTATAACAACTAGCTGTGCCGTCTAACATGGCAGAACATACTTTGTGTAAAAGAGATGAGAAGTCGAGCACTGCCACACTGAGAGTAAGTCATATGAGTCGAAACCTCTTTCAAGATACGAGGGCGGGGCGTTCAAATCAAACATGGACCTTTTTCTAGTTCTACCTGAATGGGTAATAGCGTGTTGGAACTACTATCATTAGTTATGGGCACTTGTGTCCTAGTTCTACCTGAACGTGCTGGAACTACTATCATTAGTTAGGGCACTTGTGTCCTAGTTCTACCTGAACGTGCTGGAACTACTATCATTAGTTAGGGCACTTGTGTCCTAGTTCTACCTGAATGGGTAATATCGTGCTGGAACTACTATCATTAGTTAGGGCACTTGTGTCCTAGTTCTACCTGAATGGGTAATAACGTGCTGGAACTACTATCATTAGTTAGGGCACTTGTGTCCTAGTTCTACCTGAACGTGCTGGAACTACTATCATTAGTTAGGGCACTTGTGTCCTAGTTCTACCTGAACGTGCTGGAACTACTATCATTAGTTAGGGCACTTGTGTCCTAGTTCTACCTGAATGGGTTATAGCGTGCTGGAACTACTATCATTAGTTAGGGCACTTGTGTCCTAGTTCTACCTGAACGTGCTGGAACTACTATCATTAGTTAGGGCACTTGTGTCCTAGTTCTACCTGAATGGGTTATAGCGTGCTGGAACTACTATAATTAGTTTGGGACAATCGTATCATATTACTGCTAGGTGGCCCACTTGCCATGAGCCAGTCCAATGACAGATAAATAAAAATGGTGGACAACGCTGTTAGTTCTTGCATAGAACAGCGTGTTGTGATGAAGTTTCTTATGAAAGAATGCGGGAAACCTGCGGAACTTTACAGAAGACTGCAATCACAATACGATGATGGCGCACTCAGATGCAGTAAGATATTTGAATGTTGTAAACGTTTTACAGAAGGCCGTAGATCCGTGAGTGATAATCCCAGGCGTGGTGGCTCGCAACCCACAACAGTCATTCCTGTGAATAACCAGAATATACTTCCGTACAGCTTCTCATGAAAGGACACTGACTGTTGCCAAATGCTACTCCTTGTGTCGGTATACAGCGGGCAGGACTGCCAAATATGTTCTGCCTTTATGGGAGCTGTGCCGCAGGCACAAAGGTCCGAAGTGTCAATCTTGAACTTGTTGTATAGATGACATCTCAGTTTGTTGTGACCTGTGCATAGCCGGAGAATGATCACCTGGTCTCGTCTGGAGAGTTGATGGTAGGCATCGTTTTCTCTGTGGCCAAGGTGGTCTTTTTCCATTTTGCACTGTACGTTGCCCTGATGAATGCTTTATTTCTCATTGTATGTGAATTGTGTATCACTCTGCTGCAGCATTTATCCCTCTCTGGCAAGTCTGTCCCCCTCCTGGTTGCCTGGAATGTCACATTGAGCTAGTATCTAGCGGACTATGCTTTTTTGTGAAGCACTGGGACAAGGGTTCGAGCGAGTCTGCCAGAGCACCGAGTTAATTTTTGTGGCTGGTTCTTGATCGCTATTAACACTGTGAGGGCGTCTGTGGAACTGACCACTTACTTTTCTGCCTGCTCGTTATTGTCTATGACGGTTTCAGCTGCTTGTCAGGGCCCTGGCTTCGGCACTGAAGTTGCTGCAGCGTCTCCCAGTAGCAAAAGCTGCTGAGCATGCTTCGCTTTTTAGTTTTATGGTGATGCCTCCTCCCCCGTTTCCAATGGCATCGTTGGCTGAGCCATCCATATAGGCGTATGTCCAGACTATTGGTGGACAATTTTGGCCACTGTAATTTGTAACTGTTTTTTCTATTCTTCTGTTTGTGACTTTTTGTCTTCGATGTTGGGGAAATTGCATAAGATCAGGGGATGGTCTTCGTTTCCAGAGACAACGGATGGAGCATGCTGGTATTGGTGCTATTTTTTCGTTTAAAATTGCAGCATTGTTTTTAATCTTTTATTTTGCATATACTGTAAAACGTTTCCAGGGCAGCTCTCAGGACAGCTTTGTTGAAGCTTTCTGCTAGTTTTACCCGATTCTTATATTTCGGATGTAAATCTGGCTGCAGTACATGTCTGACAGCGTTGAAAAGAGGTTCTAGTTTTCTCTTTTGTAGTTCCATCAGGTCAGTGACTTATGTTCTTGGGTCATGTGTTCCATATTAATTACCAGCCTTATTTGTTGGTGATCACTGCCTGCCAATTGGTCAAGGACAACTCTGTTTATCTTGTGACTGATGTCTCCTGTCGAGAATGCAAGGTCGGATGTTGAGGTGGACTGCCATCTTCTTGAGTAAAAACAGGATGCATCGTCTGCTGTGTTAATGAGCTGTAGGTTACTCGATTTCTCAGTCTTCCACTTCGGTGCCGCGTGTATGAGTCTCCGCGTATCCCCATCTTTCTGAGTGGCTATTGAAGTCTCCGAAAACTACGCAGTTTGAGTGCTGCACCTCTATTTATGCTAGGGATAGATCCTTAATCCGGGGGGCAGCATAGATTTATCACTTTCATGGTTTGTTCATCTACAGTGACATCAGCACCAATGATTTCAGCTTGGCTGCTTGTGTGGTTTGGGATTTCTCTGCATGGTAGAGCGTTTCTAATTAGCATGATCACTCCACCTTTGTATCCCTCTCTATCAAGCCGAACAGGCAAATGACCTTGGGACACAGCTTAATCAGATTCTCAAGAAACGAATGAGCGGAATAACTAACTCAAGAGACACACTTGCCACGACCTGGCTTTTTTATGTTGCATTGCTCTACGAGTTTACATTCAGTACAAGAACGAACGAACAAATAACTTATCTTCCCGGGTTTCTGTACCTGAAGAAGTATATTTATGCGCATGACATTCTGTGAGGCTTCTGACGTAGCATGTATTTTCGCATCTGCATAATCACAACTCATGGATTTGGCGCCATGTTTTTAGCGTTATTTATGGTTGCATACCAGTTTCACTTGTTTTAAAGCTCAGGCGCAATGGAGCTTTTCTTATTTTTACCCTCCATTTGACTAGCACATTGTTTTTTGTTTTTCATTTTGTTTTTATTTAACATGAGCTTTCATGCAGAATAACGCGCCTTCTCATTATCCATGTTTTCGTGCTCAGTTAATATTCCATGGTCCATTATATTTAGATCCAATGTTGTTTTGCACCTTGACATCTTCCCTGTTTCACCTACTATGAGAATTCGAGAAAAGGGACTGTGTGTGTGTGTGTGTGTGTGTGTGTGTGTGTATGTGTGTGTGTGTATGTGTGTGTGTGTGTATGTGTGTGTGTGTGTGTGTGTATGTGTGTGTGTGTGTGTGTGTGTGTGTGTGTATGTGTGTGTGTGTGTGTGTATGTCTGTGTGTGTGTGTGTGTGTGTGTGTGTGTGTGTGCGTGCGTGCGTGCGTGCGTGCGTGCGTGTGTGTGTGTGTGCGTGTGTGCGTGTGTGTGCGTGCGTGCGTGCGTGTGTGCGTGTGTGCGTGTGTGTGTGTGTGTGTGTGTGTTCCATAACATGTCTATTTAGT
Organism: Ariolimax columbianus; assembly: GCA_036924085.1. Taxonomy (NCBI): domain Eukaryota; kingdom Metazoa; phylum Mollusca; class Gastropoda; order Stylommatophora; family Arionidae; genus Ariolimax; species Ariolimax columbianus. The sequence continues at coordinate 117,362,064 of JAVGWX010000001.1, read as the reverse complement.
GTGCATATTCGAAATACTTCTTGTTGACTTTTTCTTCTTTTCTCATTGTAAAACACATGGCCCTCTCAACATTGTATCATATCAACAAGCAGTATTCACCAAAACACTTGAAACGCTGTAGATAGTAGCTAGTTTCTGTTAAATGTTCATGTGACGGTTCTTTGCTCCCCAGCCGTGACAGCCTTTTATGGTCTAGCTTTTCTAGAGTTTTTAGCCGGTCTGCTAAGGGTGAATCGAAGATTTGACGACAACGATGATGATGATCATTATGAAGATAGAGCCACAACTGATAGGTTTATCATGTACATATCCGATTTCATTCATGTCATTAGCGATTCAATTCGGTCCACCGCTTATGTATTTATTTCACGTCTGCTTGCCTAGTTGATACGACTATCATTAATGATTCTTCTGAAATGAACAATTCCATACTCGACAAACCGTATTAACCTCTCATTGATATTCTCCAGATACTTCCTGGTTTCTGGCGTGTGTGAGCTGTCTTCCATTATCACAACTTGTTAGCACGTGCAACCAGGCCGACTGAGAATTTCTCCATAGATACAATATGAAATAAGAATCTTTCACATTCACACATGAGCGTACCCATAAATATATAAAACTTGGGAAAGTTAGTTTTCTTTCAACTTATGCTATTGAGCGCCGGGGGGAGCTTCAGTCGTCTGTCCTGCACCAAGTGTGTTGCGTCGATCAATGTGAGCCCGTGTCACTACATAATCACTCTAAAGTCAACTATCCACCTGCCTCGCGGCCGCCCCCTTGCCTTGTAGCCAGATTTAGCAGCGTTTTATCAGCGGAAGTTGATGAGGTTGCATTTTCTCGAGGTGACCAATCAACGCATTTTCTGCCTGGACATGTTTTCGGCACAAAACGTAGTGCGACCACGCATTCTGTCTTTCCTGGTATCACCGATGACTTTCCTTAAACACTTCATTTCACACGTATAAATTCTGTTCTGACGCGCCTTGGACAGAGGACATGTTTGGCACTCATAAATATTATGTTTATCAACTGTTGCTTTGTTGCCAAACTAATGCTTCAGCGCCTAATAAGCAGTGAGAACAGCTGGTAAGTCCCGTCAGATGCTTTCTGACTCACTGCCTCAATTTCCATGTCGATCTTGCCGTCTGCCGAGAAAATACTGCCTGCATACTTGAACTCATGGGCTTGTTGAAGAGCAATATCATTTACATATTATGTTGAGTTGCCCAGGTATTCTACTGGTAATCATAGTTTCAGTTTTTTTTCTCCTTAATTCGCAAATTGTATTTAGCACCTATAGTCGAAAGCGCATTCATGTGGTTTTGCAGTTTATTTTCATAGTCGCACAACAGGCATTGATCATCTTCAAATAGTAATTCGTATATTGAGTTCTGTTTCTCAGTTTGACTAGTCTCTGGTGCGATTTTGTCCAAGTAGATTTTAAACAACAGAGGAGAAAGCAAACACTCTTGTCTCGGAATAAGAGCTTGTGTTCATCTATCACGTATCGGTTATTATTTTAGAGTTTCCTTTCAAATCCTGAAGGTTATTCCTCGTTTAACAAGTTTTTTACCCTCAAGATTGACGAATTTATAACGCTGTGTTAGAAGGCGCATATGTAACAGATGGGTTGATTGCATGCAACAGGACACAATGTAAGACATGCCCTTATATGTTGTTATAGGCAACCTTTGTTTTATAACACCGCAATACCTTCTAGGAAAACATACTCTTTCGGCATTGCAAATCCTTTGCATATATTTAAAAAAAATAATATTGGGCTTGTATGGGTCTGAAACATGAACAATAGCAAAGAAGAAAGAAACAAGTTTGGAAGCCATTGAAATGTGGTTCGTGCGTATACTACAACGAGTGAGTTGAACATAAAATAGATACAATGACAATGTCCTCACTTGAGGTAGGGCGCACAGATAAATATGGAAAATGATACACAAACGTCGGTTGAGTTGGCTAGGAGACAATATGAGACATGAAAGTCTTCTGCAAAAGATGCTAGAGGGCAAGATCCGTGCGAAAAGTGGGTGGGGGCGATCAAGATTCACCTTTATATCCCAGGCTGGTATAGGCAATGAAAGTACGAATCTATACTGAAATGAAGAGAACTGTGGAGGATAGGGCCAAATGGAGAGATATGCTCAGACAACCTTACAACCAATCTTAGGACCGATCAACCAGAGGACAGGGTCCAATCGAGAGACATCTTCTTCTTCTTCTTCTTCTTCTTCTTCTTCTTCGTACGCTGTCAGACGTTAACCTTTAAATTTTCGAAAAAAGCAGCGGTCATCCTGAGGCTGTCGACAATCCCATAGAGCTTATCTAGTGTTGCCACTGGTGATGGCCACATCTGCTTTCTCTGATCCTCGTATGTCATGCAGTTTTGCAGCAGATGTTCAGCGGTCATTTTCCCAGTACCGCACGAGCATTCGTCAGTGCCACCTATCTTCAATTTATTGAATAGGTGGTACCTCAGTCTATTGTGGCCAGTGCGGTCTGAAGACCACGTCCTGCTCTCTTCTGTTCAACTGGTAATAGGCATCATTTTTTGTGTAGCCAGTATGTTCTGTTTCCCATTTGGTCATGTATCTAGCTCTAATAAGCCTCTTTGATTCTTCGTATGTCACACTAGTATCTGGTTGTGGTAGTCTTACACCTTCTTTTGCCAGTCTGTCTGCCTCCTCGTTGCCTTGGATGTTACAGTGGGATGGAACCCACTGTACCACTACTCTTTTTTGTGCGGACTGCTGGCATAGTTGACAGAGTACTGCTCTTAAATCATTAAGTTCAGTATTTTTCTGGCTTTTTAGTGCTGTTACTACGGCCAGAGCATCTGTAAGCAGGACTATATGGCTTTCATTTCTTTTGCATGATCAAACAACCTTGGAGCCAGTTTTAGGCCTGATCAACCAGAGGATAGATTGAAATTGAGAGACATGTTCAGAAAACCTTACAACCACTCTTAGGACTGATAACTAGAGCACAGGTTCGAATCGAGGACGGGGTCAAATCGAGAGACATGTTCAGACAACCTCACAGCCAGTCTTAGGCCTGATCAACCAGAGGACAGGGTCCAATCGAGAGACATGTTCAAACAACCTTAGAGCCAGTCGTAGGCCTGATCAACCAGAGGACAGGGTCAAATCGAGAGACATATTTAGATAACTGTACATCAATTTTCCGTATTGATGAACCAGATGAATATGACAGAGATGATGATGAGCCTGTGCTAATTTATTTATCAGTGCTTCTTTTCTTCCACCAGGTGTCGCTGTAGCAACAGGGATCTTTACACTGACAGGCATGAGCGTTGACAGATACATATTTTTACAAAACCCATCGCACGCCCACTGGGGCGCCGCCAGACTCCAGGCAGTTATGCTGACAACGGCTACCTGGTCCGCTTCGGCCATATTCATGTCGCCACAACTCTACGTGAGGACAGTCGACACCTTGGTCATCCCTGACCTCACTCCCATGACATTATGCATCGAGAACTGGCCTACTGATCGTGACAGGCAGATCTTTGGCTGGCTACTTCTCTTTCTTATTTACGTTATCCCAGTGAGCATTGTGGTGGTTTGCTATGCAAATGTGGGAAAGATGCTGTGTTCTTATGCTACAGCCTCTGAGAACACCACCGCCGGTACAAGAACCTACATCTTCTGCCGGAAGAGGGCAGCACAAATACTGGTCCTGTCAGTAGGGCTCTTCATCTTCTGCTGGTTACCATATAACGTTATGTCACTTCTGATAGATCAATGGGACATGAGTGACCTTGTCCCGTTTTTGCCTTTCACCCTATGGCTTGGACACGCCCACAGTGCCGTAAATCCTGCTCTTTACTGGGCATCCAATCGTAATTTCAGAGATATGGTTGCAAAGCTGTACAGAAAAAGTACAAATTGTCTGAGTGACAGGAAAAAGCAAAGACCTTTTAGGGTTTAGTGTGAGGAAACTAATTATATTCTTTTAATTTAAATCTTATCTTCTTTTGTAACTGCTGCAATTAATAGTCAGATCGTTGTCACTATCTTACGACATACATGGATATATATATATATATATATATATATATATATATATATATTCTAAAAGGTCAACTGTAGATAACGCTTAAACTTTCAACAAATGTGATATCTGCATAGGTCAATTACGTTATGCAAAGTTATCCTGGCAGACATTGTGTGAAAAAGACGAGAATAGGGCCACTGCCACACTGACAGTAGCTCGTGATATGCAAGTAGAAGAGAGATAAAAACTTTCTGGGGCGGAAGACTCTTCAACTCATTGTGTTTGAATATCCACCATTTACATATGGCGAAAGTTTGCAGAGTGCGGATTATCAGCGTTTGGAGGCGATAGAAACAAATACCCTATTTATGTTACCGAAAAAACTGGTGATCCGCGAGGCGAAGTGGTTAGAGTCAAAGATCCGAACCCAAACCTATCTGGTTCGGATTATCAAAACAACAATTTTACAATCCTGTGGAAAATAAGACAATCACAAAACAAATTACGTAAGGAAATAGGACGTGCTGGTATACTAGACGCGTAACGCAATGCAACGCACACTACTTTACGGAGAAAGGCAACCGTAAAAAACAAAACGAAATTATTGAGAAACCAACATGTTTTCTCGAGAACTAAAAACAGAAGACACGTGGATAGAGAACATCAACATTTGGACTGACAATAATCTCCATGGTGGTAACGGTAAGCAAGATACATAACGTGTTAAAGCCCTCTTATATGTGTTACCTGAACTGGGGAGGGCACTTCTGTTCTACTATCTGATCTGATTCTAAAAATGATTAATTTCTCTGACATACAAAAGTTAATTCGAACAACGTGGTACAATACTTCAGATCTGTCCTTGAAATATCAGACTTGTGGACTGTTAAATAACTTCCGTGCTAGCACTTTATAGTGGAGGAGAAGCTATTGTGTCTTTACGACAACATGGGAAGTTCCGGCAATTGTATAGCTGTGGAATCAAGGCACAAGGTGATGGGGCAAAAACTATTGACCAAAAACACAAGACCCTCAGAATACTACAGTGGAATGCGGAGGGAGTCATTAACAAAAAGCTTTCCCTAACACATCACCTGCTTGAAGGCAAGATTGACGTGGCATGTATCCAAAAAACGCACATCAATAACAACCACACATTCTCAATCAGAGGATACCAGACCTTCCGTCTTGATAGAGAAGGTCACAAAGGAGGGGTTCTGATACTGACTCGTAACTGCATACCGAGTAGCGCGGTAGCTGTAAATCACACCGGACAAGCAGAAATTGTAGGAGTCGACATAATGACACAAGAAACGAAGATCCGCATCTTCCACCTGTATGGCCCACCCAACAAAGACCTGTCGCTCTCGATTATGGAAATCAAGGACTCCAGCTGCCTAGTAGTTGGATACTTCAACAGCCACTCGGAGAGATGGGGATATTCGGACACAGACAGCAGAGGTGACGAAGTGGAAGATTGGGAGATAGACACAAATCTATATCTTATCAATAGCCCGGAGGATAGCCATAGCTTCTATTCTAGAACATGCATACCACCTCTACTCCAGACTTGGCCTTTTCAAAGGTGGATATTCACCATAAAATAGACCGCCAGGTGCTAAACCAATTGGCAGGTAGCGACCACAGGCCAATTAGGCTAGAAGTTGATATGGAAGTAGGCCCACGGGAAATAAAACCGCTCCCACGTTGGAATTATAAACAAGCCGACTGGGACAGATTTGCAATCCTGACAGATGGGCTGTGTGAAACCATCAACACACGGAATAACAATATGAAACCCATGGTGGAAAGCCTAAGCAAAGCAATATTGGAAGCAGCCACTGAAACCATCCCAAGAAATGGCAAGGAAAAACTACAAGCCTTATTGGAATGATGAATTGCAGAAAGTGGAAGACGAAGTCTCAAATGCTAGGAACATGGCAGAGAGAGAACAATCTATGGAGGCAAATATCGCACTCAAAGCCATCACGGCGAAATACAAATACACTCTAAACCAAATAACAAGAGGAAGTTGGAAAAACAAAACAGAAAGCCTCAATTTAGATAAAGAAGGGAACAAACTATGGAAGTTAGTCAGAGCCATGAATGACGAAACACCATCAAACAAAATTACCATCAAGCAGAGCGACAACATGCTTACTGGAAAAAAAGCAGCAAACGCCTTTATAGAACATTATGCCAGAGCAAACCACATTGATGTCCCTACAAATAGGCATACAGACATTAAAGAAGAACAAAAGAGCCACGACAACATCAGTATGGCACCAGAGGAGCACATGACGGCAAAACTAACAATAAATGAAATGGAAGAGGCCATGAGAACTTTAAAAAAAAAGAAATCGCCCGGAAAAGATTGCGTAACAAACGAAATGCTGATGGGGTTGGGCCAAACAGCAAAGAGAAAGTTACTATCAGTTCTGAACCAAAGCTGGAAAAGGGGAATTGTACCGCAGGCATGGAAAGACGCTGTACTCATACCAGTACCAAAGAAAGAAAAAGATAGAACAACAGATCCAAATGGATACAGGCCTATCAGTCTACTGAGCTGTGTAGGAAAACTGATGGAGCGTATGATAAACACCAGACTGATGTGGCATCTGGAAGAAAAACACATACTAATTCCACAGCAAGCAGGCTTTAGACAGCACAGATCCACTGAGGATCAGATCACTCTCATAGCCCAAGAAATAGAGGATGTTTACCAGGAGAAAAAACACTCAGTAGCGGTTTGGGTTGATTTAGAAAAGGCATTTGACAAGGTCTGGAAAGAGGGACTTAAAGTCAAGCTACGAAGAAGTGAAGTTTGTGGGAAAATGTACAGATGGATCAGCCACTACCTCAAAAACAGAACAGCCAGAGTTCAAGTACAAGGGTACATGAGCAAAAAGGTGACACTTGAGCAGGGTACTGTCACCCACACTCTTCTTGGTGTATATAAATAACATCACAGAGAATATACAAAGAAGAGTCCATAGCTCTATCTTTGCAGACGATCTGGCTATGTGGACCTCTGAAAAGAATCTCACGATAGCAAGTAATCGGATGCAGCAGGCCCTAACATCGTTGAAGGAGTGGGCGCACTCATGGCTGGTCAAATTAAAGGAGGAAAAAACAACATGTACGATATTCTCGCTTTCAAACAAACCCCAAAACACAAAATTAAGTCTTAACGGCAAATACCTGCAGCCAAACGACAACCCAAACTACCTGGAAGGCATATTTGATCGGCGCATGACATGGAAAAGTCAGATCGAGAGAAACCAAATGAGAGCCAGAGAAAGAATGGCAATCATGAGGAAACATGTTGGCACAAGCTGGGGAGCAGACGAAAGTATACTAAAGAAACTGTACACTGGAAGAGTGAGACCAGTTCTCGAGTATGGCATTGCGGCATGGACAAAAGCAGCAAAGGCGAACTTTGACAAAATTAGCAAACTCCAAAACCAAGCTATGAGAGTTATAACAGGAGGCATGAAGTCAACGCCAATTGTAGAACTTGAAAAGATTACAAATCTGCAATCCATGACCGACAGAAGAGACTGCAGAGCCCAGCAGCAAGCAAAGAAACTCAGAAGACTGGCAGACCTTCCAATGCATCAGAGACTAAATAATTTTGGAAATGGGAAACTAAAGCGGAGAAACTTTGCAGAAATAGCCCCTACGAAAGCATTAACAACACCAAAGCCCATCCCTACTATACGCAAACTTACCTGGAGGCAGCATATATTTCCAGAGGTGGTAGAAAATATACCAGGTATTGGAAACAAGAACAGCCAGACTGAAAAAGAAAGAAGAGACATAACCCTGAGGTACATAACGAAAAACTACCCAAGCATGGACTGGGCCCATGCATACACCGACGGTTCTGTAACAAACACAACACAGAACGGAGGGGCAGGAGCATTCCTGAGCCTACCAAATGGTAAAAGAATAACAATGTCAGTGGCAACTGGAAAATACTCAAGCAATTTCAGAGCGGAGGCAGAGGCACTGAGGGATGCAGTAGAAGAAATGGTGGCAGGCAAAAGAAATGAAAGCCATATAGTCCTGTTTACATATGCCCTGGCCGTAGTCACAGCACTAAAAAGCAAGAAAAATACTGAACAATGATTTAAGAGCACTACTCTGTCAACTATTCCAGCAGTCCGCACTAAAAAGAGTAGTGGTACAGTGTGTTCCATTCCACTGTAACATCCAAGGCAACGAGGAGGCAGACAGACTAGCAAAAGATGGTGCAAGACTACCACAACCAGACCCTTGTGTGACCTACGAAGAGTTAAAAAGGCTTATTAGAGCTAGATACATGACCAAATGAGAAACAGAACATACTGGCTACACAATAAACGATCTCTTTTACCAGCTAAACAGAAGAGAGCAGGCCGTGGTCTTCAGAATTCGCACAGGCCACAATAGACTGAGGTACTACATATTCAATAAATTGAAGATAGGTGGCACTGACGAATACTCGTATGGTACCGGGAAAATGACCCCTGAACAATTGCTGGAAAACTGTCCGACATACGAGGATCAGAGAAATCAGATATGGACATCACCAGTGGCAACACTAGACAAGCTCTATGACAGTGTCGACAGCCTCAGGATGACCGCTGCTTTTTTCGAAAAAATACAGGTTGACGTCTGACAGCGTAAGATGAAGAAGAAGAAGAATGTTAACATAGAATGGCATTTGTCAGAAATACATAATCTTGCTTTTATGGGCATGTTTTGCCAATGAATAATTTTATGGGTGTCCTGCCAATAGAAAGGTTATAACACATTATGATAACAAGCAATCTACATTTTATGGGTGTCTTTCCAATAGAAAGGTTATAACACATTATGATAACAAGCAATCTACATTTTATGGGTGTGTCTTGCCAATAGAAAGGTTATAACACATAATGATAGCAAGAAATCTACATTCTATGGATGTGTCTTTCCAATAGAAAGGTTATAACACATAATGATAACAAGAAATCTACATTTTATGGGTGTGTCTTGCCAATAGAAAGGTTAGAAAACATTGTCACAACAGACACACATTTTCAGACGATCACAACATTCAGAAGAAACAGAAGATGATAGTTGATCTTCATGTATGTAGGAGAGCCAACTACACAAATCACCAAGGACAAGAACCTGTAGAAAGACATGATCTTATGTATCTGTTATTCATCATCATCTTCATCATCACCACTATCGTCATAATCATCTATTATGTTCAATTTTGTCGCTAGATGACGGAAGAAGTGTAAAACTCTATCATGTGACATCTGAATGGCCAAACATTTTTATCCATTCCAAACCCTTTGTTGTGTTACTCTTACACCACCAACTCAAATTGTTCTGAACCCTTCACTTGTTCTGACGACCTGTCGGTCTAGTGTTACAGACTCGTGCGGGGAGTAGGTTTGGAGTGATTCTTGTATATTATAACATTGAATGAAATGCATTACTTCCACTCTCTATCAGGTGTCTTCGTGTCTCCACACGCCTCTTGTACTAACCACGACCTCTTATTGAAAACAACAAATCGCAACAGCGTTTATTCCCATTGCTGGGATCCTTCAAGAAAATGTTTAGGGTAGAGGAATAAAGGCAGCCTGCCCATGCAGTCGCCACACAATTTACGGACTAAGTTTTTAAAAATGTTTACATCTGATTGAAAAAAACAAAACCCCTGCCCTACAGAAGTTTTGAGCGCTTGTCCTCGTGGTCAGAAGTGACACTCTAAGCACTCGGAGAGCCGCTCATCTACACCATTCTCACAAACGTCCAATTTAAATGATGATCTTTTGTTATAATGGCATTGTTGACATTTAAATATGAGTTGAACTTTGCCTACATGCTTCCCGTCTATGTTGTTAAATGTGCCATCTGTTAATTATAATTTCGTTTGCATGTATTCTTTATTCCAGTGAGGACAGTGTACGTTTCTGTTTGAATGATGTATACTTAACTTAACTTAACTTCACATCACTTAACGTCTTTATACTGGTTTATACCTGCAGAGTCTGTATACATCCAGTTTCTTTTACATTCACTTGATCTAAAAATAACCATGCGCATCCCATCTATTCTGGAATGCATGAATTAATCCGGCCTCAAATATTTCCTGTGGCAAAATATTCCAAGCATTCACGACTCTCCGACTAAACCTAGTACTTAATCTGGACCTTTCTATAACTAATTTGTGTCAGTGCCGTGTTGTTCCTGTTAAGCTGGACCTTTCTATACCTAATTTGTGTCAGTGCCGTGTTGTCCCTGTTAATCTGGACCTTTCTATACCTAATTTGTGTCAGTGCCGTGTTGTTCCTGTTAAGCTGGACCTTTCTATAACTAATTTGTGTCAGTGCCGTGTTGTTCCTGTTAATCTGGACCTTTCTATACCTAATTTGTGTCAGTGCCGTGTTGTTCCTGTTAATCTGGACCTTTCTATACATACCTAATTTGTGTCAGTGCCGTATTGTTCTTGTTAATATGGACCTTTCTATAACTAATTTGTGTCAGTGCCGTGTTGTTCTTGTAGGCGTCATACGGTATATGACATACCGCTTCAATTCCCTTTATTGGGCACGCAGACAGATAGTCACACAACCACATAAACACATACACTTACACACACACACACACACACACCCACACGCACGCACGCAAGCACACGCGAACACACGCAAGCACGCACGTGCAGGCAGCGTGGCCTAAGGGTGAAACTCGCTTTTCTCGGTTTCACAATCTCAACGCCACCTGGTACAAATCCCGCCGTGTCTATTTTTTTACGGCACAGGATACTTTCTTGGTACTTTCGCATCTCCATGTTCGGAAAGTATTGACAACCTATCGTACTGTACACCTGCCAAAAAAATTTAAACGGCCAAACAGGTTCGCAGTTGGTAGAGCGACAACCTGAACAGTACGTGCTAGATACTTACACATGCACAATGGCACAACAACACACACTGGTCTGTACCTATCTATGCTCTTTTTGACTCTAACAAGAAAACATCTCATCATAATTCTAATATCACTGAGACGTTGTTACAAAAGCAAACGTTTAGGTTGTTTTACATTTTCGAACAAATGATATGGAATCATTTATGGAAGTCCGTTTCATTACTAGTGTCTTTTTTTTAAGTGCTTGCCTATCAGTAGTCTACAGGCGGAGGCACGCCTTTTGTTAAGTGTTTCCCTCTCTGTATTCTACTGGCGGAGACACGCCTTTTGTTAAGTGCTTACCTCTCTGTATTCTACTGGCGGAGACACGCCTTTTGTTAAGTGCTTGCCTCTCTGTATTCTACTGCCGGAGACACGCCTTTTGTTAAGTGCTTGCCTCTCTGTATTCTACTGGCGTTGGCACGCCTTTTCCCACCACTTACCGCTGCCTTTTATATGATTTCAGAACGTATTAACCAGTGCTTGGATGCATGTGTGTGTCTGTATGATAGTTAGGGCGCTCACACTGAGGGCGCGTATAAAAGTTGTGTAAGAGTGTGATTGTTGAACATTGTTTTTTTAATGTAACAGTATTGCAGAAAAGTTATCACGTTGTGGAAAATTAATAAAAAAAAGCTGACTACAGACATAAACTATGATGCACCTCGCAGCAACTGGCGGTGATGCCACGACAAACGGCGTTAGGAAAAAAATAATTCACATACCACTTGTATAACTGTCCGCTTATGTTAGGAATTGGGCACTATCTGCCTTTCTTTCATGTTGCATGAAAGTTATGATTGCTTCCCTTTCATTTGGAATCGTCCCGCTGTTATACTGTTTTGCTAAAGACAATGTATTAATAACAATAATAATAATAATAATAATAATAGTAACACTACTGCAACTACTACTACTAACTACTGCTGCTACTACTACTACTGCTGCTACTACTACTACTACTACTACTACTACTACTACTGCTGCTACTGGTACTACTACTATAACTACTAACTTTAACAATAATGCTAATAACAACAATAATGCTAATTATAATAATAATATTAAAAGCAACACAACAACAATTACTACTACTACTACCGCTGATGCTACTACTACTACTACTACTACTACTACTAACTACTAAAACTAATAATAATATTAATAACAAAACGTGTTCAAAAAGTATGAACGTAATAAAAAAAATATTGATTAATACACACGAAAATACGAAAATTGTTAGGCAGGCCAATAGAATACAGGTAAGCAATGCGGATTCGCGTTGCAACAATTCTGCCAGATTCATGTTAAAACAGTATATATATATGCTGTTATTATGTTGCTTAATGCCAACGATGAGTAATTTTCCTCTTTTGTGCGCTTTGAAAAGTGCGTTGAGTGGCGTGCTGATATAAGTGGACCGCGGGCCTCCAGGCGGTTGTACAATGATTGTATCATCTGCGTGACTATCACTACAGCGGGCATCACATCGATACATATCTCATCAGCCCGACTGTTTTGAAAACAGCCTGTTAGCATATTTCCAGGGAATGCTAAATGAAGAGAAACTGTGGTTTTGATCAGCATATTTTGACTGGCCGGACTAGCGTCATAGTTCCCCCATATATACGAGGGTGTTAAAGTCATACCGGGATTTTTGGGAAAGAAATTGTTTTTATTCAACTAGTCAAAATGCAATTTATTTGTCATTATAATCTCCTGCCCTGTTCATGTACTTATCCTAGCTTTTAAGTAATACTTGAAAAGCTTCAGCTTAGAAAGATTTGCATGTATGTCTGCACGAATCCAGGACAGTCTGTTTCACTTCATCATCAGTGCTGAAATTCTGACCTCCAAGGAATTCTTTTAAGGGTTTAAATAGGTGGAAGTCGTTTTGAGCAAGGTCTGTGCTGTAAGGTGGATGTGGCAATACCTCCCATACGAGCTGCTGCATTTGACACATAGTGCGGTGAGCTGTATGAGGTCGAGGGTTATTTTACAAGAGCAGGACGCCATTTGTGATCAAACCAGGCCATTTTTTACGCAGCGGGTTATGCACATCATTCAAAATGTGTATGTACTGTTCACTGGTGAAAGTGGCACCACGGGGTAGACAATTTCCACAGCTTTCACGTCTTCTTTCTCAAAAAACTTCATAACAACACGCTGTTCGATGCAAGCACTAACAGTGTTGTCCGCTATTTTTATTTGCTCCGTGGCCAAGGGGTGAAGCGTCCGTTTCACAATCCCAACGCACCCGCTCGAATCACGCTCGTGTCCAGTTTGACAGATATGGTTTTTTTTCGCTCCTCCACGTACTAAAAGTAATGGCAACCTCCGTACTGCTTACTTGCCAAGAATCTTATAACATCCAAATAGGTTGGCGATTGTAAGAAGAATGGAATGCTACTTACTTTATATATTTATAAATATTGCTCATAAAAACATAATTGTAAATTTTGTAAAGTTTTGACACTGGTGCATGACAGCCGAACTCAATATAGATATATCACCGTACATCTTTGCTTTGCAAGCTAAACGATAGTGTCTGGAGACTTGACTTGACTGCTTGGGTCAAAGATGCTGCAATGAATGAGCTGACAGCAGCCGGCGACTCGTATTTGGCTGTTTGCATCATGATCAGTGACCCATAAAAGACCAATATCCTATTCCAAGTGGCGGTACTGGAAACAGACTGCAACCAAACAGCCTGGCTAAGCGGTTATGGATCGAAGGTGACAGCAAGCTGGATCCCCACAATACCGTGCTGAAATCGGATGTATCGGGGTAAATGGCGCAGATATTGCAGTCTCGCTATAAACTATGATACAACGTCATAAACATCCTTTACAGAACTGACGCCGAAGAAGAAGAAAATGAAGAAGAAGAAGAAGAAGAAAAAGAAGAAGAACAAGAACAAGAAGAAGACTGCTGTCTTTGCAAGTCCATCTTGTGAATGCCTTATGGTGAACGAAAAAGAAGAAGAAGAAGAAGAAGAAGACTGCTGTCTTTGCAATTCAATCTTGTGAATGCCTTATGGTGAACGAAAAAGAAGAAGAAGAAGAAGAAAAAAAAACAACAAAAACAAGAACAGGAAGAAAAAGAAGAAGAAGAAGAAGTGGAAGAAGGAACATGTGAAGAAATAGTTCAGCTCAGTTAAAATGTCATTTGCACATCGAAGGTCGGTTGCAATGGATCTCTTGCCTTGACGGCACAATCTACTCGGCTATCACCTGTACACTTTGTAATGTTATCCAATGTATGGCCTTGCTAACCTCTGATAAGTTTGATCTAGCTTTACCTTCAAATATTGTTTTGCTTAAATTGTAAATATCTTAACAGTTTGGCTCTGATTTCATTCATCAAATAAATTTACACCCTTAATTTCGCCAAGGGTTCCTCGTTTGTTTTCGTTTGTTTCCACGAAATGCATCCCATTCTATATCTTCACATTTCAAAAGAATACATGTTTTTTTCCAATTGTTTGTTCACCGTCCACGTTTCTACGTCATACAGTAATGTATACATAACACCTGACTATTTTCATCTTTAATGTGAGATTTATTTGTTTGGACGTTAATTTATAATTCATGTTGTTGAAAACAGATTTGGCCATCTCTATTTTCTTCTTCATTTCAATTTCGCAACTTTCATTCTCTGTTATTATGTTTCGAAGTTAGGATAAGCTCTTGACTTTTTCCAGCATTTGACGGTTTATTTTTGTCTGTAGAGTAGATGCCGAGTCTATTTTACTAATTGTCATATTGTTCGTTTTCTTAGTGTTAATGTCAATCAACACACCTGACTTTTTTTCTTTACTTGAATCACCAATACCTGTAATTTTTGTTCGCTTTGGGCTAACAGAACTGTGTCATCAGAGTATATGAGATTATTTATTGACACTCCTCTGATGACGAGTCTTGACATTTCTTCTTTCTGTGGACAAATGTGTTCTGGTTAAATGTTAAACAGGCAAAGGGGCATAACTCATAAATGTCGAATTCTTCTTTGCACCCCTAGAAATAGTGAGTAAATCCTGCTAGAACTTTCAGTTTTCTCCTTCCAAAGGTTACTGAGTATTCGTGTGCCTTTCCCATCCATACAATTGTTGCCCTGCTATGTAATTAGTGTTTCACCCCAATAGCTTTTTTATAACTTGTATGGTTTTGTTGTACTAGTCTCTTTGTACAGATATTTTTGTTGTTATTATTGCATCCAGACTTTCCCCGTTTGACCCATTTCCATGGAATGATAGCTGCATGTGTTATCAGTTATTGTGTAGTGCTGTACAAAGTGTTCCATTTATCTGGCGTCGGAGGAAGAAGCACTTTCAAAGAGATGATGCTCACCGGTTTCATGTGGGTGTGTACACAGTTGGCACTCAGTAGTGTGTTACGGTTGGATTCTGTTTAGGTGTTTGTTTAGTGGGATGTGTTGGCTTCTCAATGGTGCTCTGATCCTTTCTGGTGAGTTGATTTATAATGTCATTTGGATTAGGGCTTGCCATATGTCTGTAGACCTCACTCCCCGTGTTCCCCATGGCTCATCTGTTCAGTCAAGTTTCTTCGTTTGCTGTCCTTATGAGCTGTTTGGCTGTCTGTAAAGTTATTATTGTGTGTGCCTGTACTTGTATTAATCCCGTCATTGCTAGTATGTCTGCACTGTCATTGCCAGGTATGTATTAGTGTCCAGGTATCCACTGCAGAACTTTATTGACAACATTCTCTTGCTCCTCTGTTCGGCCGAAATTAAAATTGTTCCCCTGAAACTCCGTTGCAAACTCTATGCACAATTCTCTCCTGTACGCCGAGCCGCGTAGCGCAGTGGTTAGCGCGCTGGCTTCGCATCTGAGTGGTCCTGGGTTCATTCCCCAGTTGAGGCGGTAATGTTTTTTTCAGACCGCAATGGCTCCCAGGTCGACCCAGCCTTGAATGGGTACCGGTTCAGTCCGGAAGTAAAAATGTAAAAGAGGAGATGGCTACCGCCCTCATATAGCCGAGCCTTTGAAATGTGAGATCGCTAACACCTGACACCCCTACGGCAGTAATGCTATGAGATACTTTACTTTACTTTACTTTTACACATTTTAGCAGTATCTTAATGGTATGGCTCAATAGACTGATGATTCTAGAATGCAATGACGTGAGTGCTATAAAGTCAGATATATATATCTCCGTATTTTAGATGTCATTACCCACGTCAGTATCTACACCGAATCACTCTAGTTCTTCCGCCATTCCTGTATTTACTGTATACATGTTATTTATTTTTCCTTGCTTATATCTATTATTACTTTCTTTACTTTTGATAAGAGGATGCTGAGGTCACCATTATTAAATGGTTTGTGACATGTGTTTTCTTCGATGAGTTTTAAATGTGTTCCGTTTGTCTGTTAGATGTATATTTCTCGCCAAGCACGATGTTTCCATTCTTGTACTTTATGGATCGTCCTCCTTGAATCAAGCCTAACCGTGTTTGAAAGATACTCTATTTCTATATGTGTTACTTTCGTTCTGTGCTTCTTTCTGATGTCTTCTACTATCCTACATTTTGGATGTATACACTTTTCTTTTGCATGTCTGCACATAGTACAAAGTGCATTTTTTTTCCAAACCCTACATTCTCGATTGTTTTTCTGGTTATATCCCATACTCTTCTTTTGCTTAAGATGTCGTCAATCAACATTACTTGATTGAAACAAGAAGAATATAAATAGCGAGCACCCACTTCCCCAGCCCACCCCCGCCCCCGTCCTCAAAGACACGCCCCGGGCATGCTCAAACACTCACTCAATCCCTCACTCACTCAATCACTCACTCACTCCCTCACACACACACACATACTCACACTATCATATTTATTCACATACACACACATTCACACACTCGCTCACTCACTCACTCACTCACCCACGCATACTCATACGCTCAAACACTCACTCACTCACTGACTCACACACACACCCACACACACATACTCACACTATCACATTCATTCACATACACACACTCACATACTCGCTCACTCACTCACTCACACACACACATACACACACACACACAAACAAATGTTAACACTTATATGACAAAAGAACCTGTTTGTGCTACCAAGCTACGAGATATTCAAGATCTCCGAGAGACAGTGGCACATGTCATGACAACAATACGACCTGAAGTGTGCACCTGGGCTCCTCAGAGAACGAGAGGAAGGTTCCAGAAAGGTGTAGACAACGACGGGGAACAAGTAGAGACCCTATGAAGCAATGTCATAAGGGGCATATCAGTGGTAACATTTTTTTTGCGAATATCCCAACATCATCATTATCGTCATAATCATCGTCATCATCACCATCATCATCGTCATCATCATCGTCATCATCATCATCGCCATCATGACCATCATCATCGTCATCATCATCATCATCATCATGGTCATCATCATCGTCATCATCATCATCATCATCGTCATCATCATCGTCATCATCATCATCGTCATCGTCATCATCATCATCACCGTCGTCATCATCATCACCGTCATCACCATCACCGTCATCATCATCGTCATCATCATCATCATCACCGTCATCATCATCGTCATCATCATCATCATCACCGTCATCATCATCACCGTCATCATCATCACCGTCATCACCATCACCGTCATCATCACCGTCATCATCACCGTCATCATCATCGTCATCATCATCACCGTCATCATCATCGTCATTATCGTCGTCATCATCATCATCACCGTCATCATCATCGTCATCATCATCGTCATCATCGCCATCATCATCATCATCATCGTCATCACCATCATCATCGTCATCATCATCATCATCGTCATCATCGCCATCATCATCGTCATCATCGTCATCATCAATCATCGTCATCATCATCATCATCATCATCGTCATCATCATCATCATCATCGTCGTCATCATCATCATCATCGCCATCATTTAAAGTGTCTTTTGCAGAAGATCGTTGTCATCGCAACCTCCTTTTTGTAGAAGATCGATGTAAGACTCCGGGTAAGACTTGTTATCTTTATCTAGTTTTCCCCTGCCTCCGTCATGGTCATATTCAGAAAATTCAATTTTCTTTTCAATTGTTTTTGTGATGGTACATTTTTGCATCCTTACGTGGCTGCAGGAAGACGATGTGCTCAGAATTTGTATTTCTGCTGTTTTGTAAGTGTTTTATCATATCTTACTACGTTATTTGATCTCTACATTATCATGATCATTCTATTCCTGATTTCGTTTTGGCAGTCTATTTTCTTGCTTAAAATAGAGTCGAGTTATTAAAAACGTGTGCTACAATACAATACTGCCATAGTGGAACACGTTACAAACAAATTCACACATTCATTCACTGGCAAAACAACTCGTAAAAGACTGCGGTCCGGGATGGAATTGGGGCGTGCCTTCGACCGTAGAGTCTAGAAAGGTAAACCTTTAATCAAACAAAAAACAAACTTGTGACGAGGTTGATTTCTTCCTTATTTAGAACAACTTTAGGTACGTTTTGTTTAATTTGTAAAAATTATTTTAAATACCACAGAAACGTGCACATCGTGAAAGGATATGTTGATGTAAGCTGTTATAATGCGATATTATCTTTACACCGCAGATTAATGTAATGTCCAATTTTAAATCAGCACTGATTTATTTTATTTCATTGCAACTTGTATTGAACACACTGGCGCTGTTCTAACTGAAAACACAGGCTACCTTTTAATATGGAAATCGGATATAATAAGCTCATTACAAGTAGATTCCACATTAAAGGATATCTAACAATTTAAAAAAAACTTTCAGTTACAGACTAAGAGGTGAGCAACCTTCAAGACAATATGTTTCCTATTATGTGATACTCAGATATTTTAAAAACAAAAAGTCACCGATATTAAGCTATCTTTATTTTACATTTTTTTAAACACACCACTCCCTTCTACCCTCACCTCCTACCTCAAGTTACTGATAATAATTACTAAACAGCTGAAAATTGTAAAATATAAGTAAGCTATCAATTTAATATCATAACTAAATTTATGTTAATAATTTAACTAATAATTGGATAGGATTTTAAATTCTTTATTACATTATTGGTAATAATTTGAATATATATTACAATTTATAATTATTCTATCGCAGATAATATAACAGATGCACTATGATACTAATTATAGTAAATATGCGAGGTTCGCTCAAATCAAAACGGAACTTTTTAGTCTAGTTCAACATGAATGGGTTACAGCGTGCTTGAACTACTATAATTAGTGAGGGGTCCTATTGCTGCTGATTGGCCACTTGCCATGGACCAGTCACGTGACAGATAAATACAAATTGCCCTGTTGTGATGAAGTTTCTTGTGAAAGAACGCGTGAAACCTGCGGAAATACTACAGAAGACTGCAATCACAATACGGTGATGAGACAGTCAGCCGCAGCAAGACATTTGAATGGCGTAAACGTTTTAGAGAAGGCCGTACATCCGTGAGTGATGATCCCGGCGTTGTGACTCGCAACCCATCATGTGAATTTTCAGATTGTGGAACGCCTTATCCTGGAAAATCGACGCATAACCTTTTACAAAATTGCACAAGAGGCAAGTCTTTCTCTAGGTGCGGTGAATACTATTGTTCCTGAACATTTGCATTTTTGGAAGGTTAGTGCACGTTGGGTCCCAATACAGCTTTCCGCGTTTGACCGGCAGAGAAGAACAAGCCTGTACTGAATTGAAGAAGCGTTTTGATATGAAAGTGCATGACTTTTTGGATCGCTTCATTACATGTGACAAAACCTGGGCGCATCCGTATACCCCTGAATCGAAACAAACATCCAAGCAGTTGAATAGTACGCAATCACCACATGGGAGGTCAGCATTTCAGCACTGATGACGAAGTGAAACAGACTGTCCTGGATTGGTTCAGACATATTGACAAATCTTTCTACGCTGAACCTTTTCAAAGCAATACTTGTTGTTGTTGTTTGCGAATGCCCACAATGAGTAGGTTACTCTTTTGTGCACCCTGAAAAGGGCGTTAAGTGACAGGTTGTCGTAGCTTTCCTTCCATCCCGAGCTTGCTGATGAAGGTGGACCGGAGTGTTCCATGCGGTTGTGCTATGCTCGGCTTCATCTGCGTGTTGCTCACTACTACGGGGATCACGTCGAACCTAACCTTGTTAGCCAGATTGTTTTCCTCGACAACAGCCCGTTTCCAGGACGACCAGCGAGGAGGTCAGGTGAGAGTCTTGGCCAGTATATTTCTCCTGACCCTGGCTAATATTGTCTGATCAGTGTGTTTTGCCTGACCAGACCAAAGCAATACTTAAACGCTGGAATAAGTGCATATAAGTTGCAGAAGATTACATCGAAAAATAAAATGCATTTTAATTACTTGAACATTGTTTTCCAAAAAGTCCCAGTTTGACTTGAACGCAACTGGTATATTCATTTAAAGAAGCTTTGATATTTAAAATAGTATGTCAGTGTACGTAGTTACGACAGGGAATGTAGTAACGTCAGTGTATGTAGTAACGTCAGTGAATGTAGTAACGTCAGTGTATGTAGTAACGTCAGTGAATGTAGTAACATCAGTGTATGTAGTAACATCAGTGTATGTAGTAACGTCAGTGTATGTAGTAACATTAGTGTATGTAGTAACGCAGGGTATGTAGTAACATCAGTGTATGTAGTAACGTCAGTGAATGTAGTAACGTCAGTGTATGTAGTAACGTCAGTGTGTGTAGTAACGTCAGTGTATGTAGTAACGTCAGTGTATGTAGTAACATCAGTGTGTGTAGTAACGGCAGTGAATGTAGTAACGTCAGTGAATGTAGTAACATCAGTGTGTGTAGTAACATCAGTGTGATCGTTATTCCACCTGATCGTCAGTTACTGTGTTCACAATATAGACATCTATTAGTGAATATCTGCAGGCTGAAAGTTATACTATGAATCGCATGCAGATAGCAGACCCATGCAGACTATATGCCCGACATGTAAACAGTACACAATACATCAAATAACATGTCATAAGTGAAGCATTTTTATTATTAAAAACGTTGATCATGGCTATTATGGAAAACTGTGTAATGAACAAAAACAAAATAAATATGACGACAAATACAAATTCAAACAATGCACATTATCTCAAATTTTGAACAATGTTATGGGAAGCAAATGAGTACTGAAATAGTTTTTAGAATATCAGATTGAAATAATTATGGTTGAAATCATCTGGAAAATAAAACAATATACAAACAGAAGCAAATCAAAGTTATCACTGCCGGAAGTTAGGACTCACATCTAAAACAAATATAAACAACTGTAGGAAAAGAGAACAAACAGCAAATACTCAGAAGACTCCATCAACAAACTGAGAAGGAAACAGTATACCACAATTTTTCACAATGAAAATTTAGAAAATGTCAGGCTAAATGCACAAATGCATACAATTAAAGCAGCACAGGCTGCAGAATGCACTCTACAGAGGGCTCACCAGACAGGAGACATGACTACCTTATCAAAGCCTCCTTGATGAGACCTGGACTTTAGAAAGAAGCATGCGAGACACACTGTGCAGAACCACTGAGGACCTACGACTGATGTGTCACTGCACGATGGCGGCCCATCTGGTGGCATACAACGAGCATACAAAACCTAACACTAAGAGGAAGAAGAAAATATTAAGCTCATAGCATCCAATTTTGAAATTACTTAAATATACATTTGCTAGCAGTGCCAGAATTAGACATCAGTTTCACAAACAAAGATAAAAGACACATTGTAACAACAGAGATGAAATGCCAGCGCAGAATGCTTGGAGTAACAAGAATCGATAGAATCCGAAAATAAGATATTAGGAGACGAGTAGGTACAATATCAGTGCTTGACCTCATAAAGAGACAACAAACCAATTGGTTCTGTCACGTCACATCAAACACCATATAGTATTTTCCAGAAAGCAAAACTATAAATATACGATTGATACAACGCCATTAAAGCTCCACTTGTACGAAGCACGTACCAGGATCCGGTCAAGAATCACCTTCATAACCTGACGCTGAAAGGCACAAGAAGAACAACACACACACACACACAAACGAAACGAAAAATACATTTTTAAGCAATTGTAAGATAGCTAGGACGAATGATCAAGTTATTGTTTCATATTATACATCAAAGATGTGTCCCCTGCGTTAAAAGCTCTCAAGCGTGACAAATGTTTCTCACTAGATGGCTGAACTATGCAAGGTAGGGGACGTAGCGAACTATACTTCAGTGGTTACCATCAATGTGTGCTAGCGAGGAACGAGAAAGACAGGCTTGCAAGCAGGGATAGAGACTGTGAACAAAAAACGCGTTGAAACCACATCCTTTGAGAAAAAGAGAGCTCTCCAGGTTGTCAGAAGAGAACAGGACCAACCAAACAACGACTATCCCACCCTTGGCCGGAGGACCGATCAACATTCTTCGCCTCAGGACTGCGCACGACCGACTGAACATACACATTATAAAGCTTCGACTGTGTTGAACACATGTGGACTGACTGAACGAACTGCTGAGCATGTGTTACATAACCGTTCCTGTATGACCAGTTATACACTGGCCCAACGACTTTATTCTGGACTAAAAATTTTACGAAGCTAAAGAAGAGCTCAACATAATGGCGGAATTTATCACAATAACTCGTCTGAAGGTGTAAACGTCACAGATGTGATCACAAGAAGAAGAAAACACCATATGTGAAACTTATAGTTTATTTCGTGATCTGCCTTACAGCTGCAGGTTTTTATTTAGGCTAAGGCTCTAAATTTGAACTATCCCACCTTTTGTTCCTGCCTGTTTGACATTTAGCGTAGGTTAACAGGAAAGCTAGAAACTGCTCTCCGGTTCTTGCAACGACTTTTTTATTCTGCTTATCATGGACATCAAAGAAGGCATAACACAGACAGAAAAACATCTTCACTACAGAAAAACTCATATTTATTATAAACATTGTCTTAGATTTGTTACCACTGATTTAGTTAACCACGTTTTTGAGAATCTTTTGGAGAGCTGGTTTCTTCTCTCTTTAGTCAAGTTACATATTTTCTTTACTCCGCGCAGTCTTAGTCAGAGAGGGTTCCACTATGGGATTGAACAACATACTTGAACTGAAAAAGAGTGACGTCATATGGACCAAACTGGAAAGCATTGGTTTCTACCGTGTGTGCCGTGAATGGTACTTAAAGAAAATTGATTGAGTGAGTATTCAGTACAGTTATAGTCCCATCTTAGCACTGAAGGTCGGCTGCAGTGGATCTCCAGTGTACTCTATCTCTTGCATCAATGGATCTCCAGTGTACTCTATCTCTTGCATCAATGGATCTCCAGTGTACCCTTTCTCTTGCCTCAATGGATCTCCAGCGTACTCTATCTCTTGCCTCAGTGGATCTTCAGTGTATCTCTTGCCTCAATGGATCTCCAGTGTACTCTATCTCTTGCCGTAATTGTGCAATCTGAGAGGCTTTTTTCAGTCAGTCCATCTCCTGATGTTATCCACCCACTTAAAACGTTGTCTACCTCTTGAACGACTGCCTTCCCCCCCTGCCCTCTAGTACGGTCTTCAACAAGAAGGTATGCCTTGTTTTATGACTAAAATAACGTAAATGTCCAACGCTGATTTCGGTCACTATTTCTCTTTTCCGCCCCAACTTTTTCATTATCTCCACATTTCTTTTCTTCTCTTTACAAGAAATGCGACCCAATCTTCTGTATACCCACATTTCGAAGGCTTCAATACTCTTTTCCAACTTGTTATTCGTTGTCCACGTGTCCGTGCCATAAAGTAGGTACAAGTATACATAATATCTGACAATTCTTATTTTCAAATTCTGATTTATCTTTTTGGACGTCAATATGTGTCGCACGTTGAAGAATGCCATCTTAGCCATATCTATTCTCTTTCTGATTTATTTTTCACAGCTGCCTTCTTCCGTTATTAAATGATCTAGATAGGAGAAACTCTGGACTGGACCTGTTCAAGCTATTGATCTTTTATTTTTATCTGCATACATGGTTTCTTGTCACTTTTTGCAATTATCATAGTCTTTTTTTTCCTTTATGTTTACGTCCAATCCAAACGTTTGACTTATTTTGTATATATTGTTGTCATACGCTCCTGTAATTCCTGCTTACTTTTTGCCATCAAAACTGTATCATGCACATATCTAAGATTATTCATTGCCACTCCTCCAATGACAAACCCTAGCATACCCTCTATCTGCTTCAATATCTGTTCTGTGTATATTTTAAATAGACAAGGCGAATTAAATAATCAAATATCAATAATTTACTGATATGTTCATTTTCTGTAAACCCTTTTCAGTGACATGATTTGGTCCAAACATGAAAAAAATCAAGTCCTGACAGAGTTAAGCGGGACAGTTCTGTAGCTCTACCATCAGGTCTTCCATTGCTATCTCCACTAATTTACAAGCTGTCGCTAGAATCTTGTCTGGTCTTCCATTGTCATCTTCAATAATCCACAATCTGCTGATAGAATCTTGTCTGGTCTTCCATTGTCATCTTCAATAATCCACAATCTGCTGTTAGAATCTTGTCTGGTCTTCCATTGCTATCTCCACTAATTTACAAGCTGTCGCTAGAATCTTGTCTGGTCTTCCATTGTCATCTTCAATAATCCACAATCTGCTGATAGAATCTTGTCTGGTCTTCCATTGTCATCTTCAATAATCCACAATCTGCTGTTAGAATCTTGTCTGGTCTTCCATTGTTATCTCCATTAATGCACAAGCTGCTGTTAGAATCTGTATCCGCGAGATTCCCCGATAATTTTAACAATATACGTGGAAACTGATAGCACAATTTGTGTTATAGTACTTAATACAATTTAATCGGGACTCTGCAAGTTGTGTGCTTTTCAAATATAGGATATGTATTCGTTTCTACGATATGCGTTACTACAGAATCATTGTGGTTGCAAAAATATAGACTTGAAACATATAGGTCATGTCCTTATGAAATTATTAACATCTTCCATGCTGAAATGATGTCCGTGAACGTGGCAGTACCTTATAAAATGACATCGTTTTGCAGGACATTGAAAGCGGTGGCTTGCTATGCTCTATAAAAAGAATCGTCAAGTAAGAGATGTATTACAATTCTTAGAACATAAGATTAATATAAATATGACCAAATCTCCGATAATTAAAGCTCTCACATTTCGATTCATCGACTTTATGAATATATGTGTTCTGATTACAGATGATGAGCCATTGTCTGAAAAGATCGTCATTATTAAAATTGTTGTCGGAGGCCCCACCCTTACTACGTTTTGCGGTTACCTGTTCACGGGTGAGTCTTCGGAAGTAAACCCTGAGAAAAAATATATATGATGTGCTATCTCCATTCGTCTTGACTATGTCTTGCCACTGGACCAAAGTAGCTCAGAACTAGAGAGTGAGGTTGATGTCCAGCGCAACTGTTCCACATTCAAATCTAAGTACAGCGCGTGTGCGGCAAAGATTTGGGCATGGGGGATAACTGGTTCATAAATCTCATCATGAGCAGAAAATTGTAATACTTTTCCCACATTAAAAGAAACAACGGTCTTGAGAAAAGGGTAACGGAAGGTATGGTGCCAGGCAAGAGAGGTAGAGCATACCAAAATGTCAAGGAATATTTGGGCATGACTCTGGAGCAAGTTGGAGATTTGGCAAGAGATCGAGTTTCTTTCAGACGGGCTGTGATGGGAGCGGCGTTCTGCCAAGAACATTCTACATGACGACAGCGCATGTCATAGTCTCAGCCACACCACAAGCTGATGCTGTCCTCATCTTAGCTTGTCAACTATTTGTATGAATATAATGCATATCAGTGACAGTTGTTGTTATGCTGTTTTAATAGTGGTGGCAGCTGATAGGTCATCGATGAATGCTATGAGACATCTTGCTTCATTTTCTTCTACAATCTACTAACTTCTGTAACAAACATTTACGGGGTAATTCAGCTGCTGGGCCTATTTCTGCTGGGTATTCTTCCGACGTTATTTAAATGGACTGGTCTTTCTGCTGATTGATATATTATAACAGCATCACAACACATTCATGTCAAATTATGATTTCGGTCTTAGATTATTGTCGCATCTTGTATGAAAAATGCAATAACATAATGATAGATTATAACGAGATCGAAAGTACACGGATAAACAAACACACGCGCAAGCACACACACATCGATACACGCATGTATTTAAATCAATCAATCAAAACCCTACCTCACCCATTCTATCTCCATGAATCATCAGCCTACAATGATAGTGAACACTTTTCAGATCTGTTCTATTTATTTTGTAATTGTTGTAGGTCATGTGATAGATGTGTTAAATCGGTAGCAAAGTCCATCCCTGTATCCGGTCCATTTTATACCGATATTATTCATTAGCGGTTGTTTCCTTTATGATCCAGTTAACAACCAGTAAAGAGGGGAAAGGCGACGTGAGACATACGTACCGCATACCTATTGTCATTGCAAATGGAATAGACAGTCAACCTTCATGTAGGACCCTACATTGTATATCCTAGTAAGTTTTCCGTATAACATGTGTACTCTTTTCCGGAACTCCATAGTGTAGCTCTCATAGAACGTTTATTAGTAGTCTGTGATAGCAATAACTAGTGTAAAATTCAATTTCACACATAATTTGGTCGTTATTCTCAGAGTAACTATCTGGCCGGTAGAGCGCATGTGTGCTCTAAAGTCCGACTGCTCTTCTCTCATATCTGTGTCAATTGCCCCCTTTATACTCTCAAGTTTGATCATGTTCATCTTACCTGGCACAGATGGCAACATAATACCTATATAATTAATGCATAGTTGTAGATTATTTTTTTTCCCGACAATTTAATGACATAGCATTCGTAAATGTCGGATGCTATTTTCTTGTTCGTCTTACACTTGCAACATAGCATTTCTTGATGTCGGATGGTATTTCCTCGTTCTTCTAACACATAAAAAAGCAGATCACATTTACAAGAATATCAGGCAGGCAGGCAGACTACAGACTACAGACAGACAAGCAGGGAGATAGACAAAAAGATATGCAGGCAAACATATATATATAGGCAGATAGGCAGACAGACAGACATATATAGAGATGGATATATGGATGGACTGATCGATTGATTGTCTATTTATGAATAATTAATTAACACATACATAGCATTAGCAGCTACAACGATTTAAGTAAACAATACCGAAGCGTCGAGAGTTTATAAACTACTTCTGCTTATTGTATGTAATTCAAATCTTTTGTGAAATTTGTGCATGAAAATATTATTAAAGAATTTACGGATGGCTGCTGAATTTAAAACGCAAAAGACATCAAAGAACATTTTAAAGACGGTGTTTCGTTGTCTATGTGATATACAGTAGTTAAGCATTTTTCACAATGTAATTATCCCTTGTAATGATTTATATAGAATACGTATTTGATTTATTTTCCCCATGCTTATTTATAAATTAGCGTCATATTGGAAAAACTGTTTTCTCTCAAATGTGGCACGGTTTATCTAACTGTAAATATAAACATATTGTACAGTAAAAAGGTAAAACATGAGGAAATAGCTTGTCTCAGTAACTGAGACTTCTTACAGTAAAGCCTCTAACGATTCAATGTCAACGTCTGCAATGTGACAACCTTTATATCTTTGCTGCCGAACTGTGCAGACAGTAAATGTAGATACATCAAAGAGAATACAAAACACACACAAGCAAGATAATTTTTACCCAATTATCAAGAGTAGTATTTAGTTAGGAAGTGACCCAACGGCATCAGCAAATAATGTGATGATATTGTAGATCTTTCCTTCTGGTAGTGGTACTTGATGTAATTAATTTTGACAGCTTTTCTAAGTTGCCTCAGCTGTAAATGGGTCCCTGACGAAGTCAAAGGACAATTTATGATCCGCCGGAGGAGCTACGGTGTTTGTGCTCTGTCGTCGTTACTTTCAGCAATGATAGGGACGGAGCACATACGTAGGACATATGTAGGACATATGTAGAACATATGTAGCACATATGTAGCACATATGTCGGTTCTATGATTCATGTTTCTTATGTTTTTCAATGTTGATGTTTGCCCGTGTACTCGCTTCTGTAAATTACATAAAGTGGAGAGAGTACACCATCCCAGAATAGTACATAAATCTATCTATACATCAATAAATCTATCTATACATCCATAAATCTATCTATACATCCATAAATCTATCTATACATCCATAAATCTATCTATACATCCATAAATCTATCTATACATCCATAAATCTATCTATACATCCATAAATCTATCTATACATCCATAAATCTATCTATACATCCATAAATCTATCCATACATCCATAAATCTATCTATACATCCATAAATCTATCTATACATCCATAAATCTATCTATACATCCATAAATCTATCAATGCATTCAATTATTCGTGTCATCATTCATCTATCTATACATCCATTTAGCAGTTTAGACATCCATTTAGCTGTTTAGACATCCATTTATGCGTCTGTTAATATATGAACCAATAACTCTATCCACCCAACCACCAATGCAACCCATCCTAAATCTTTTCACTCACTAAAACCTATTCTTTTAGCTAGCCAACCTTACATCCACATATTCAATCACACATCTATTTGTCCATCTGTCTAGCCACTAATCCACCCACAATTTATCTCTACTATCTATCCACCTGCCCAGCCATTCTTCCGGCCATTCACAATCTTATCCATCTATCCACCTAACTTAATACCCTTCCTCCACATATCTATCTAACTGTTTATTCATGTGTACTTGCATATGTACTAGAACGCTAACAATGTGTACATTCTGAAATGCTGTTGAGATCCGACACATGTACATCCAAATCGTTATGTCAAAATCTGAATTCGCATACAAATACCAATACATTTCTACGACTGGGATCGAACTTTTTAAAACAAATTAATAAACCATAAAAGAATCAGATCAACGTGTAAAATTATGGAGGTAAATAAGAAAAGAAGGGCAACAACTATATTAGAAAAGAGTAATTCATTACAGGCATGATATGTAATTTTAAATTCTATATTTGGCTTTGTCTATGAAAATTAATGGGAATGTTTGTTGGATACAATCTTATTGCCTCGATATATTGGCTACACCGAAAACATGTCAAAGACTTCATTGTGCACGCATCCTGTAGCGGGGGAGGGATGGGCAGGTCGAGGGCAGGTGTGATGAACGCGGTCGACACCAGGTTGCAAGCCCTATATTTCCCTTCTGTCACAGGTAAACCTCGACTGTTTTATGTACTAGACGTTCAAGCCGAGCCGTGATGACAGTTGTGGTTTGTTGTGATACCCACCCAATGGCTGCCTCTGTTTGTTAGGAGGCTTCTGGGTCTGATTTAAGTCCGCGTTATCGCAGCTCTGTGTATGCATATACCGCTTTTACAAGTATTGCTCACATAGTAATATATGTATGTATATTCGGACGTCACATACATAGTTTTGGTGTGGGAAAACAAGACCAGGTAAGTGGTATATAGTTAAGAACATGTACACATTTCATTAGCTTTTATATTGCACATCCTATTGACCCGCACATCTCTCTCTCTCTCTCTCTCTCTCTCTATGTCTCTCTCTCTTTATGTGTTTCTTATTTATAATCTTGCTACTTTTAACAGTGATATACTTCCACTATCTCGTGGTCCATTCTCGTTGTTTAATTTTATTTTGGTCTACATGTAAATACAGCATAACGGTATAAGGTAAAAGTAGTCCTTCTGCAGACTTAAACGCAAGCCAGGAATGAAATGTTAGAGACTTCAGTATACTAAGTCTCAGCTTGTGAGATAGGGTGGATAGTTGCCTTCCTTACTGCCTTTTCCTTTCATAACTGAGTCAGGTAACCATTTGCAGCTGGGTTGACTGGAGCTGCCGGTAGTGTGAGTTGAACCCTGTACTTTTGCCATGAAAAGCGAGTGCTCTACCAATGCGTTAATCAGCAGCTCAAGAATGATATTGTGCCAGTTAATTATTTATGTATGTGTTTATATTGTTCTGTTGTTACCAGTGCACTTGTCTTTGTACGGTGTATCCAAGTTGGTTTGTAAATCCAAAGCATCTTAAGCCTATGGTCATAATCGATTATAGCATTTGGGATTATTTTGGAATCTCTCACTCTCCCTCTATCTTTCTTTCTTGTTAGTTTGCTGTCAATTTGAGACGCTTGGTTTATTTTGTTCCATCTAAATCAAGTGAGTATTTGGCTTCTACGGTGTTGATAGAAAGTGTTACTGATAATTAAGCCATGCTATTCGCATATGCTAAGAACTTGCTCCCCGTTGCTATTTCGTTTTGTCGCTAAACTGTTCTATTTGTGCTTCCCATTGTGTTCTTCTTTCTCCAACTCTCCCATTGAAATCCCCCAGCACATACAGGCTGTCTGTATCTTTAATTTTGCAAAAAATAGTATTTAGGTCTTCCATATTTTGTTCTTTATATGAGTCATTACAATGGGCGTATATCTGAATATATGTTACTTTTTGTCCACCTTGGTTGAATCTGATAGGCATGGTTCTTTTTGATACACAGTTTGCTTCAAGTCGGATATTAGCCGTTTCAGGGGCCACAGTGAAGCCAACTCCATGTTTTTTTTAATTTTCCACTGGCTTAGTTCCACTCCACATACGTGTATAGCTTTTATGTATTTGTTTTACACCTTGTTCATTTCTCCTGATGTCAGCTATTCCTAGAATTGCTTTATCTTTTCTAACCATGAATTCTACAAGTTCAATTTTTTTATCTCCCGTTCCACAAATATTCCAGGTAGTCATTTTGATCATTGTAACGTTGCCATCTTATTCTTGCGAGAGTCATTCCAATTATTTATCCTCTTCAGTTACGTAGCAGGGTAGGCTTAGTTTACTTATCTTAAACAGTTTCAACATATATCTAAACAACAACACGACTTCAACACAGTAAACACTAAATCTATCGTTAACCATTAAGATAAAATACTTTCATTTAATTTAAAAGCATATTTGTATCAGACGTAAATAACTAGTACATTAAATGATATCATTTACTAAACTAACACAGAGGATCCAAGTAAGATATTTTGATGTTACCTCTGTAAACTAAGTATACCCAAGTTCTAAGTCTATATCTGCAATATCACAATTCATAAACTCTAATACTATCCAGTTACAACTTAGTGATTCTAGCTAAATCGTTGTCTTCTGCCATTCCTCCGTCCGTCGTCTAGGTGGGGATGAATCTGCCGACTTCCATCCTAGCTGACTGTGCGAGAGGAGAGACTCCGGGATTGTATCCTAGGATACAGAAAGTACCCCTTTTGCCAAAGTCTTCGGGATGTTATCCCAGGATTCTGGATGAACCCGTTTTTGCCAAGATACTTCGGGATTGTATCCCAGGATTCTGGATAAACCCCTTTCTGTCAAGAGACTTTGGGATTGTATCCCAGGACTCTGCATAAACACCTTTTGCCACCAATAGTTTCAATAGACAAGAGACTTTGATCGTAGAAGGGCCACTATTCTTCCAACAGACACCAATGCAATGGGTCTGAAGAACAGTTGGAATGCCTTCTAGATGAATCTCAATTCGTACGTAGACAAATCTGCACACTCACATGTGATCAATCTCTTTCTCATATGGTTTACAAAGTGTCCACCATTTGCACCAATGAACATAAGTGCAAGGCTGTAGGTGTATGATAGGATACCACCACGCAAACTCTCTCATACTCTCTGAATCTCTAGAATGTCTCCGTGCATTGTCTTTTATAGA
The DNA here is from genome assembly GCA_036924085.1 of Ariolimax columbianus. Classification (NCBI taxonomy): domain Eukaryota; kingdom Metazoa; phylum Mollusca; class Gastropoda; order Stylommatophora; family Arionidae; genus Ariolimax; species Ariolimax columbianus. Next base: position 117,330,208 of record JAVGWX010000001.1, on the reverse strand, counting down.
TTCTTTTCTTAGCTCTAGAAACACACATGACTATGAGTGGTCCTTCCCAGTTGGTTGGTTAGCCATCCAGCTATCGTGAATATTTACCTCGCGCTTCTTGAAGACCTAGTGTCGACACTGGTGATTGACCCTGGAGTAACTTGGGCTCGTCCACCAGCATTCAGGCAACTTTCGATTCCCAGAGAACAGTCGCAGCCCAATCTCCCCTACCCTAAACGCGGATACTCCGCAGTAAACTCTGGAACGGTCTGTTATTTCTAATTTTGCGCTGTAACAGTTCCAGCCGGAGCATGGTCGTTAAGGGCAGGGGTGGGCAGGGGTGATGGGGCCGATGACTCAGGAAACAAAGGTACCTGAGTATGTGCCAAGATCACTCGCCGTCCCGACATTAAGTCGACAAAGGAAAACGAAGAGTTGAGGGGAAGAAAGTGTATGGTACAGTTAGGGGTTGAAAGCTGACCACTCTGGCGTTCCGATTTGGGTAGTGGGGGGTTAGTGACAGACAGAGACCATCATGTCTTGCTGAGACATTTTAGAGTGACAGGAATTCACAGTGATTCGTTTCAATAATAACTAGTTGGAGGTAGATCCAAACTAGAGTGATGGCTGAGTCAGACAACACACAGAAGACCATTGGACAGCCCTGACACTGCTTGAGACTATATACTACTAGGCAAAGTTGATCTCAAGCAGACTGGCCATGGAGAGAGAGAGAGAGAGAGAGAGAGAGAGAGAGAGAGTTTAGCTAGGAGTCTGGCTGAACAGAAATGAGAGTTTAGCCTACCGACTTTCTAGAAGAGCGATTGATAGGCTGTTACTAGTTAGCAGGCTGTTTTACTAATGTGTGAGAGATAGATTGAGTTGCAGGATGACTGAACCAGCATACGCCTTTGAGTCTCGGCTAGTCACTATATATGGTGTGTGTTGGACACCATGAGACTAGAAGAGATCTGAATGTGTGTGTGGTGTGTGCAGGACATTGGGGGAACGATGTATGTTCCGGAGTATGTGTATACGCGGATCGATTGAATGTGTGACCACATGTGAGTTTACGTTGAACATATTGAATGTGTAATGTCAAGATCATCTGCCTCAAGGGATCTAAATGTATAATGTAAAGATCACCTGCCTGAAGGGATCTGAGTGTGAGTGAATGTACAGAATACGATCGCGAAGACGAGTTTGTGGGAGTGTGCAGATAAGGGAAGGGAAGTGTAGCGGCTAGAACTGGGTTGTATTAGTTGAGCGGGCAATATTCAAAACCTTGTGTTTGCAGCCTCCGCGGTAAAACATTTATATATATAGTATACGATTATTTAGTTAATATGTATTTTACTAGTTGTTTGTAATAAATCTATTACCTGCCCTTACTGAATTAATTTTTGAGTGTAGTTGTGTCGTGAATTATGTGGATGCATGTAGTAACATTCTAGATAGCTAACTCCCAGTGAAACTCTACCACAGCGCCATTACAATTCGATGGTTCAGAAAACCATTCGCGAAGTCCAGATGCATTTATCAACAACGCCCTGTTACCAGCGCCAAACGTCGACTTTAACAAAAATCTCGAAAGAGAAAGATCACTACATATGAAATGAGATGCTTCCGGAAAACAATCAACGTAACTAGGGGAGACAGAATACGCTATGAAAATGTGAGAAGAATAGTTGAAGCAAGATCTTGCACTGAATATATTGATCAGGAGAGAATAAAGTTGTTCTGTCACCTAAATGAAAACGCAACCTGACACCTACCCATAGGCGGCTATAACGCACGGCGATCGGGTTTCCGCAACCGTGGTAGACAGAAAACTAGATGAATGTGAAATGTTGCAGATGTTCTAAATCATGAGATAACTACTTCATCCACGCGTTTAGCCCTATACAGAAAACTTCGGCGCCTCACGGCACAAGTGGATAACACAAGACAAGTACAGTAGTTTTGCCAATCCTTTCAGTACGTCAAAAAGTAGTCAAATCGAGAAATATCTATGACATGTGCAGTCAAACTATATATCACGGTGGCATAACTTGTATAGCATTTATCTGTCATAACGAAATGATTTGGTAACAGCGTGCCCCGACAAGCGTAACTAGGAATGAAAACGTATATTTTCGTAGTGTCTTGGTCAGTGACAGACAAAGCGATCAGCGACCATAACCCCCGTCTCTAAGGGCAGCAGCAAACTCCTTGCTCCACCATCTGACAACCTCTTTTAGATAACCTGACAATAATATTATCTAAAAAATAAAAGAGCCAGCTCGTTCCTCTTTTAATGAACAAATTATATCACTACATGCGACACATACTGTCCTCCAAACAGATGAATCAGAAATTGAAAATGAGAATTACCAGGTGTTATGTATATTCATTACTATTTTATGGCGCAGAAACATGGGTAATCAATAACAAGTTGGTAAAGCATATTGAAGCCTTCGCAATGTGGTTATGTAGAAAATTGTATCGCATTTCTTAGAAAGAGAAGAAAACAAATTTGGAGGTTTTGAAAAAGGTGGGTGTGAAAAGAGAATTAATGACCGAAATCAGGGTTACAGTTACATTATTTGGTCATATAACAAGACATACCTCCTTGTTGAAGACCATACTAAAGGGCAGGGTGGAAGGCAGTCGTTCAAAAGGCAGACAACAATGTAAGTGGGTGGATAACATCAGGAGATGGACTGCAAAAAGCCTCTCAGATTGCACTATTAGGGTAGGAGGTAGAGTACACTTTAGATTCATTGCAGCCGACCTTCGATGTGAAGATGACACTTGAACTGAACTGAACATGAACATTACAATTACTCCTTCCTTATTTACCCTGATACAAATTCTTCTTCGTCTTCTTCTTCTTCTTCTTCTTCTTCTTCTTCTTCTTTTTCTTCTTCTTCTTCTTCTTCTTCTTCTTCTTCTTCTTCTTCGTACGCTGTCAGACGTCAACCTGTATTTTTTCGAAAAAAGCAGCGGTCTGAGGCTGTCGACACTGCCATAGAGCTTGTCTAGTGTTGCCACTGGTGATGGCCACATGTGCTTTCTCTGGTCCTCGTATTTCGGGCAGTTTTGCAGCAGATGTTCAGCGGTCATTTTTCCGGTACCACAACTGCATTCGTCAGTGCCACCTATCTTCAGTATATTGAATAGGTGGTACCTCAGTCTGTTGTGGCCTGTGCGGAGTATGAAGACCACGACCTGCTCTCTTCTTTTCAATTGGTAATAGGCATCATTTTTTGTGTAGCCAGTATGTTCTGTTTACCATTTGGCCACGTATCTGGCTCTAATAAGCCTTTTGGACTCTTCGTAAGTCACACTAGAATCTGGTTGTGGTAGTTTTGGACCTTCTTTTGCCAGTCTGTCTGCCTCCTCGTTGCCTTGGATGTTACAATGGGATAGAATCCACTGTACACCTACTCTTTTTGGTGCAAACTGCTGGCATAGCTGACAAAGTACTGCTCTTAAATCATTAAGTTCAGTATTTTTCTGGCTTTTTAGTGCTGTGACTACGACCAGGGCATCTGTAAACAGGACTATATGGCTTTCATTTCTTTTGCCTGACAGCATTGCTTCTGCTGCAGCCCTCAGTGCCTCTGCCTGCGCTCTGAAATTGCTTGAGTATTTTCCAGTTGCCACTGACAGTGTTATTTTCTACCATTTGTTAGGCTCAGGAATACCCCTGCCCCTCCATTCTGTGTTGTGTTTGTTACAGAACCGTCGGTGTATGCATGGGTCCAGTCCATGCTTTGGTAGTTTTTCGTTACGTACCTCAGGGTTATGTCTCTTCTTTCTTTTTGAGTCTGGCTGTTCTTGTTTCCAATACCTGGTATATTTTCTCCCACCACCGGAAATATATGCTGCTTTCATGTAGGTTTGCCTACAGTAGAAATGGGCTTTGGTGTTGTTAATGTGTTTATAGGGTCTTCGTTCATCTTTGCTTTGGCTATTTCTGCAAAGTTTCTACGCTTTAGCTTCCCATTTCCAAATCTATTTAGTCTGATGCATTGGATGGTCTGTCAGTCTTCTGAGTTTCTCTGCTTGCTGCTGGGCTCTGCAGTCTCTTCTGTCGGTCATGGATTGCAGATTTGTAATCTTTTCAAGTTCTACAATTATCGTTGACGTCATGCCTCCTGTTATAACTCTCATGGCTTGGTTTTGAAGTTTGCTAATTTTGACAAAGTTCGCCTTTGCTGCTGTTGTCCATGCCGCAATGCCATACTCGAGAACTGGTCTCACTCTTCCAGTGTACAGTTTCTTTAGTATACTTTCGTCTGCTCCCCAGCTTGTGCCAGCAAGTTTCCTCATGATTGCCATTCTTTCTCTGGCTCTCATTCGGTTTCTCTCGATCTGACTTTTCCATGTCATGCGCCGATCAAATATGACTCCCAGGTAGTTTGGGTTTACGTTTGGCCGCAGATATTTGCCGTTAAGACTTATTTTGGTGTTCTGGGGTTTATTTGAAAGCGAGATTATTGTATATGTTGTTTTTTCTTCATTTATTTTGAACAGCCATTAGTTCGCCCACTCCTCCAACGATGTTAGGGCCTGCTGCATCCGATTGTTTGCTATGATGAGATTTTTTTCAGAGGTCCACATAGCCAGATCGTCTGCAAACATGGAGCTGTGGACTCTTCTTGGTATATTCTCTGTAATGTTGTTTATATACACCAGGAAAAGTGTGGGTGACAGTACTCCTCCTTGGGGTACTCCCTGCTCAAGTGTCACCTTTTTGCTCATCTGCCCTTGTACTTGAACTCTGGCTGTTCTGTTATTGAGGTAGTGGCTGATGCATCTGTACATTTTCCCATAAACTTCACTTCTTCGTAGCTTGACTTTAAGTCCCTCTTTCCACACCTTGTCAAATGCGTTCTCTAAATCCACTCAAACCGCTACTGTGTGTTTTTTCTCCTGGTAAGCATCCTCTATTTCTTGGGCTATGAGAGTGATCTGGTCCTCAGTGGATCTGTGCTGTCTAAAGCCGGTTTGCTGTGGAATTAGTATGTGTTTTTCTTCCAGATGCCACATCAGTCTGGTGTTTATCATACGCTCCATCAGTTTTCCTACACAGCTCAGTAGACTGATAGGCCTGTATCCATTTGGATCTGCTCTATCTTTTTCTTTCTTTGGTACTGGTATAATTTCAGCATCTTTCAGGATTGCAAATCTGTACCAGTCGGCTCGTTTGTAATTCCAACGTGGGAGCGGTTTTGTTTCCTGTGGGCCTACTTCCATATCAATGTCTAGCCTGATCGGCCTGTGGTCGCTACCTGCCAATTGGTTTAGCACCTGGCGGTCTATTTTATGGTGTATGTCCTGTGTGGAGAATGCCAAATCTGGAATCGAGGTGGTATGCCATGTTCTAGAATAGAAACTATGGCTATCCTCCAGGCTATTGATAAGATATAGATTTGTGTCTATCTCCCAATCATCCACTTCGTCACCTCTGCTGTCTGTGTCAGAGTATCCCCATCTCTCCGAGTGGCTGTTGACGTCTCCAACTACTATGCAGTTGGAGTCTTTGACTTCCATACTCGAGAGCGATAGGTCTTTATTTGGTGGTCCGTACAGATTGAAAATGCGGAGCTTCGTCTCTTAAGCCATTGTGTCAACTCCTACAATTTCTGCTTGTCCGGTGTGATTGACAGGTACCGCGCTACTCGGTATGCAGTTTCTTGTCAGTATCAGGACCCCTCCTTTGTGACCTTCTTTATCGAGACGGAAGATCTGGTATCCTCTGATTGAGAAATTATGGTTATTGTTGAGGTGCGTTTCCTGGATACATGCCACGTCAATCTTACCTTCATGCAGGTGATGTGTTAGAGAAAGCTTTTTGTTAACGACACCCTCCGCATTCCACTGTAGTATTTTGAGGGTCTTGAGTTTTTGGTCAATAGGAGTTGCCCCATAGCCATGTACCTTGACTCCACGACACATGGGTGGGTGACCACCAGCAGTCAAGGGTGGGCCCCTTCGAGGCGTGAGGCCCGGCACTTTCGCTGCCTGGCAGGACTCCGCAGGATAAGCGCCATACGTTTTTCTGATCGGTTGTACTGTCATCATACTGCGATTTACTTTGCACTGTTTCGTTAGGCTTGTGCCCCCGTGCATCCGATTTCAACAGGCGTTTCTGTAGGGATGCCCTACTTAGCCTTTGGCTGTCCCCAGCTTATCTCCAAGGCAGCAGTTGTTTGTGATCAGAGTTGTCTCTCTTATGGAAGTTGTCTTACCAGACTAACGAGTCTTCACTACTCGTGTCTATAGGGTGCGGTAATGGAATATGAGATGATATATGATATGGACTGGTTTACCCGGAAGAGAGGCAGTCCAGTGTGTCTGTATCCCAAGATCGTCACGTCCTGCCAGAGACGTAGCATTTGCATGTGAGTGGGGTATCTCTTTACTCCCTTTATTTTCTTGGCTTCTATGCAGGGATGGTACACCTAGCATTTCCCGCCACCTGGGATGTTGATACAGTGGGGAGGTGTGCAATGCCCGCTAGTCGGCATCTCTTCTGCGTCCATTGGTATGGCTGATAGCGTACAGAGGTAGAGATCGAAGCAGAAGTGCATTTAACCAGGGGACAAGCCTGGTAATGTCTCGGAGATGTTGTTCGTCTGGTTTGCGGACATATCTCGTGGTCACGGAATGAGTCTCGACAGTTCACAGTGAGGTGGCTGCTCTACTGTTTTCGACACCCTGACGAAGAACTAAGTCTTATGTTGGTGGTTTCGCACCCCACCGCCGTATAGGGTGAATATCGAGCAGCTATCCGCCCGTTTTGATCGGCGGATGGAAGAGACCTCTTTCTGTGGCTCGACCTGGTAGGGTTCAGGCGCGATCCCCAGGTCCCGACCATATCGAAGCCTCCCATTGCAGTGGTGCTTAGATTTTGGGCGGGATTGCGGCTTACATGCGTCCGGCCGTAATCCCTCACATGGTAGCCTCGCGCTATTGGCTTATCAGCCTGGTACGTGAACCAAATGTCTGCGGCTCCTCTCGAGTTGAGCAGGATTTCCGTAGCAACGACCTGTCATTTGTAGGGTAAATCTGACCTGTCTTCCGATGGTCTATTTCCAGCACCCGTTCACTGTTTGGCTTTTGTTTGTCAGTGACCAGGTATCTGGAACCTGCGGATTCTGCGGGGTTAGGACACGATTTCCGTAGCGTTCCTTCATTAGAAGGTTAGAGAGCTGACCTGTCTTCCGTGGGTCTAATACCAGCACACGTTCACTATTAGACCCAACGAAAGTGCTCTAGATTTGTCAGTCGTTCTACAGTATTTGCGTGTTGAGTCAAATTAAGCCGCAGGCTCCACTCCTGGTGGTGCCCTTCCGTCAATTCCTTTAACGAACACTGGATGCGGGACAGTCAAGCAGCCGAGAGGATAGCCCCAGATTTTCGAGGGTCTAATTCCAGCACCCGTTCACTATTAGACTCAACGAATCAAGAGAGAGCTATGTGTCAGTCAATGACCAATGTCTAAGACCTGCGATTCCTCTCGGATTGAGCAGGATTACTGTAGCAACGCCCTGTCGTTTGTAGGGTAAACGGACCTGTCTTTCGAGGGTCTAATTCCAGCACACGTTCCCTATTTGACCTAACGAAAATGCTCTCAACCGGTCAGTCATTTCCGTGTTGGCGTGTTGAGTCAAATTAATCCGCAGGCTCCACTCCTGGTGGTGCCCTTCCCTCAATTCCTTTAACGAACACTGGATGCTAGCCAATCGAGCCACCGAGAGACTAGCCCCAGATTTCCGAGGGTCTAATTCCAGCACACGTTCCCTATTAGACCCAACGAAAGTGCTTTTGGCCTGTCAATCATTACAGTGTTGGCGTGTTGAGTCAAATTAAGCCGCAGGCTCCACTCCTGGTGGTTCCCTTCCGTCAATTCCTTTAAGTTTCAGCTTTGCAACCATACTTCCCCCGGAACCCAAACACTTTGGTTTCCCGGAAGCTGCCCATAGAGTCATCGAAGCAACTCCTGCGGATCGCTAGTCGGCATCGTTTATGGTCAGAACTACGACTGTATCTGATCGTCTTCGCGCCTCTGACTTTCGTTCTTGATTTATGAAAACATTCTTGACAAATGCTTTCGCAGTAGCTCGTCTTGCGGCGATCCAAGAATTTCACCTCTAACGCCGCAATACGAATGCCCCCGTTTGTCCCTGTTAATCATTACCTCCAGTTCCGAAAACCAACAAAATAGAACCGAGGTCCTATTCCATTATTCCATGCACCATTATTCAGGCAGCCGAGGCCTGCTTTGAACACTCTACTTTTTTCAAAGTAAACGCTCCTGCCCCCTGAGACGCTCAGCGAAGAGCACCCGCGGGAGAGAGCCGGCAGACGGTAGGGCAGGAGACAACGGGCAGTGAACCGGCGCGAGCTGGACCGCCCGCCTGCGCCTGAGATCCAACAACGAGCTTTTTAAATGCAACAACTTTAATATACGCTATTGGAGCTGGAATTAACGCGGCTGCTGGCACCAGATTTGTCCTCCAATAGATCCTCGTTAAAGGGTTTAATTACGGGGCCTCGAAAGAGTCCCGTATTGTTATTTTTCGTCACTACTTCCCCGTGCCGGGAGTGGGTAAGTTGCGCGCCTGCTCCCTTCCTTGATACCAATTCCTCTATGATGTGTTCAAAACCAGTTTCTTTAACCCCTAGTTTCTTCTATTTCTACAGTCAGCAATGTCAAAGAGTGTGGTATGTCTTGACGTATGGATGCTCTCAAATACGAAACCATTAGTTTTTAAATTGTTTAATGATTTTTGACAGCTGTAGATGTTAACTGCAATTAATAGCAATCTAAAAAAAAACAAAAAAACTTTAAGCGGGGGCCCGACTTCATTGCTTCGAGTTTTTCCCCCATTTTAGCTCGGTCTCTCTCGGCAGATGGGTACCCCATCTGTCGAGAGCATCGCACAAAGCACGAGCTCCCGTAGCTGCAGCGATGAACTCAGGGATCTCCGGAAAAAATTGACATCTTGGACTGACCGTCGCAGCTCGAAATCGAACCCTGACCGTCTGAACACGAGGCAAACGGCTCCTATCACAGTCTGTCTGAAAGAAACTCTTTCCCTTGCCAAAACATGAGCCTCCTGCACAGTCATACCCAGGCATTCTTATATATCTTGGTGCCATCGTCTTCTCGGTCTACCTTTGCCTCATGCGTCTGTCACTATACCTTCCCTCACCGTTCTCTCAAGACCGTTGTGTCTCTTGATGGGACAAAAGTGTTTCAATTTCCTAGCCTAAATAGAATTGATAAACCAGTTCTCCTATATGTTCAACTTTTGCCGAATGACTATATTTAGTGAGTTCTTATGCCCATGCTGAATAATAAACTCGAGACGCTCTTTAGGTTTTGATATTGTCATGTTGTACCGACTTGATATTCTGCAATAAAAACTACTGCACATTACCGCTATCCATCATCATCAGAGCTGTACAATTCGTCATTTTCCAAAATCTTGTTTTGGTTATTAGTTTCTGGATCGCATCACGTTACTACTGGACGTCGAAAGAACCTAAAACTTGACGTCAGTGTCGTGCAGACGAGGGAACTTTGAGTTCATTTATCGGTGGAGATGTTCAAGTGCTCCCTTTATGACTCTCTTCATTTTATTTAATTCTCTTATGACCATTCGTTTCTTTCGTCTTGGATGTTTTTCAATTTCAATTTCCCATTCTTGACAACGACCGAGTCGTTCTTCATGATTCACTGACAGATATTACTTGTTCAACATTAAAATAGTGCTTTCAAATCTAATTCAGCGTCCTGGAAGTTCATACCAGGATCTTGCAACCTCTATTGGATACCGTCAATACCAATGAGCACTTTGATTCAAAATTCTCCTTAAGAAAGTCGTAACAACATGCCGTTATACCGCCTTGCGTCACGCAAGAAGAACACGTAAAGAACTTCGATGGTTTCTATAAAGATGACTATCGTATCCTAGTTGTCTGCATGTGCCTCATCATGTCTAGTGAGTTCTTTTTGCAATTCACACAAACACCGCCATATTGGATACCGTCAATACCAATGAGCACTTTGATTCAAAATTCTCCTTAAGAAAGTCGTAACAACATGCCGTTATACCGCCTTGCGTCACGCAAGAAGAACACGTAAAGAACTTCGATGGTTTCTATAAAGATGACTATCGTATCCTAGTTGTCTGCATGTGCCTCATCATGTCTAGTGAGTTCTTTTTGCAATTCACACAAACACCGCCATATTGTTGTCTCACTTATTTGTTGACGTACACCACTTCAATGCCCAGTTATCACAGCAACGTTGTCATATGATATGACCGACAATCTTGTAGCAACGTTTCTACATTCTCAAGCTGTTACAGTATGTTTTCAACCAAACTCTCTGCAGCCTTCTGGCCTACCCGAATATGACTCTGGAACGCAGATTGTTTTCCCCTCAAAATAAATTCCCGCATTGCTCACTACTTAGCTAAGCTTAATGTCATTATACTGGTTTAGAAGACTCTGCAGTTTTTATTATGTCTTTCCCGTGACCGCAAGAGGTCGAAGGGGTATCACTCAATGTGTGCGTAATGTGTCTTTGGTATCTTGCTAACCGACCAGGGCCCAATCTCTCACGGGCAATATGTTTTAGTCCATTATTTAGTCCATCGAAATAAGTACAGAGATCCCAGGAATAAGAAGAAAAGACCAACACAGTGTCCACCAGCTTAAAATTTTAGCACAAACAATGATTGAGGAGAAATATAATACCAAGGAATGGACACAGGTGTACACATATGGTTTAGCAGAGGGGGCAGGCTGAAACGGGGGAGGAGGCATATTCATAAGACACAAAAGTGGAAATATAACAGAAGAGGCCCTCCAAACATGAAAGTTTTTTCAAAAACCTATGGGCAGAATTGATGGCCCTCTTGCGAGCACTGAGAATACTTCAAACAGAGAGACAACCTCCATCAAAAAAGCTGTATTCACGGACAATACAAAAAACAAACAAACAACAAACCACTGTTATCAGAGATCAGAGCAGAACTGGGAAAACTCTAGAGATCCTCAACAATAGTGCTACAGTGGCTACCCTCCAATTGTGGAATCACGGAAAACGATAGAGCTGATGCCTTTGCAAAAGATGGGAGCAAAAAGACACAATTTAATCATCGAGTACCATACAGAGAAATCAAGAACAGCATCAGAAATCAGTATATACACTAATAGAGAGAAGACAGAAACATAATCAGTATGCCAGACACAATTCACCAATGAAAAGAAATCAACAAACTACCTTATTTAGCCTGGGAACTGGACACTGCAGACTACTAGAACATCTACACCGACTGAAGATCTCACGCACTGATGAGTGCCCATGTAGAACAGGATGCCAGAACCCTGAGCATATTCTACAAGAATGCCCAATCTATAGGGAAATGAGATGCCAGACCTGGCTAGAGAGTGCGGAGCTGAGACAAAAAGCTGTGGGGCAGTTGTTTAGGTGTTTGTTTAGTGGGATGTGTTGGGTTCTCAATGGTGCTCTGATCCTTTCTGGTGAGTTGATTTATAATGTCGTTTGGATTAGGGTCCATTATTTTCACGTGTGTACATTAAACAGCCACATCAAAACCGACGCTGTCTGCAAAAAGGGCGAATGGAGTCAGTCTCCTCAAGTTCAGCCGTAGGAACTAGACCGTGGAAATACTCCACAGGTAATGGAAATACTATTACATATAGCAAATGACCATGCCAGGATAATCGAGGGAAAAACACCACAAAATGAACGAACTACCTAATCCGAATGGAAACCATCAACACTTTTCTTTGGACACAAGTGTAAGTCGTCGGCTAGTGTGAATTCCGGTCAAATCCCTGGCCTTGCGGCAGACATAGTTAGTTGACTAAAACGTTAGAGGAAAGTTATAATGTTGGACGCCATATTTGCTGTTCTCCTGACATCTGCACGCCGTGTGCCTGATTAGGAGTCGATCCGAATATGAATCCACAGTACTTGTCTGTATGAAGACTTCTCGGTAAACTCTGGCAAACAGTGGGTGTCAAAATGGGGATGGATTCGTTCCAGATATATGTTTAAAGATAAGACTGTAATCCAAGTTGACTTTCCATATCAGTGAAGTATTTTTTCACGACAGGGTAAAATATGACCAGAATTTCCATCGAGCCAAGGACATTTTTCACATTAAAGTTATCGTCTACCTGAAGTGACACCATGCGACAGGTTCTGAGTCGCAAGGAACTTTATGCTATGAAGGAGATCTCGTCAAACTATCATGCTACTTCTGGTTTCCCTTCTCAATCTGTTTCTTGCGTTTCGTGTCAATATGTTCTCTGTTTTAAGCTATTCGTCTTTCCATATATATCTGTATGAAGACTTCTCGGTAAACTCTGGCAAACAGTGGGTGTCAAAATGGGGATGGATTCGTTCCAGATATATGTTTAAAGATAAGACTGTAATCCAAGTTGACTTTCCATATCAGTGAAGTATTTTTTCACGACAGGGTAAAATATGACCAGAATTTCCATCGAGCCAAGGACATTTTTCACATTAAAGTTATCGTCTACCTGAAGTGACACCATGCGACAGGTTCTGAGTCGCAAGGAACTTTATGCTATGAAGGAGATCTCGTCAAACTATCATGCTACTTCTGGTTTCCCTTCTCAATCTGTTTCTTGCGTTTCGTGTCAATATGTTCTCTGTTTTAAGCTATTCGTCTTTCCATATATTTGCACTGTAAAAAAGAATTCCCGATAATTCTAATAATTTTTTATGGAAATGTATCCTTTCATGTGCTTTCCGTTGATTCAATCCGTATTCTGCTTCAAAGAGGATTACTGGTCTAGATCTGACTAGGAATATAGAAGACATCAGATATACATTGCAGACTTGTGAGAAGGAAAATAGGCTGCTCATAAGACAAAGATTTGTTAATTCAGCGGCCATTTGTTGGTAGAAAACGTCCATTACTGTTCTCTAAATACTTCAACGCAGATTTATTTTTTCTAGACATAACTGTTTTTCAGCTGTCCAGTGCCATGCAGCTAAATTATCACTTCTGGTAGTTCAGATAGAAGCTCTTCGACACAATCTAATAATTCAATATTTTCACTTTCGTCAGTCTCATTTTCGTCAAGTGAAACCTCGTTAAAATCTCAATATCGTTTGTCGTAACAGCCTCAATTGTCCCAACAGCCTCATTTGCCACAAACCTCATTTATCCTAACAACCTCATTTGTCAAAACAACCTCATTTGTCCCAACAACCTCATTTGTCCCAACAGCCTCATTTGTCCCACCAGCTTGATTTGTCCCACCAGCCTCATTTGTCCCAACAGCCTCATTTGTCCCAACAGCCTCATTTGTCCCAACAGCCTCATTTGTCCCAACAGCATCATTTGTTCCAGCAGCCTCATTCCTTATCGCGGCACACTTGGATTGATGTGACTTTACCTCTTTCTCAGATTCTGACGGCTTTGTACATTTTTACCATCCCATTCTAACAAACGTGTAGCAAGTTTGTTTTTAGGGCATGTTTTCAGGGTCTGTTTTCAGGGTCTGTTTTCATGACTTGTTTTCAGGACCTGTTTTCAGGGCCGCCATTTGGTGGCGAAATAGGATCTTGGACAGCTCGGTTCATTTACCCTGCCGGTTTATGTTGGAGTTATTCATATTTTCTCTCAAATATGAAATATGAAGGTTTTAACTGTAACTGAGCTCTTTGAAGGAAGCCTGTATCCAATCTTTTGAAGTAGCCAATTATAATGGAAATTCCATTTTATATGATCAGGTAGCCAGCCTCAAGCAGAGACCTATTGAGTCGATTTTATAACGTGCTTGAAATGTGATATTGTTTTTATTCGTTTCATCCCGTGCACCACACGCCCCAGTCAACCTAGCTCTAAATGGGTACCTAACTTACTGTTAAAGAAAGCAGAACAGCGAAGATTTGAATTGGTCAACACACTTCACAAATTACACCACACATGCTTGCAAAAATATAACGACTCAGACTTATACTGAGTTAAAGAGATCTACTGGGAACAGAGGACAATTGCGCGTCATCATCAGAGGACTTCAACACCAGTCTCCGGACTGACCAACAGAGGACAGTGGTGTGACATGATCATAAGACTTCAACACCAGTCTCAGGAGTAACAAAGGACAGTGGCATGACATGATCAAAAGACTTCACCACCCGTCTCTGGACTAACAGAGGACAGTGGCGTGACATGATCAGAAGACTTCAACACCAGTCTCCGGACTGACTAACCTGCTAATGATGACCTCCCACATAGATGAGATCTCGCGTAATGAAGTATGTAGCACGTCATGTTTGCTGTAGTGCCTATATTGACCCATGGTCCAACCTTTGCCTTGACCTTTACATTTAACAATGAGATACGTTTACCGTTTCATTCGCTTCTCGCGTGACCTTCTGTTTGTTACCGTTTACCTGTCGCGGGACGAAATGTATCTGGGTCAACATTTAGTTGTTGGTTTATTAGTTTCTAGTCTATCGATTCCTTCTCCCCTGTATACATTAACTGCACACCACTACCACGGTGCACGATTTATAAAATGATTGAAAAGTAAGTCTGTCGCAAACAAAGGCTTCGTGCCGTTACTGCGGTAAGCTCCAGTTTAACTTTGTTGCAGAAATGTTTATCTAACATTGGGAAGTCAACATGATCAATGAAAGGTAGCGTTTACCTTCACCTCACGCGACTGTAGACCTTCCACCTCACGTCACTGTAGACCTTCCACATCACGCGACTGTAGACCTTCCACCTCACGCGACTTTAGACCTTCTACCTCACGCGACTGTAGACTTTCCACCTCACGCGAATATATACATTCAACCTCACTCGACTGTAGACTTTCTACTTCACGCGACTGTGGACCTTCAACCTCACATGACTGTAGACCTTTTACCTCACGCGACTGTAGACCTTCAACCTCACGCGACTGCAGATCTTCTACCTCACGCGACTGTAGACCTTCTACCTCACGCGACTGCAGACGTCGATACAAGGACACTAATAGCACTTCGTTCTTTACGTCGTTGTCAGATTTACAACTACCTTCAAAGTGAAGGTTTGTCCCACTATGCCTTTTACTTCACTAGTTGTAAATCAGATATCCATTTACATTTGGGTCGAATGGAGCGTACCGATAGTAGTATTCACATATACTAAGGGAACTGAGACGCTAGTCCGGTCAGGCACAAATACAGACGAGGAGGTCACATCAGGGACAGGCACAATATACTGACCAAGACCACTGTCTCTCTTCCATGTAGTGTTCCCTGAAAACAGGCTGACGAGAAGTAGATTGAAATGATCCCCATAGTAGTAAGCGCCACGCAGATGAAACTAAGCATAGCACAACCGCTTGGAGGACTGCGGTCCCTCTTCATCAGTACATATTGGCTGTGAGGAAAGCTATCGCAACCCGCCACTTAACGTCATTTTCAGGGCGCACAAAAGAGTAAACTTATTCAATTGCAGGCATTCAACAACAACATATACTTAATCCAACAGCAGATACCCATGATAATAATAATCATTGAGGGAATGCTAGACGATTGGTTCCGTACGACGATGGATGTGAGACAGGGATATATACTCTCCCCAACACTCTTCAATATATTCTTGGAGAGAATAATGGAGACCATCTTAAAAGAACATGTTGGCACGGTTAAAATAGGTGACAGGCTTATCATAAACCCGATTTGCTGATGATATTGATGTATTGGCAGGCACAGAAAGAGAACTCCAGGAGTTGATTGGTAGCTTGGCTATGAGTTTTGGTATGGAAATAAATGCAGATAAAACAAAGCTCATGACCAATAACATAGCAGGGTTTAAATCTGTAATAGAGGCAAACGGGCATGAACTTGCGGTGGTAAAACGTTTCAAATATCTGGGATCATTGATCAGTGAAGAGGGATCGAAGCCAGAGATAATTGCAAGAATAGCACAAACAACAGCGGCGCTGACTCGGCTGAAACCTATACGGCAAGACAAGCGGCTCACCCTCGGCATAAAAGTTAGACTAATGCGCTCCTTGGTGCTATCAATATTTCTATATGCCAGTGAGACCTGGACCACCACAGCAGATATCCAAGGCAGAATACATGCAATTGAAATGAGGTGCTATAGAAAACTACTAAATGTTACATATAAAGATCGTGTCACGAACATAGAAATACATCAGCGAGTTGAAGACGCTATTGGTCCATTTGAAGATCTGTTCACAGCTATCAAAAGACGAAAGATGGCCTGGTGCGGGCACGTCGCGAGGTCCAACGGAATTACCAACTCAATACTCTTTGTTTCCAAACCGGGACAGAGAGGGCGAGGACGTCCAAGGAAGAGATGGGTGGACAACATCACTGAGTGGTCAGGCCTTCGTCCCGATGAGATACGACAGGCGGCGACATATATAGAGGGATGGCGTGGTATTTTGGGAGTGTCTTCATGTGTGCCCTAACGACCTGATGAGTTACGGGATGAACTGAACTGAACTGAGTTCGATTACTTCTTCTTTTTTTTTCTTCTTCGCTCTTAAATGTTAGCTCATTATAAACAAAAAGCTACCACTGAGGGTATCTCTGTTATTTGTCTGCACTTCCAGTAGGGTTAAGTGGTTACGCCGTCGGTCTCGTGATCAGGTGATGGGGGTTCGACTCCGGACTCCGCCGTCTTTTTCACGGGTGCTTGTTGCGGAGTCCTCTACATCTCGTAGTCGCCTCATAGTCGTCTTGTCCTTAACTTGCCAGTGGGGTCGGGCGGCGGCTCGAGACGAGAGAGTGAGGATAAAAAGTAGCGCAGTTAAACCCTACTAAAAATGGCGATAGCAAAATTAGTTATGCATCATCGTCTGTGATCGACGGTGGCCTTTGCTTTGCTTTTTACTTCCCGTAGGGGTTTCTGTATTGATTTGTTTTATATATTGAGATTGCTAGTCTCAAGCACAGCCTTTATTACTACATGCATGAACTAGTCTTATTCCTTTCTCATTAATGAAAGCTCTAGTAGGCCCTGCGGGAAAAGCATTTTCGCTTAACTGTCTGAGCGTAAATATAGAATCCGTACATGCCCTGCTTTTCGGAAATCCTGTTTGTGAAGCACTGAACAGCGGCCCCACAATAGCTCGAAATCAATCAATTAATCAATCAATCAATTAATCAATCAATCAATCAATCAACACCGTTTCATTTCCTTTTGCAGCACAAGTCTTCAGCAAATAAGCATCAAGTCTTCGAATGTTCACTTGTCAATTTCTCTTGAGGTTTTATGGATTACGTTTTATACAAGACTGGAATGTCAGGTTAATGCAAAGCCCACCTTAGACGTCTCCCAAAACGCTCTGGCAGGTTACAGTGCCACTATTCTTTACTCCTGTTTTGGCCCTGGTAACACTCGAGCAAAACACTAAAGACTACAACATATACATGGTTTTCCTAGTGCTTGAAATACTGATATTTCCTATTATTTTCCTTATCCTGTTTACCAGCTCACAACATTTGTATTACAGTATTCTTGTTTCATGTATCCCTATAATATCATGACTCAGCCCTCGGACAAACCATATGTTAGCACAGGCTAAGAAAAGCTGGTTCAGAGGCCATATTCAAGTGCATCACACGTTTTTATGGCATACACGGGAAGACATTTAACACGAGGACGACAAACACACGCTTGTTTATGATGCGCAGAACTCTGCCCACCAACTTCAGTAGCATACATTTACGACATCTCAAATTATTGATAGTGCGTATAGGCGTGTGTGTGGACGTGTGTGTGGACGTGTTTGTGTGTCTGTATGTGAATGCACGTACTTTTGAGAGCGCTATCTGGTTGGTTCTTATTTTAAACGGTAGGGCATTTCAGATGAGCGGAGTGAGTATACATACATGGGATGATAATGTATTGATTATGGAAAGAATTACTTTAAATATATGTTTTGCCGCATACATACAGGCGTAACATCTCGATTCTAGAGAAACAATGGAAAATGGCTCCCAGAAACGATCTCATTGCATTTGAGCACCTTTGTATGTGCTGAGTCTCTTTCACTGCTGAAAGTGCTGCTGACAGCACGAACTCCTGAGCTCCCGCGGTGGCTGGAAAATATATTTATCTTCGCACGTGCACCTAGAGTTTGCTACCTAAAGGAAGCACAGAACTAGTGCTGCCACATAATGAAACCTTTAGAAACTAACAGCTACATTTTAAAGTAATCTCATATCAGTTTGTGACCTACGTACTGACGTTGCACTTGTAGTAAGGGAAAGGGGGTCCTATGCAGACACTACTACCCGGGAGATGTGTTAGAGATGTCATTGCACTAGACAGCTTTTTGATATTCTTAAAAAAGTGGTTTCCAGTTCCCTTTCTCGCTGCCTTTCCTTACCCAACAGTAAACAAGGTATTAATTTACAGTTGACTCTATTGAAACGTTTCGATAACAGGGATCTAACTAGGTGCCTTATCCACGAGACACTAGTGCTCTACCTATTTTCCATTGAGGTGCTCCTAAAAATATTAGGGATATACGAGTATAAACTTATAACCAATCGGTGGCAGTGTTAAATCTATGCCCGTGCAGACCCCTAGGTTCGTTACTTGGGATGTAAGAATGGGACCACTGTAAAACAAACTAAGGAGGGCTGTACATGAACTTAGCAAGACCATCTTGTAAAGCAGATTGCTACAGAAACTCCCCAATACTGGTACACAAGTCGTTTTTTCGTGTTTAGAAAAATACGTGGCTGTATGTGTCACAAGGAGCGAGGATACGTGTCTGTATGTTTTACAAGGAGCGAGGATGCGTGGCTGTATGTTTTACAAGGAGCGAGTATGCTTGGCTGTATGTTTTACAAGGAGCGAATATGCTTGGCTTTATGTTTTACAAGGAGCGAGTATGCTTGGCTGTATGTTTTACAAGGAGCGAGGATGCGTGGCTGTATGTTTTACAAGGAGCGAGTATGCTTGGCTGTATGTTTTACGAGAAGCGAGTATGCTTGGCTGTATGTTTTACGAGAAGCGAGTATGCTTGGCTGTATGTTTTACGAGAAGCGAGTATGCTTGGCTGTATGTTTTACAAGGAGCGAGTATGCGTGTCTGTATGTTTTACAAGGAGCGAGGATGCCTGGCTGTATGTTTTACAAGGAGCGAGTAGCGCAATGAGTATTATGGATGTTAAGCCAGGTTTAACCGCCCGGTGTGCTGACGAAACATAATTTCTATATCAGGATATAAACAGTGGGCTAGGTTGAGAATCAGTTTTAGCTTGGTCTTCATCCTCATCATCATCTTATTCCTCATCATTATCTTCATCTCATTGGGATCTATATCATCTTTATAACCATACTCATCATAGACAGTATCATCGTCATCTCGTCATCATCCTTCTCTTCTTCATCCCCCTTCTCTTCTTCATCATCATCCCCATGTTTATAATCGAAATTATCGTCTTTATTTCATCCTCGCCTTCATTTCATCCTCGCCCGCATTTATATAATTCGCACGATTGTCTTCATCCAAATCAGTATCTTCATCAGAATCATCATCCACATTATCGTCGTCTTTATCTTCGTCATAGCTTCATCATCATCGTCTTCATCTTCTTCTCATCCTCATCCGCAACCATATCTTCCCCCTCATCTTCATCTCATCCTCATCCACAACTATATCTTCCCCCTCATCTTCATCTCATCCTCATCCACAACTATATCTTCCCCCTCATCTTCATCTCATCCTTATCCACAGCTATATCACAATTATCATCCTCATTATCATCATTCCCTTTAGATAATATTGATTGTGATACACAAGACTACCAGTACAGGTGACCTTTCAGGAAGCTTCGATCTTGTTTTCAACTTGAAAAACTAAACTTTCCTCGAATGTTTCATTTGCGCATATTTGAATGACTGAAGATATCTGACAAATATGCTAATTTTGCTCAGGACACATCTGTCAAACAATCGCTGATGTGAAATTATTGCCCTTTGAAAATTATTTGTATCTCTTCTCTAAATATTAATAAGAGAAACAGTCGAAGAGAAACATAAAGAAAACAATCGATTACAAAGGTAAGGAAAACCAGTTCGAAAGAAACGTAATGTAGACAGTTCAACAGCATGATAATAAATACAGTCGAACAGAAATGTAACGACAACAATCCAAAAGAAAGGTAAGAAAAATAGTCCAAAAGAAAGTGAAGAAAAATAGTTTAATAGAAAGATTAAAAATAGTCCAAAAGAGAAGAAAAATAGTGCAATTGAAAGATGAAAAATAGTCGAAAACAAAGGAAAGAAAAATAGTAAAAAGGTATAAAAAAAACAATCAAAAGAAGGTAAGAAAAACAGTCTAAAAGAATGGTAGCAAAACAGTTCAGAAGAAATCTACGAAAACCAGTCCACAAGAAAGGTAAGAAACATGTCCCCCCAAAACAGGTAATGATAGCAGTCCACAAAAAGGAAATGTAAGAAAAACAGTCCAAAAGGAAAGGTAATAAAACTAGTCCAAAGGACAGGTAATAGAACAAAAGCTCTCATGGTAGTGTCCGTGTTAACTCCCATTATTGGGTTCTACAGGACGGTTTGTATTTAACCCATGACAGTAACATCTCAATGTCTTTCCGAGGTTTTGAGCTAGTGCCCTATGGTCATTTAACCGGTATCCAAACTATTCGACCACCCGCACCTGACAGGATATCAACGACATGACATTGCTTGACATGAAGAAACAATATGCCTGTCCACTCTCATATAGTCACCGCCAGTGATTGACACAAAGAAACAATAAAGATGACTGACTAATCCTCGCATAAATTCACAGACAGTGATTGCCATGAAGAAACCACATGAATGTCCTTTTTCACATAAAGTCACCGATAGTGACTGCCAAAAATAAACACATGACTGTCGATTCTCACATGAAGTCACCACTGGGATTGACATGAAGAATCATGATTGTTCATCCTCGCATAATGTCTCCGAAAGTGATTGAAGAGAAAAATAAACAAAAACATGTCTACATTTAAATGAGGCTAAACAAAATTTAAACAAAAAGAAGTGAAAGATGGAGGATGATGACAAAATCACGTTGAATCGCCAGATAATTGAAGAAACGCGGACAAAGATTTCAAACGTGGATTCCGTGACACAATGAATATTACGAGCGTAACCTTTCAACCATGTCGTTAAAGGTCGAACATATCTTGAAAGCGAATTAAGAATCATGTTTTATGGAAAATTAAACTTGGCTTGTTTAATAAACTTATGCTACGGAAATAACTAGGCTGAGTGCATTATACTGATTTGGCATGTGCTTCCTATCAGTGGACACTACATTCAGGGATGTCCATATGTTTCACATGAAACAAGATAGTGTTACCTTATTTGGAAGCAATATTGATATAGATGAAAAGGACCAGAAAGGATGTATACTCTAGAACTAATAACGCCTGATTACTTCCAATTTTCTGAAGCCAGTTTAGAACTTGACAGTTTTCTTCCTGAAAAATATATACGGATGTTATATGAATTGCACTGAATGACAGCTAGATTTGAGACATGTACTGACATGTACTGACGTTTGTCTCTAACACTAATGTCACAACACCAACGCGTAGATAGCACGCACACACATAACTTACACCAGATAAGGCACACCTTTTTACAGTTGGAGACGGGGAAAGGATAATAAATTTGTCGTCGTGGCGTTGACTTTCCTTGTTCTGGTCCAATGAGGGATTATATGACTGCAGATTAAAGATCACTTGCCTCCACAGTTATCACACAATGTGCAGGTTGTGTTTGTATTTTACCCTTGATAAAAAAATTAACTTATGCTTTACCAAAGTATTGAACTCGTCTCATGTTTGTCAAGATAGAAGTAATTATTCGGTCACACGGATATAAATTACCCTTACGAAATAAGCTAATAATATATTCAGACATGTGTTTGACTGGAATAGACGTGCTAAGAAAAGAATGGGGTGGTCGAGAATAATAGGAAGAGAAACGTCTAAGACTAGGAGTCTTACTGACTGAGTTGAAGAAGGCCGGTAATGTTATAAATTGGCGATTAGTGAGACTGTTGTGTTCCTGTTTTCAAAGTGTACATAGTTAGTACAAGTGAGAAAAGTCAACACCAACAAAGGTACGATTAAAGCAACGATAGGTATCGAGTAGTATTCAGAGATTAGATTTATTAGAAAGTTGAAAACATTGTGTTCCGTAACCTCCCATTCCACCTTTTTGATCGTGTGACGTCGGCCAGCTATAAGCCAAAGCCTGCTCTAGAATTACACATAGCGCAGCAGACGCTAAGGTTTCTATTACCTGCGCTGCTATGTTAAAACAAGCCCCAGGAATGTAAACTTTGGGCGTATTTTTGGTACGTTTATTAGGTGGTAGTACGAATATCTCTACAGAGGCGGCGCAAAGACTAGATGCCAATAAACCTTGACTTTCTTTTTCATCGGTCCGTTTCTCGCGAAGCACGCGACTACCACTGTAAATGACCCCTTACAGGCAGCCTGCGACAAAGCACTTGGCGGACTCTTGCAGTGGTAGTTTCTATTGCTGTTTGTTAAGCCCCATGCACAACCCTCTAGCTGCTTCTTTGACATGCATGTGATTTATACTTTTGTGTACAGTGAAGATCCGAGAGAACAACACGGGATCTAATACCACTTTCTAGATGAATCAAGATTATTTGTTTAATGTTCACTTAGAGATTTTATTTTTTGCCATGCCGTTGAATAGATAGAAGCATTTGATCTAGTCCCTCTCGATCCTACATTTCACTTAATCTTCCTTAACAATTATTTCTCGCATTTGCTATGCTCCCCGTGTTACACATTTCATTGGTTTGAAAATATGTGTATTTCCCAATAACAAAACTTGAGCCAAGTGACAGACTAAAGTTACTTGCCACATAAGCCTGGCACATGCTTTTATAGGCAGCAATAATATCAAATATATTGGCCGCCATAAAAACCGATATTGTGTATTTTAACGCAAACAGACCTGTAAATCTGTCGCCGTTTTCTCCCCGGTGTCAACTTTCTAATACAGATGAGAACAGATTATTTTCTCAAGTAGCTGGGTATCGAATACAAAAACATGTCCTTCACCTGTACATTAATGACTTTCTTGAACACATGTAGTGAAGCCATTTTCACGCAGAAATGAACTATAATTATTTGATTGCGAAAACATAAATGTAGATAAATTAATCTTTTAGAAAAACTATATTAATCATTTTTATTTTGCAAGGCAATTATGCAGTTCAACATGTATATTATCACAAGGGGACACAATTGAACTGTTCAGAAGAAAGAGACCTGGTAGAACTAGCTAACTACTTTGCATAAACAAAAAATATAATATTTCCGCAAAAAACTACATCTTGGTATAACTAAGTATACTTTCGACTGGAACCGACATGGTTGGGGAATAGAAGGGAGACTAGATAATTGGGGGAAGAATGTTACTGAAACTTATAAACAGTAGCTAAGCGTGATTATATTTTTTTTAGGGTAAACCGAGTCATGAACATAAAGGAACCCACTTAACGATGTCGAAAAAATGTTGAAAAGTACTTCGTGTTGTGCTGTATGAGGTAGTTGAAACACATGACGTAGACGCACTTTTGTAAAACAGCTCTAAGCGTCTTTATATTCTGTCTGAAATAAAATTTGTTATCTCACTTTTCTTTAACGCGTGATATTGAGCGTACTTACTATAAAGTTTTTAAAAATTTTAAATATTAACCGGGTTGGATCATCTATTAAGAGTCATATAATTAGGCAGATGTGTTTTAAGGAAAAAGATTTGATTACTACGGCCCTCAATAAACTACATTCTTCAATTGTGGCTAAACGTGCGAAATAATTATAATCTCAAACCGTTTTCACGAAAAGTGGTACGTGAAATGAAGATGATTATAACAGGAAACAAAATAAAAGAAACGTATCATTATTATTATTGCTTAATGTTCGGTGAGGAGGCATCTTGGAGTACAAATGGTCATTCCACATTTACAATTATGAACTTAAAGCTTAAAAACGAGCTAACTGCGCATTAAAAATATTGATGTTCTTCATATGCTGGGATACAGAATTGATTTTTTGTATTTCAGAAAGTGCTCGTATTAAAGCTGTTAACCATAACAGTAATGTTGTGCGTAATCGAAAAATTGTAGAGCGCCTCATTGATTTGATGTGTCATTTAGGAAAACAAGAACAATCTTCCAGTAGACACAATAAAAGCGTAGATAATCTCAATGAAGGAAATTATTTTGAAACCTGAAATTAGTTTGCCGTGGAGGAAGGGTTACTAAGGGCCATTTACATAGCAGCACGGTGTTTAATGGAACTTCTTCTGACATTCAAAATGATTTAATCGAATCAGTCACTATTGAAATAAATGAGAAATTCAGAAATGCAAAAAATGAAAGATTTATGTCGATTCTAGGACACGAAACTACTGACGTTCCTGTAAACATACAACTCACAGCATTATTGTTAGGTAGGTTCAAGACCAAGCCATTTAAGAACATGTTATGGGAGATTATGATGTCTAGAGCGATAAAAGTGATGAAGTGGCTGTCCAAGAAAGTTATTTCCGTTATTGAGAAATACAATGTGGGGGACAAACTTATTTGCCAGACATATGATGGCCGGCTGTCGCGGTTGAGTGCAATCCATCATACGTCGAAAGTACACAAAAGCGATTTTGTTGTATTGAAATGCGCACCAGCTAAACTTGGTACTACTACACAGTGCCAAAACAATTCAAGAAACTACATTTTTCATCTGCAGCCTTACTGCATTCAATTCCTCTTTTAATAAATCTACATCTCGCATATGCATCTTCTGAATCTATCAAGTATGCAATAGGTGCTCTGAGAATATTAGATTCTTTAATGTTCCCATTTTTTGTGTGCCTGTTTGATATAATATTTGTCTTCACCGAACAAATGCACAAGTAATATCAACTTATGCATCAATGAAATAGGGATTGTCAAATCATATATTTCGCCTATAGGTTCATATAAGGTTTTACAAGAGTGCGTTCCAGAGAGTAGGCCTATGGCATTTAACAAAAACTAACAATGAGACTTCCAACAGCAGCATTTTATTGAAACACACAAACGCAATGCATTTGATTTTCTTGACTGCACCACAGTTCAGTTAGAGGAACGATTGTCCAACTTTGAACTCCTAAACCATGCAAAATTTACGCAATTCAAAACATCTTTTCCTGACAGTCAATTAAAAAAAAACTTGAAAACACATACACTAAGGTGTTTAACTTTACAACACATACACTAAGGTGTTTAACTTTACAGCACTACACAATGAAATGGTAACTATTTACAACTCAAAGGACAAAGACAATCCTTACATTTAAATGATTGAGTTTCATTGAAGATAACGACCTCCAAACAGTGTATGAAGAGACGGCCAAGTTGCTGTAACTGATTCTCGGTATTCCTATGAGCTCGGCTACTACAGAACGTCCAATGAGTACATTGACAAGAATTAAAACGCATCTCTGTAATTCTGTGACTAATAACAGACTTTCCAAACTGACTACTATTTCAGTGGAAAAGAAACGTCCTTGTAAGTGCGCTCAAGATCCCATGTTAATGAGAAGGTGATATATTTTTTTCCCTGAAATGAAACAAAGTCGCTTAGATCTGATTTACAAGAAAACGAAGACAACTGTGCAGAAGTAGGTCGACAGCATGGGTTTCAACGATCTAATTCAGCATAAACAGGAAGTACTTTCAACATTTGTTTGCCATCGTTAAGTGTGCGCCTTATGTTCATGACTCAGCTTACGCTAACATTATCATCACGCTTCGATACTATGTATCAGGACAGAAGAAATTGACTTGTACCTGTTCAAGACATATGCTCTACAGGGAACTGAAAGCCGTCTATCATCGCATCATATTACAATATATTATTTATTTATTTTGTAATCATCTTTCCTTTACACTTTTTCATTGCTTGTCATTTCAGAATAATTGGAACAAATAGAACGACAGTGACAAGCAAGAGATTATCAAGAGCTTGTTTTGTGTGTACCCAGGAAGTTTTATATAGTAAAACGAACGACATCAACAACGTATTGATCTAATTGTAGCTATTCATTAAAACTATAAATCGATACCAGCTGTGACCATTATCGGCGAAGTAAACAGCTGTACCAAAATGGGAGTCATATCACTAGTAGGAAAGATCGTTCTCGTTGTGGTCAATATGTTAATATTGGTAAGCTTGTAATTCATCGTATTTTTAGTTTGAAATAGTTATCAACGTTATAATCAATGGTATACGCTCCACTCGACACAGCTGTAAATGAGTACCTGCCATACGACTAGGGAAGAAACTGGCAGCGAGGAACGGAGCTGGTCACCCTACCTCATACAAGCTGTGGCTTAGTATACGGAAGTCTCTAACAACTTCTTTCCCTGACATTAGTGTAACTACCATGAGACAAAGGACAAACCTTGACTAATCATTTAAAACTCAAGTGGTAACCGGGATGAAAATAATAGAACCGCTATCACCTTCCAGGAATGTCTTAAAAGGCGACTATTGAGGGTTGTATTTGGAAATGCGCAACCTTACCATGCAAACAAAAACATTGCATTATAATTAACCACTCCAAGAGTTAGGAAACAGGCTTCCTGCAATGCGACCAGCTGCAGTTAAAACATATGATTCACATTGGAGCGTAGAGGTGAATGATTGAAAATACTTAAAAACAGATGTCCTGTAAAAGGGATCGTCTGCAGTGTTAACATACGCTTCACATTGCAACGGAAAGGTGAATTATTCATTAAGAACGAACTGTGCCCATAATTAGTAACTTTATTATCAACACAACTACGTTCATTATAAGTAATATTGACCTTATCATCATTATTACGTTCTTATTATCAAATGTATCATTATCAATATCATATCCATTAACATTATTTGCAACTTCTTCATTAATATTATTTTGTCAATTTTTAACAAATTCATCATTTTCACGATAAGTCTCAACACGCATTCTCTTAACAGCGATAATTTTAAATTGAAAACTATGCCCAAATACATATACCTGGTATCTCTCAACGAAAACAAGCTCTATCTACGCCCAGCAATAGATGCATTGATGAAACTTCTGCTACATTTTCTCGTCTAAAGACGAGAAAACCAAAAAACGTACTAATTACAATGCATGTGTCGTCGGCACACTCCTATATGATAGTGAAATGTGGACAACCTATTCCAAACAAGAGCAAAAGATCAACACCATAAATCTACGCCACCCGCGATCCATTCTTGGAATTACAAGAAGGGACAGAGTGACAAATGAAGGGATGATTTTTCGCACCGATCTCTCAATCATGTCCACTCTCCTTAGGCAGCGAGGACTACGATGGGACATGTTCGTCACATGGAAAATTGTCACATTCCCAAAAATATCCTCTATAGACAGTTGGCCGACCATACCTAAGGTTCAAGGATGTGTGAACGTGACTGGAGATGAGTCTGACATCCCTGGAAGAAGAAGCAGCAGACCTATCCAAGTGGAGATAGACCCTGACGAGCCAACTCACGCCAGGTGAAAAGAAACTCTTGCCACATGAAGTGAAACGACATCGTCGCAGAGGAAAAAACAACCGCTTGCTCATAATGACATTTTTACCATTGTAAGGCCGCATACGGACCATCATTGCGAAAATGGGCTACTACTATTGGAAAATTAATCCCAAACACCATTATCATGTCCATAGTTAGCAACTTTATCCCCTGCAACTTTCATATTAGTATCGTTTAAAAATCTTATCACAATAATTAACAACAACAACATTGCCAATCACTATCACTAACAATAGACCATCTGCTATTGTAATTCTCGTGTATCTCTTTGCTTGTTTAACTCTTAAATCTGACAAGTTTTCTCACTCTCACAATAATCAACAAGCACAAAGTACTAGTAATGTTTCGTGTCGTCGTCTCTCCTTAGATCCTGAGTATCGCCATGATTATCTGTGGTATTATCGTTGTGGCTGGAAAAGACATATATAACTCAGTCCTGGATGCATTCAGACAACACCTCGAAGATTCATTCAATAAAATGGGTAAGGAAGAATACAGATGAAGAAATAAATAGTGTGTGTGTGTGTGTGTGTGTGTGAGAGAGAGAGAGAGAGAGAGAGAGAGAGAGAGTGAATGTGCGAGTGAGAGAAAAGAAGGAAGAGAGAAGGAACGATTAAATGGTAAAGATAGACATAGATATATAGCTAGTGGGTAGAAAGCGAGGTCTTCTGTGTCATGATACACACACACACACACACACACACAGAGAGAGAGAGAGAGAGAGAAAGAGAGAGAGAGTGTCCTTAAGTATATCTTGCTACTGACGACTACACCTGTGGTACTGGGAAAATAACCTCTGAACATCTGCTGCAAAATTGCCCGACACACGAGGACCAGAGAAAGCCTGCTAGTGACCATCACCAGTACCACCACTAGACATTCTATATGGCAGTGCCAAAAGCCTCAGGATGACAGCTGCTATCTTTGAACAAATGCAAGTCCACATCTGACATCGTACGAAGAAGAAGAGTTCATCTTGTCTGTTAAGTACCATTATAATGAGCTACAGCATGTTTGCCACTTGTTTTTGAACTGGCAAGGCAAATTTCAGTTAAGGCGCGATTTAAGTAAATTGATACCTGCCTCTATTAATTATAATAGCTGTCCATCGTTGTCGATGAGGACCGCCGACATCATCCTTGTCACAGATTTCCCTGTTGGGTGTGGGTGTGCATGTGGCTGAACAGGCCAATGTGGGTACGAAAACATCTGCTACATATCAGGCACACGAGGTTTATAGAAGGTGATGGTGTTCCCGCTGTTCAGGATTTCCGGGTCTCGCGTCTGCTCTGGGCTTTCACAACACGGTCGCCTTCGCCGGTAGCTACACCCTATTTAACTGCGCTACTCCAGTTAGATCTGTTTTGCGCAAGACATTCCCAGGTGTCGATGTCTATCTAGCAACTTTTCAGTGAGTTCTTCAGACTGTCTTTAAATCGTTTCTTTGGGCGCTCTCTCTTGCGCCATCCCTCTCTCAGCTCGCCGTAGAGAAGCCTCTTTGGGAGCCGCTCGTCTGTCATACGGACGAGGTGTCCGGCCCATCCTAGTCGTGCTTTTTCTAGCAGTGCATGGATGCTGGGCATGCTAGAGAACCTCGATGTCAGTGACACGATCTTGCCATCGGATGTGGAATATTCGCCTCAGTCAACCTGTGTGGAAGTGGTTTAACCTCCTTGCAAGTCCAGAGTATACAGTCCAGCTTTCGCAAACGTATAGTAGGGTTGGAATGATGGTTGCACGGTAGACTTTGAGTTTGGTCATGACGCTGATGCCACGACGTGCCCAGACCATCGAGCGCATTCTACCAAAGACTGTGCTGGCCTTTGCTATTCTGTTTGCGACCTCATCGTCTAGGCTGACAGATCTCGACAGCGTGCTGCCCAGATATGTGAATTTGTCTACGACATTCAGCGTCTGCCCGCTGACTGTAGTCTCTGGTTTTGTGTGCGGCATGCCTGGTGCTGGTTAGTACATGACCTCGGTTTTTTTTGGCATTTATGGTCAGGCCAAAATTTTCGCATGCGGCAGAGAACCGGTCCATTCCAACCTGCATGTTCAGTTATGAGCTGCTCATTAGAGCGCAGTCGTCAGCAAATACAAGTTCCCTTACTTTGTTAGAGTTAAACAAAACAACAAGGAAGGAAATTGGTCACTCTTACGTCACAAAGTCGATAATATCTAACACGTTTATCCAATGGGCAGCAATTACTATGGGACCAGTTACCCTTAACTATTGTTTCGCCTCTTAGTGTATTCAAGAATGGTCAATACGTTGAGGGCACACTTTAGAAGGTCGCGCCAGGGTTAGGCACAAAATACTGACCGGGATCATAATCACTTCCATGAAGTGTTCCATATAAACAGGCTGTTTTCAAAGCAGTATGGTTGTCAAGATGTGGATCGACGTGATCGCTGTATTAGTTAGCGTCATACAGATGGCGGCAAGCATAGCACACCCGTCTGGAGGACCACGGCCCACCTTCTTCAGCACACACGGAATGTGAGGAAAGTTACTACAACCTGCCACTTAACGCCCTTTTCAATGCTTACACAAGAGCAAGCGTACTCACCGAGTACAGCAATAGCAGTCAGTTCTTACAACTCTGAAAGTCTTGTAAAAAAAACCAGATTTTGACAAATTAACTTCTTTTGTCTGAAGGTTTGCTTTTCTGGATTTTACTGGCGAAGACACACTCCCTTAAATCCCAGACCATAGTCTTTTAGGTTATCATCATCATCATCATCTGGTTGGTCAGTCCTGAGACTAGTAGGAAGGTTGTCTGAGCATGTCTCTCCATTTGACCCTAACCTCTGCAGCTCTCTTCATTTCAGTATAGGTCCATACTTTATCTCTGCATGCCTGATATATAAATGTGAGTATTGTTGCCAACTTACTCTTCCCCCCTGGATCTTGCCTCCTAGTATCTTGTGTAGAAGACTTTCACGTTGCATATTGAGTTGCGGCCAACTCAGTCTTCGTTTCCTTAGTTAGGACATTGTCATTGGATCTTCTATCTGTCCAACTTTCTCTTTTTCTATTCTACGATAACACCACATTTCAAAAGCTTTTAAGCTTTTTTATCCTTTGAGGTCATCAATTTATGCCTTTCTCTGAAAGCGTTTGTTGCCAATGCTATTTTTGTCTTAATATATATCTCACTTCAGGCATCTTCTGTAAGGGTTTGCCCCCAAAACGTATATACTTTGGTACTTGTTCAATTATTTCTCCACTGATGATTATATTATATAACCTTTGTTGCTTGACTATTACCACCGTCTTTGTCTTCAATATGTTTATGTTCATGCCAAACTGTTTAGCGATACTGTTCATTTTTCAAGCAGCATTTGCAACATTGCTACTGATCCTCCCACTATGGCCTGTTGATCAGCAAATTTGATACCATTAACATTCATACCAATGACTTTGACACCCCTATTACAACACAGAACATTTTCTATCATTATCTATATATGTTATAGAGACTCGGTGAAAGCAAGGAAACCTGTTGTACCCCCTGTCTTACTTATACTGGATCTGTTAGTCTTTCTTTGATTAAAATAATCAGGATTTTCAGACTCCCTGTTACCTGTTTGTTGCAACATCTGAACAAGTTTGCATCGGGATACTTGATCATAGGCTTTCTCGTAGTTAATAAAGCTGATAGTTGATAATTTAATTCCCACATTGATCGTCTCTGTCTAATTGTCTCCCAGACAGTAATATATTAACCAGAAGTGACTTTTTTAAAATCTATTGTAATCAGAGTGACTAAAAGAATGCCTGCAAAAAATAATTTGATTAGTTTTTGGACTAAATATTCATAATGATTTAATAAAGCTGATAAAGATTACTGGATATCTTTTAGTACCTCCTCTATCTTGCCATTGATTCATTATCTTAACGTGTAGAATGCAGTAATGCTAATCTTATGAGTTAAAAGGTACATGAATAAGAAGAGCGTAAGAAAGGGGCACACACACACATAGATAGATACAGTGAGAGAAAGAGAGAGAGAGAGATGAGATGAGACGAGATATAGAAAGAAATAGATATAGAACTGAAGCTTTAAATAGAGAGAGTATGAGAGAATATTGAGAGCGAGTGTGTGTGTGTGTGTGTGTGTGTGAGAAAGAGAGAGAGGGACAGACAGAGAGAGAGAGAGAGAAAGGGAGAGAGATAGATGCAGATTTACATAGACATGATCAGACTTTGCAAAGTCTGGGACTTTCAGTGCGTATATTCTTCTGATCTTATTGTTTGTCTTGAATTACATAAGGACAAACACAATTATAAAGTAAGGGTGTGTGCTTAGGGTAATATATTATACATTGTCTGTTACTTGTAGCATTTGACTCATATCTTACGTTGGCATTTTGCACAATTGTACAACAAAGGACAGATTGTCTTTTGGATTTCATTACAAGTTATTGTTACTTGCTGTGCTTTGTATCAAAATGTGGATTACTGTAAACCTAATGGAAGAAAAGGGATATTCTATGACAGTGATATTACACATTGCATGTTATTTAGAGTTTAGTCACTTTTATCTTGTTATAAACTTTGAATACTCATTTACCAAAAAACGCATTAACCCCCCAAAAAACCCAAAACCAAACTAACCAAAGAGAAAACAAAATATTTTGATAGAATTTATAAATCTTTTTTTGATCTAAAAATGAAAGCATGTTAATATTCTTGTCTAGTATTTGTAGCATTTCACGCGCAATTAACTTTGAACTATGTATAAAACAACAGCACACAAAGAGAAAAATAAGGAAAGCATAATAATATTCTTGGAGTATTATATTAAAATTGATCAAATGTAATTTGGAGTTCTTCAACGGAAAAATAAAATCGAATGACAAACAACTGAATGATCCCTTTTATTATTTGGTGTCGGTGGAGAGGCAACTAATGCCTGGTCAGCAAAACATACTGTTTGGATGTGTTAGTCAGGTTCAGATAAAACATCGGATGTGTTAGTCAGGGTCAGGAAAAGTATACTGATCCGATGTGTTAGTGTGGGTCAGGCAAAACATAATAATCGGATATATTAGTTAGGTTCAGGAAAAACATACTGACAGGATGTGTTAGTGTCAGGCAAAACATACTGATTGGATGTGTTAGTGTCAGGCAAAACACACTGACTGGATGTGTTAGTGTCAGGCAAAACATACTGACTGGATGTGTTAGTCCCCACTGGTTTATTATGATGTGGTTCTAGGCAATGAAAGAGCTGACAACCTCGCTTCCTATGCACCAAGTATGGGCACACTAGATATAGACAACCTTGCTTGTCATGCACCAAGTATGGGCACACTAGATATAGATAACCTTGCTTGTCATGCACCAAGTATCGGCATACTAGATATGGATAGGAGTGACAATTTGAAGTATGTCACTGACGACCTGTTGGATGATGACACGGTAGTAGATGGATCAGCAATTCAGACTGTAGAGCTCTGAAATCAGAGGAGGCTCAAATGGAGTGGACCACATAAGAGAATAGTGCAGAAGTGTGTACAATCTATTTCTACAGGAACCATCAGTATCTGCACTCTTTGATATTTACTGAGATAAGCTGAGCATCTATCGGTATATATCTGGAGTGCAGGGAAATCGATTATTAGGAACAGAACATGTAAAGTTCACAAGGTTCAGCTCCACATAAGTCGGAAGTGAGGTCTACATCGAGTACACATGCGTAACATAAATTAAATCAGTTATTATTTATTTTAAAAAGTAATTTCTTCTTCTTCTTCATCGTACGCAGTCAGACAGTAACCATTATTTTTTCGAAAAAAGCGGCGGTCATCCTAAGGCTGTCGACACTGCCATAGAGCTTGTCTTGTGGTTCCACTGGTGATGGCCACATCTGCTCTCTCTGATCCTCGTATGTCGGGCAGTTCGGCAGCAGATGCTCGGCGGTCATTTTCCCGGTACCACACGGGCATTCGTCGGTACCACCTATCTTCAATTTGTTGAATAGGTGGTACCTCAGTCTATTGTGGCCAGTGCGAAGTCTGATGACAACGACCTGCTCTCTTCTGTTCAACTGGTAATAGGCATCGTTTTTGGTGTAGCCAGTATGTTCGGTTTCCAATTTGGTCATGTATCTGGCTTAAATACGCCGTTTTGACTCTTCGTACGTCATACTAGTATCTGTTTGTGGTAGTCTTGCACCTTCTTTTGCCAGTCTGTAGCCTTCTCGTTGCCTTGAATGTTGCAGTGTGATGGGACCCACTGTACCACTACCCTTTTTGGTGCGGACTGCTGGCATAGTTGACAGAGTACTGCTCTTAAGTCAGCTCAGTGTTTTTCTGGCTTTTTAGCGCTGTGACTACGGCCAGAGCATCTGTGAGCAGGACTGTATGGCTTTCATTTTCTTTATGTGTCAAAAAGTAATTTGAATTTTATAGTTTTATTAGCTTGTTCTCGAAGCTTTCTTGTACTATTTAATTACAGAAACAAATTAATAGTTCTTTATTGGCTTGCGGACCAGATTTAGTGAAATTTAGAAAAGTCCTTGTGTGCTCAATAAATATGGCCCGCAGGCTGTACGTTGCCAATGCATGCTCTGCTCTTCATCCCCAACAACAGTGCCTGTTCTGAATACTACACCCATTTGTAAATAGACCATATATTTGGATCATGTCGCTTTTAACCTTGCATTCTTGTACCAAAATAAAAACTTAGCGATATCATTTGAGTATTGTAATACTGGTTATCAGTTCATATTTTGGAGCGTGGTACACAGAACTCACTACCAACTTGATATTATTGTACAGGTGGCGATGTGGACACAAGTAACTTGACCTTCACTGATGTTATGCTGCCACTGGCCTACGGAGTGATCGTCCTTGGTGTGGTAATGGGTGTGCTTGCCCTGCTCGGGTGTTTTGGTGGTTGCTGCGTTTCCAAAATTGTTCTGACAGTGGTCAGTTGTTGCATTGTACTTGTTCTACAAATACTGTTTTTGTCTCTTTAATCGATGGGTAAGCTTCATGATGTGGTTTATATATACAGAATCTGCATTTCTGCGCTCCACATGGGTCTAGTCTTTCAGCAAATCTTCTTCTTCCAGAAAAGAACGTAGGTTACAGCAAGGCTGCAATATCTGTGCATTTCAACCCGACATCTGATTCCAGCTGGCTTTTATGGGTACCGAGTTTACCTTTCCACTGCAATCATTATTCCATTAGCCAGACTACACTAGTGCAACCTGTTTTCAAAGCCGCCACTTGTAGACGGAATAGGGTCTTGGTCATCTCTGATTCACGGACTTTGATGCAAGAAGTCAGCTACGAGTCGCTGCTTACTGTCAGCTGTGTTGCATGTTCAGCCCCTCTCAGCAAATAGCAGAGTGTATGGATACTGATAGCTCTGTCATCACACTGGTTGCACACACTCCTTCTTAATTCTTTCATGCCCTTCTTCCTGCTCTACTCAGGTTTGACGTCTAGCTCATGAAATCTTTGAAGCAACACATCAATGGCAGTGCTGCTTTTCAACAGACAGCAATTGAAAGATTTCAAAATGTCCCCCTATCCAATGTAATCCCCATAGTATGGTTGCTTCCGAAACCAGAATGTCAGATCTTTCATTGCTGTAAAAGCTAGTATAGCAGATCCATGCAACTCCCTATTTGGTTGATACTTCTATATTATTGCTGTCCTCTGATCTTTTATTTCGGCTTTCTCTGATCTTTGTTTTATTACGCCCAACAATCAGATCCTAAAGTGTAGTAGATTGCTCTCATTGTGCTTTGTAATGTAGTAATCATGCTATATAAATATATTTCACGAATAGTAAACAGGAGGGCTTTGTGTGGACAAAGATGACAATGGTGCCACCGCCACACTAAAAACATAACTTCTTTTAATTCGTTGCTCATCCTGAAAAGGACAGTGGCGTTGCATCATTGTTTACAGCAGGGCTGTAATATCTGTGTCTTTGTACCTGTCACATCTGGTTTCAGCTGGCTTTTTTGGGTTCTGGGTTTGTCTTCCCACTGCAATCCCTATTCTATTAGTCAGGCTACACTAGTGCAGCCTGTTTCCAGGGTCACTACCTGGAGGCAGAATAGGGAGTTGGTCAACTCTGGTTCTCTGATGCAAGCAGTCAGCTATGAGTGGCTGGATGCTGTTAGCTCATTCACTGTGCTTCATCTTTGGCCCAAAGCATATCTTAATTAATGACTTGCAGGACAGTCTAAGCTTGTATGAAAGACAACCCTTTAACATATAATTGTGCATGATCTGCAATTCGCACAAGATCTAAAGTACTAAAGATCGCAAAGTGTGTGGTAGACTTCCAGAATTGGAAGAAAGTTCCAGATACAACACCTCATATATGATGATTGCATACAAGTCAATAACTTTTTTCCTCGACGACTGAGATGAAGATGATAAACATTATCTATCATGTCAATTTCTACAGTTACACTTATTTTTATATGTTACATGTTACATTTCTCATTGTGTTGTTTTTACTAAAATACGTAATAGCATAGCAGACAATACTTTAGAGGATGGAGTGTTTAAGACTTCATTGTATGACACCACAGCTTGTCTATGAGGTGGGGATAGTTATTTTTCTCCATTTCTGCTTTCCTTCTCTAAAGATAAGCCATATATGGTACTTATTTACAGCTAGTCAGCTGGACTTAGCCATGAAATATGGGTGCCCTAGGGTAGGAGCATTGGCGAAGACATAAGTCACAATGCCAACTTCAAGATTAACGAAGCCTGACATACTTCCATATCTATTCACTCAGTTTGGAACTCAGCAGTGAGTTTTTTCTATGATAAGACTATTAAATACAAATGTAGATCCTTCCTGCTAATAAGCTTGATTACCTACAATATAGCAATGAATGCCATATCCATTCTACAGATTTTTATACAAGATATATGTGACATGTTTTCTTAGCAAATAATCAGAGAAACACAGAACTTTGAAAAGAACAACCAATACAGATGTATGTTAGTGTGTGTGTTAGAGAGAGAGAGAGAGAGAGAGAGGGTGGGAGAGAGAGGCAGGGAGAGAAAGACATACATACAGACAGAGAGACAAACAGAGAGTGACAGAGAGATGAAAAGAACACATACTCATAAAGCAAGATACATTGAAGATGGATAGGACATTTCCTGAAAAAAGAGAGAGACATTACAGATGGATAGAACATTTCCTGACATAGAGAGAGACAATAGAGATGGATAGGACATTTCCTGACATAGAGAGAGACATTAGAGGTGGATAGGACATTTCCTGACATAGAGAGAGACAATAGAGATGGATAGGACATTTCCTGACATAGAGAGAGACAATAGAGATGGATAGGACATTTCCTGACATAGCGAGATGCATCAGAGATGGATAGGACATTTCCTGACATAGCGAAATACATCAGAGATGGATAGGACATTTCCTGACATAGAACAATAGCCAATGAAGGCATTTAGGTGTTACAAAAGCTGATATAAATGTTGACATTCTCTTTGCTTCTATCCGACTCCAGTATGTCACGATAACCATGGCTTTCTTCATTGCACAAGCTGCCATCGTCATCTTCATCTACGTGGACAAGTCAGCTGTAAGCTGCGTGCATGTCTGTGTGTGTATGTGTGTGTCTGTGTATGCGTGCGTACCTGCGTTTAAAACAAACATGTATGTAAAATGTATATAGTGTATGTTATGTTATGTTTGTATGTATGTGATGTGTGGTGTGGTGTTGATGCAATACCTGCTGATGCGGTGTGATGCATGGTGATGTGATGCATGGTGATGTGATGCATGGTGATGTGATGCATGGTGATGTGATGCATGGTGAAGCGATGCAGTTCATGCTAAGGCAATGTGATGCATGCTGATGTGATGCATGCTAATACAATGCTTTGCTACATTATATATCTTAATGTAGGGTGTGTTATGCTATGTAAGGTGTGTCTATATACAGATAAAACAAATATAAAATCTATTTGACATAGCCCACTTTGTCATGGGTCTCCATGGGCGTGTAGTTTCCAATTGAGGAACAGTTCTGCCAAGCAGAAGCGATATCAGTGAACTCCGGGCAAACCAATATTTACTCAGTCACTTTCATCAAATGGTGAAAGATATGGATATTGATTGTTCCAGCTCCTGCTCCCTTCTGATTTCCACTTTATACAGTCTGTGGATAACATATTCATCGACTTACAGTAGGGAAAGGAGACTAACGTTTGATCAGACAAAACAAACTGATCTGACATGTCAGTCAGGGTCAGGCAAAATATACTGGTCAAGACCCCCACCTCAACTTCTTCGAAGTTCTCCATGGAAACAGGCTGTTGTCTTGGTAACCTTTCTAACATGGTGGTGCATCTACGTGATCCCCTGCAGTAGTGAGCAGATGAAGCCAAGCATAGAATGACAGACTAAAGAACACAGATTCAACTACATCAGCACGCTTTGGATGTAAGGAAAGCTACTGCAACCCGCCATTTAATGCCCTTTTCAGGGTGCACAAAAGAGTAGACATACGCATTGTGGACTTTCAACATTAATCAATCACTTAATTAGCAGTGATATTAAATAACAGATATTCTCTGAATAATGTTATTACAGCGTGCATATCATTAAAATGTGAATCTACAATTGCTGTGTATTTCCAATTGCTGATGTCGGACTAGCAAGGGTTTTATTTTCATTGATTGATCTCAGAATGTTTGACTTATCCTTATAAAAAAAACTAACTATACTTACTATGATGATGGAAACATTTTAAGGGTTGATTACTCATATCCGCTTTCCTTGCACATGCTAGGTTGTTATTTACTATCCCATTTTTAGAAAGAAAAACCTAGACCTTACCAGGGTTTGAACCTGTTTCTCTAAAGTAAGGGGCAGGTTTTTTAAGATATCTGCTGCTTACCAATTAATATAGAAAATCCACAAAATTGGAGATTTCAAAGCCTGTTCATTGATGTGAACCTAAGCATTCGCAAGGTGGTCATTACGCCACTGGCGCACCTTAAATTATATTGTAAACTCAAACACTCTCAATGATCAATCTATAAGCTAATGATCATTAACAAACTGAATGATTGCTTGACTGTGTGTACCACTGAGTGTTGCTAACTCCATGTATCTGCCTTACCATCTAGTTCGACGAAGTGGTGAAGCCTCACTTGAAAGAGACATTGAAACATTTCTCTGACATTGAGGGTACAGAACCAGAAACTATGACATGGAATGCTATCATGAACTACGTGAGTAATCTACCATGAACTTGGTTAGTTAAAGAACAAAAGTCTGTCAGATCTTCTTCATCTTTCTCCTGTCTTCATAAAATGAACTTATTCACTCTGATATTGCTGTATCATATTTTGGGTA
Source organism: Ariolimax columbianus (assembly GCA_036924085.1). NCBI lineage: Eukaryota > Metazoa > Mollusca > Gastropoda > Stylommatophora > Arionidae > Ariolimax > Ariolimax columbianus. The sequence goes on along the minus strand of JAVGWX010000001.1, from coordinate 117,291,150 downwards.
AATTTTCTAGAGTTTTATTTATATTCCGCAAGGCTGCTCCACATTCAGTATGCGCTAGACCGTATGGTTCGCTGGTGATACAGAGCTCTTACTGTGCATATATTGTAGCATCTACCATTGTAGATAAACTCATTTCAGATAGACGAGATATATGGAGCGGGAAAGCACATTGACACCATATTTGGACCAGGAAAGTACATTGACACCATATATGGAATGTGAAAGCACATTTAATGAACTTAGCCGTTTCCAAGGTTCTGACATGAGATTACAATTTAATGGTAAAGACTTACACAATGAAAGACAAACAGTGATGAAGTGAACTATGTGTTAGATACTTCATTTGACAAAGTCTTAGCTTTACTGATTTGAAATGATTAGCTCCCTTTGTCCCTGTCCTTCACTCATTCGCTGTAAGTGATGAACCATGAACAGCCTGGTAGACATGAGAGTGTATTGACTGGGAAACAAACCCAATCTCATTCTGGAGAGAGGAGAACTGAAAAGACTTTGCTGCTCTAAATTTTGACAGACTACTGCATAAAGAATAAATGCAACGTTTCTTGCATCTTCTCCTACAACACAACACATTATGCAAGCCTTAATCAAGGCAAAATGTTTGCTGTTTATACTGTACATACATCAAATTTAAATCTAAAGCTATTACTGCTTACTGGATTAATGGACGACCCGTTCTTCAGCGGAGGTTACACAGCTGCAAGTCCCAACTTCTCTTCCAACAGTCTATGTCATGAGCCATGGTGGAATAGTGGATTATAAGTCACCCATCTGTGGCATCATTAATGTTGTTGCGGAAAGCAAGGGAGTAGGACCAATGTGTTGGTGGCCGTCCCCGTGGTATTTTCTTGTCTCTGGGGTACCATATTGTTGCTGCTGTGCTCCATCAATCATCCATTGTTTGCAGTAAGTGTCTACCCCAACTCCCCCAGCGATGTTTCATCTTGTCTGTATAAATAGCTGCATCTTCCACCAGGGGCAATTGATTATGTCCAAGTTATGAAGACCTTTTGTGCACTGATTATGAAGCACGAGACTGGTATGCGTCTCGAGAGGGAGGCTTAGGGCACTCTGAGTTTGGGCTCCATCGCTTTTGTGGGTGTCCATGTTTCCGCAGCATAGCATATTGCAGGTAGTACTGTTGAGTTGAAGAGACTCATGCGCAGGCTCTGGTATATTGTTTTGAATGATGTTAGTGGTAGTTCAATCCAACATTTGTGTGGACAAATGTGCGATTTAAGGACTAGTGCGATAATTTTCTGTGCTGACGATTTTTATCATTCATAGTTTATATTTAAAATCCATTATAGATTTTAGATCTCTAGATTAAACTAGATTGTAAACTGTATTAGCATCCTCTTATATTTTCAGATCTCTAGATTATAAACTATATTAGTATCCTTTTATATTTTTAGATCTCTAGATTTTAAACTATATTAGTATCCTCTTATATTTTTACATGTCTAGATTATAAACTATATTAGTATTCTCTTATATTTTTAGATGTCTAGATTATAAACTATATTAGAATCCTCTTACATTTTTAGATCTCTAGAGGATAAATGCTAATAAAACAAAAGCAATGGTAATAGCCAAGCCAACTCAAAGAATATATATCAGCATCAAAGGACAGATTGTAGAATATGTACAAGGATTTTCATATTTCAGACAAACTATTACTGACGATGCCCGCTGTGATATTGCAATTATAATTAAGATCTGATAGTTTGTCCATCACAAGTGATGAAGACCACTCTCTTTGTTCAGCCGTGTGGACAGTCGTATCTCTTGCTGTGTCCGCTGAAATGGGTGACTTGCGCGGAGATTTGGATTAAAGTGAGGAAGAAACTGCGCCTTTTGTCAACCTCACTCACAGAGCCTAAGCTACCTTTTGCCAGTGGCAAGACATTCATCGAGACGACTGGAGATAGCATAGGATGCAGATTTTGCCTCAGGGTTACCACCGAAGCCTTTCCGTAAACATGTAACCCGCAGGGTAGAAAGGTGGGAAGGCATCTAACGCAGTTTGTCGTGCCTTTTCGATAACCACAAGAGGTCGTATGGACAACACTCAGCGTGTGAGTGAGTCTGGCATCTCTCCCCAGCTGTATTCAGTTCATCATAGTAGCATCTAAAATTCCCACACGCCATATTCGTGAAGGTGAACCGGCAGAACTAACCCGTGAGATACTAGCTTAAGCGTAGCTCCATTCAGCCGGCGTCCAGACCAGGATAAACGGATGGAAGAAATCACAAAAAAAGAACGAAATAACAAGTCCAGACGGAAAACAACTCCACGTATCCGTGAACACAAGTGTAAGTCGTCGACTAGTGTGAGTTCCAATCAAATCTGTGGTCTGGCGGTATCCATAATGATCCAAAACAGTAGAGAAATGTAGACTCGCAGCCAGTTACGGCGCCATCTTTAATTAAGATCACAGTAGCATAAATGGCATTCCAAGAGAAACAAAAACTTCTAACAATAAATTTCAAGATTGAGTTTAGGAAAAGAATAGTCACTACACATAATTGGCCCATGAGATACAACTCTGAAACATTTATTCTAATTAAAAAAACTATTTAAAAACTTTAGAAGCTTTTAAAATCACAGGATGCCAAGAGTGAGCTGGACAGAAAAAAAGGTCAAATAAACAAGTGCTTAAAGATATAGCATTACACAGACAACTAATGACGAGTATATAGAAAGGTGGAATGTCTTGGCTTGGTCATAACATGAGACATGGAGGCATATTATTGAAAATACTAGAAGGCTAGGTTCAGGTGAAAAAAGAAAGGGAACGTCCAAGAAATAATTACATAACACAGGCTTCTAAAAACATAGGAGTACAGCCTTAAAATGAACTGAAGAGATCTACTGGGAACAGAACATAGTGGTGTGAAATGATCAGAAGACTCCAACACAAGTCTCCGGACTGACTAGCCTGATGATGATGATGAGATTATAAACTATATTAGTATACTCTACTTTTAGATCTCTAGATATCTGGGGTAGTTGTCTCGCCACAGCGACTCAATTTCAACCAGTGTTCGTAAAGCGATCTCAGTCCCGCCAGGCGGAGCGATAGCGCGGGCTTGCGGAAAACGCTCGCCTGCCTTTCCCCGTAGTGCGAATTGGGTGCGGTTTGTGGTAGTGGCTCCTCCACCGAGGTGCGCTAGTCTGGTCCGTATCAGGAAACGTGGTCCGTCCGTGGTGATTTATCTAAGGCTTATAGCAGAGCTCGACAGTACGTCTCGCTGGTGGTCCGACTCTCGCAAAGAGCTTGTGACCGGCAAATGGAAAGCAGGAATCGTTGCCTCGAGGCCCTGCGTTCTCCCTACGGAGAAGGGCAGGCCGGCAGGCCAAATTGTCTCTAGTCCCAGTGAAATTCATCGCCGAGGTCGTTGGGATCCGTTCTGCACAGAGCGCTGCCATCCCTCCTCGAGCGAGCCCGGTCGGTCGGTCGTCTGGTGCGTGTGGGAGGCCCCTGTCAGGCGGTCCTAGGTCGACGGAGTGAGGGACGGGTGGAACAAACCGTCCGTCCGTCCCGTCAGTCGGTCCCTGCGGCCGTCGTCCCAGCGAGGCTTTTTACACACCCTTCCTCCGCCGACCGGTGTGTGCTGTACGTACGTCTCCGACAGATATCTGGTTGATCCTGCCAGTAGTCATATGCTTGTCTCAAAGATTAAGCCATGCATGTCTAAGTTCACACTGTCTCACGGTGAAACCGCGAATGGCTCATTAAATCAGTCGAGGTTCCTTAGATGACACGATCCTACTTGGATAACTGTGGCAATTCTAGAGCTAATACATGCTTACCAAGCTCCGACCCTCGCGGAAAGAGCGCTTTTATTAGTTCAAAACCAATCGTCGTTTCCCCTCGCGGGGTTGCGGCGTCCCCACTGGTGACTCTGGATAACTTTGTGCTGATCGCATGGCCTCATGTGCCGGCGACGCATCTTTCTAATGTCTGCCCTATCAAATGTCGATGGTACGTGACATGCCTACCATGTTTGTAACGGGTAACGGGGAATCAGGGTTCGATTCCGGAGAGGGAGCATGAGAAACGGCTACCACATCCAAGGAAGGCAGCAGGCGCGCAACTTACCCACTCCCGGCACGGGGAGGTAGTGACGAAAAATAACAATACGGGACTCTTTCGAGGCCCCGTAATTGGAATGAGTACACTTTAAACCCTTTAACGAGGATCTATTGGAGGGCAAGTCTAGTGCCAGCAGCCGCGGTAATTCCAGCTCCAATAGCGTATATTTAAGTTGTTGCAGTTAAAAAGCTCGTAGTTGGATCTCAGGCGCAGGCGGGCGGTCCGGCTCGCGCCGGTTCACTGCCCGTTGTCTCCTGCCCTACCGTCTGCCGGCTCTCTCCCACGGGTGCTCTTCGCTGAGCGTCCTGGGTGGCCGGCGCGTTTACTTTGAAAAAATTAGAGTGTTCAAAGCAGGCCTCGGCTGCCTGAATAATGGTGCATGGAATAATGGAATAGGACCTCGGTTCTATTTTGTTGGTTTTCGGAACTGGAGGTAATGATTAACAGGGACAAACGGGGGCATTCGTATTGCGGCGTTAGAGGTGAAATTCTTGGATCGCCGCAAGACGAGCTACTGCGAAAGCATTTGTCAAGAATGTTTTCATTAATCAAGAACGAAAGTCAGAGGCGCGAAGACGATCAGATACCGTCGTAGTTCTGACCATAAACGATGCCGACTAGCGATCCGCAGGAGTTGCTTCGATGACTCTGCGGGCAGCTTCCGGGAAACCAAAGTGTTTGGGTTCCGGGGGAAGTATGGTTGCAAAGCTGAAACTTAAAGGAATTGACGGAAGGGCACCACCAGGAGTGGAGCCTGCGGCTTAATTTGACTCAACACGGCCAACACTGAAATGATGGACATGCCGAGACCACTCTTCTGGGGTCTAATATGGAACTGGTGCTGGATTTAGACCCCCAGAAATCTGGGGTTATGCCCCCTGTGGCCCGGTTAGGTCTGCATCCAGTGCTCTGAAAAAGGAATTGACGGAAGAGCACTACCAGGAGTGGAGCCTGAGACCTAAATTAACTTAACACGCCAATACTGCAGAATGACTATCAAAAAGTACACCTTCGTGGGGTCTAATAGAGAACATGTGCTGGAATTAGACCCTCGAAAATCTGGGGCTACCCTCTAAGAAACTTGATTGTCTCGCTAAGGGAATTGACGGAAGGGCACCACCAGGTGTGGAACCTGCGGCTTAATTTGACTGAACACGCCAATACTGTAGAACAACTGACAAATCGAGAGCACTGCCGCTTGGGTCTAATAATGAACGTACGCTGGTATTAGACTCACGGATGACAAGTCAGCTCTCAAACACTCAAATGAAAGAACGCTACGGAAATCGTGTTTAACTCCGCAGAAACCGCAGATTTCAAATACCTGGTCATTGACAAACAAAAGCCCTCAATAAATTCGTCTGACCAAATAGTGAACGGGTGCTGGAAATAGATCATCTGAAGACAGGTCAGTTTTACCCTACAAATGACAGGGCGTTGCTACGGAAAACCAGCTCAAATCGAGAGGAGCCGCAGACACTTTGGTTCACGTACCAGGCTGATAAGCCAAGGGCGCGAGGCTACCATGTGGGGGATTACGGCCGAACCCTTGTAAGTCGCAATGCCGCCCAAAATCTCAGCACCACTGCAATGGGAGGCTTCTACATGCTCGGGACCTGGGGCTTGCGCCCCAGCCCTATCAGGTAGAGCCACAGTAAGAGGTCCTTGCCGTCCGCCAATCAAAGCGGGCGGAAAACTGCTTGATACTCACCCTATACGGCGACGGGGTGCGAAAACACCAACCAAAGACTTAGTACCTGGTCGGGAAGTCGAAAACAGTAGAGCAGCCACCTCACTGTGAACTGTCAAGACTCAACCACTGACCATGAGAGTTGTCCGCACATCAGGCGAACAACATCTCCGTGACATTACCAGGCTTGTCCCCTGGCTGAATGCACTCCGGCTACGATATCTACCTCTGTACGTTATCAGCCATATAACTATCATACTGGACGCAGAAGAGATGCAGACCAGCGGACATTGCACACCTGCCCCACTGTGTCAACACCCCAGGTGGCGGGGAATGCTAGGCGTACCATCCCTGCATAGAAGCCAAGAAAATAAAGGGAAAAAGAGATACCCCACTCACATGCAAATGCTACGTTTCTGGCAGGACGTGACGATCCTGGGATACAGACACACTGGACTGCCTCTCTTCCGGGTAAACCAGTCCATCTCATATATCATCACATATCATCATTGCACCCTATAGACACGAGTAGTGAAGACTCGATAGTCTGGTAAGACAACTTCCATAAGAGAGAAAACTCTGATCATAAACAACTGCTGCCTTGCAGATAGGCTGGGGACAGCCAAAGGCTAAGGAGGGCATCCCTACAGAAACGCCTGTTGAAATCGGATGCACGGGGCTGCAAGCCTAACAAAACAGTGCAACGTAAATCACAGTATGATGGCAGTACAACCTATTCGAAAAACGCATGGCGCTCATCCTGCGGAGTCCCGCCAGGCAGCGATAGTGCCGGGCCTCACGCCTCGAAGGGGCCCACCCTTGACTACTGGTGGTCACCCACCCATGTGTCGTGGAGTCAAGGCACATGGCTATGGGGCAACCTCTATTGGCCAAAACCTCAAGACCCTCAAAATACTACAGTGGAATGCGGAGGGAGTCATTAACAAAAAACTTTCCCTAACACACCACCTGCATGAAGGTAAGATTGACGTGGCATGTATCCAGGAAACGCACCTCAACAATAACCATAAATTCTCAATCAGAGGATATCAGACCTTCCGTCTAGATAGAGAAGGCCACAAAGGAGGGGTCCTGATACTGACCAGAAACTGCATACCGAGTAGCGCGGTATCTGTCAATCACACCGGACAAGCAGAAATTGTAGGAGTGGACATAATGGCTCAAGAGACGAAGCTCCGCATTTTCAATCTGTACGGACCACCAAACAGAGACCTATCGCTCTCGAGTATGGAGGTCAGAGACTCCAACTGCATAGTAGTTGGAGATTTCAACAGCCACTCGGAGAGATGGGGATACTCTGACACAGACAGCAGAGGTGACGAAGTGGAAGATTGGGAGATAGATGCAAATCTCTCCCTAATCAATAGGCCGGAGGATAGCCCTAGCTTCTACTCAAGAACATGGCATACCACCTCGACTCCAGATTTGGCCTTCTCCACACAGGACATACACCATAAAATAGACCGCCAGGTGCTAAGCCAACTGGCAGGTAGCGACCACAGGCCGATCAGGCTAACCATTGACATGGAAGTAGGCCCACAGGAAACAAAACCGCTCCCACGTTGGAATTACAAACGAGCCGACTGGGACAGATTTGCAATCCTGACAGATGGGCTGTGTGAAACCATCAACACACGAAACACCAAAATGAAGCCCATGGTAGAGAGCCTAAGCAAGGCAATAATGCAAGCCGCCACTGAAACCATCCCAAGAGGAGCTAGGAAAAACTATAAACCCTACTGGAATGATGAGTTGCAGAAAGTGGAAGATGCAGTAACAAATGCTAGGAACATGGCAGAGCGAGAAAAATCCATGGAGGCAAACATCGCCCTCAAAGCCGCAGCGGCGAAATACAAACACACGCTCAAGCAAACAGCAAGAGAAAGCTGGAAAAATAAAACGGAAAGTCTAAACCTGGACAAAGACGGGAACAAGCTATGGAAGCTAGTCAGAGCCATGAACGACGAAACCCCGTCAAATAAACAAATTACTATCAAGCTGGGCGAGAACTTGATCACAGGTAAGAAAGCCGCAAACGCCTTTGTCGATCACTATGCCAGAGCAAACCACATCGAGGTCCCTGCAGATAAGCATACAGACATTAGCGAAGAGCTAAAGGGACACGAAAACATAAATACGGCTTCCGAAGAGCACATGATGGCCAAACTAACAATGCGCGAAATGGAAGAGGCTATGAGAACGCTAAAGAATAGGAAATCTCCCGGAAAAGACGAGATAACAAACGAAATGCTGATGGGGCTGGGCCAAACAGCGAAGAGGAAACTACTATCAGTCCTGAACCAAAGCTGGAAAAGGGGTATTGTACCCCAGGCGTGGAAAGACGCAATACTGGTACCAGTACCAAAAACAGGAAAGGATAAAACAGATCCAAATGGATACAGGCCCATCAGCCTACTGAGCTGTGTCGGCAAGCTGATGGAACGGATGATAAACACCAGACTGATGTGGCATCTGGAAGAAAAACGAATACTAATTCCACAGCAAGCCGGCTTTAGACAGCACAGATCCACTGAGGACCAGGTCATCCTCATAGCCCAGGAGATAGAAGATGCCTACCAGGCACAGAAACACACAGTAGCTGTTTGGGTGGATCTGGAAAAGGCATTTGACAAAGTCTGGAAGGACGGACTTAGAGTCAAGCTAAGAAGAAGTGATGTCTGTGGGAAGATGTACAAGTGGATCAACCACTACCTCAAACAAAGAACGGCCAGAGTCCAAGTACAAGGGCAGATGAGCAAAAAGGTGACACTCGAGCAGGGAGTACCCCAAGGGGGAGTATTGTCACCCACACTCTTCCTGGTATATATAAACGATATTACAGAGAATATACCAAGAAGAGTTCATAGCTCAATGTTTGCAGACGATCTGGCTATGTGGACCTCTGAAAAGAATCTCACCATAGCAAGAAATCGGATGCAGACGGCCCTAACATCGCTGGAAGAGTGGGCGAACTCATGGCTGGTCAAAATAAACGAGGAGAAAACCACGTGCACAATATTCTCGCTTTCATTAAAACCCCAAAGTACCAAATTAAGTCTAAATGGCAAAATCCTGCAGCCAAACGACAACCCAACCTATCTGGGAGTCACATTTGATCGGCGCATGACATGGAAAAGTCAGATTGAGAGAAACCGAATGAAAGCCAGAGAAAGAATGGCAATCATGAGGAAACTTGCTGGCACAAGCTGGGGAGCAGACGAAGGCATACTAAAGAAACTGTACACTGGAAGAGTGAGACCAGTTCTCGAGTATGGCATTGCGGCATGGACAACAGCAGCGAAGGCGAACTTCGATAAAGTTAACAAACTTCAAAACCAAGCCATGAGAATTATAACAGGTGGCATGAAGTCAACGCCAATTGTAGAACTTGAAAAGATTACAAAACTGCAATCCATGACCGATAGAAGAGACTGCAGAGCCCAGCTGCAGTCAGAGAAACTCCGAAGACTGACGGACCACCCAATGTACCAGAGACTAAACAATTTGGGAAATGGGAAACTAAAGCGGAGAAACTTTGCAGAAATAGCCAAAGCAAAGATGCACGAAGATCCCATAAACGCACTAACAACACCAAAACCCATCACTACTGTACGAAAACCTACCTGGAGGCAGGATATATTTCCAGAGGTGGTAGAAAATATACCAGGTATTGCAAACAAAAACTGCCAGACTGAAAAAGAAAGGAGAGACACTACCCTAAGCTTCATAACGAAAAGCTACCCAAGCATGGACTGGACCCATGCATACACCGACGGTTCTGTAACAAACACTACACAGAACGGAGGGGCAGGAGCATTCCTGAACCTACCAAATGGCAGAAAAATAACACTGTCATTCGCTACTGGTAAGTACACAAGCAATTTCAGAGCGGAGGCAGAGGCACTGAGGGCGGCAGTGGAAGAAATGGTGACACACAGTGAAAATGAGAGCCATATAGTCCTGCTGACAGATGCTCTCGCCGTAGTGACAGCGCTAAAAAGCCAGAAAAACACTGAGCTTAATGACTTAAGAGCAGCACTCTGCAAACTGTGCCAGCAGTCCGCACCAAAAAGGGTAGTGGTACAGTGGGTCCCGTCACACTGCAACATCCAAGGCAACGAGGAGGCAGATAGACTGGCAAAAGAAGGTGCAAGACTACCACAAACAGATACCAGTATGACGTACGAAGAGTCAAAACGGCTTATCAAAGCCAGATACATGACCAAATGGGAAACCGAACATACTGGGTACACCAAAAACGATGCCTATTACCAGTTGAGCCGAAGAGAGCAGGTAGTTGTCTTCAGACTTCGCACTGGCCACAACAGACTGAGGTACCACCTATTCAACAAATTGAAGAAAGGGTGTACTGACGAATGCCCGTGCGGTACTGGTAAAATGACCACTGAACATCTGCTGCAGAACTGCCCGACATACGAGGATCAGAGAGAGCAGATGTGGCCATTACCAGTGGAACTGCAAGACAAGCTCTATGGCAGTGGCGAGAGCCTCAGGATGACCGCCGCTTTTCTCGAAAAAATAATGGTTACTGTCTGACTGTGTACGCAGAAGAAGAAGAAGAAGAAGAAGATCTCTAGATTATAAACAATATTATTATTCTCTTACATTTTTAGATGCCTAGAATATTATTTATATTAGTATCTCTTATATTTTTAGATGTCTAGATTTTAACCTAAATTATTATTCTCTTATATTTTTAGATGTCTAGATTATAACCTAAATTATTATTCTCTTATATATTTTTAGATGTCTAGATTATAAACTATAATAGTGTCCTTTTATATTTTCCAATTTTGATAGGTTTATAGCTACTTTATATTGTTATCTAAGTTAACTTACATTATTGTTCCATGTGGCTTTTGGAAGAGATGTTTTTGAGATAGACAATAATTTGAGAACTATTACAGTGGAAAAATGTTGTATTTGGGTAGACAATTTTTTGAATCATCAATATTTTATTTCAACCCACCGTTCAAACAGGCCATAGGACTTATCAGTACGGATTAGCTTTTTGGTTTGAAAGACATCTTTAGAAATAGATTTTATCTATGATAAACTAATACATAAGTAAATAGCTTGATTTCATGAGGAACATATGCAGAAGAATAAATCTTATCTATCTTCAGTCCACTTCTGTCATTAGACATTGTGAGGAGGTGTGACCTCCTTTGTTTCATATATTTTGACAGGCAAAAATCTGTTGGTGACTTGCCAGATCAATCCCAGTAACTGTTACCAACAGTTAGGTTGTTAGCCTCTGGAATATACTACATAACCAAGACCTGATGTTATAGCCACATAATCCCCTTTTTGCAACATATTCTTTGGGAGGCAAGAATCCCTAGAATAATTTCAGTATATTTTTAATTTGAATTTTGCCAGAGCAGCGGCCGTTAAGCCAACCCTTTCAGATTTCCAACTGCCACAGGATTTTTAACATTCCCACCACTGCACACGGGTGTCTAGTCAAACTACTCAGAGATCAGCGGAAATTTTTACCGTATGATTCACATAAACAAATCCAGGTCTCCACCGTGATTTGACCCCGCGACTTCCAGCAGCCAAGTTGAACACCTTACCTTGAGACCACTGGGTCCCCTAGAAGAAGAAATATCTTATATTTTTCCTTAAGTAAGCAATTTTCTGTTATGCTTTCATTTGTCCATTCTGAATTAAGACCAGTATTTGATATATCTCTTTAGATATAAATCAATGTTTGGTTATAACATTTCTCCAAAACCTTTTCAGGAGGAATGTTGTGGTGTTGACTCTTACAAAGACTTCATAGGACTAGAGCACTGGCCCCCTACTACGATTCGCAATAAAACCATTGATCTGGAAACCCCAATCTTGTGCTGCAAAAATAAGTCATCTGATTTCAGCTGTGCTGAGAAAGGCAAGGCTAACCCTAACAATAATTGGTTAGAAACGGTAAGTCAAAGCTGCTGATTTACAAGCAAGTTTAAATGCATTTTTTTATGATAACAGTATCGGAGGTGCACAAATGTTTCATTTAAATATCTCTTCATCAAGACCTGGACAAACTTTAACAGCACAAACATAAATAGTGAATTAAGTTCATGGAAAAACTAGAGTGTAGTTTATGTTACATATGTTCATTGCCATTTGAGAGAAAATTCAGATATGTCACAGCAAATTATACTTAGTGGGGGACAAGTCATCTTTCATGAGCCACGTTTGTTACATCGGCTGATAAAAGTAATTTGACTTAGTAGCTCTTTTTCTACCATTTTGGTGTAGAGAACAAATGGTGCTTGCAATCAAGTTTTCCAGACAAACAAATGATTGACTTGTTGTATGGTTGGTTGTTGTTATTGTTTGCGAATGCCCATAATGAGTAGATAACTCTTTTGAGCGCCCTGAAAAGGACGTTAAGTGGCAGGTTGCAATAGCTTTTAGCTTTCCTCACATATTGAGCGTACTGATGAAGGTGGACCGGGTTCCTCCAGGCGGTTGTGCTATGCTTGACTTCATATGCGTGTCACTCACTACTACGGGAATCACATCAATCCCTAACCTCGTTAGCCAGGCTGCCATGTAAAAGTTTCAAGGGAGGACTACTAGGAAGTTGAGGTGAGGGTCTTGGCCAGTATGTTTTCCTGACTCTGACTAACATGTCTGATCAGTATATTTTGCCTGACCAGACATTAGTCTTCCTCCCCATTTGTGTGGTTGGTATAAGTATGTATTGTTAAAGTGTCTCTGTTATGATGTCTATCTATCTGCCACATGGTCATCCTTGTGTCTTGTAATCATATTCTTCTATGTTATATACCAAAGAGTGGTAGTTGATCATGATGCATTCTCATGAGATAACTGAAACATCCTATTTTTAGTTCTGCTATGTATTCAGCAGAAGTTCAACTAGTTCTTACAATATTTCATAATTTGGCAATCTATCTCTCATGGTATTGATGACTTTGTTAAGATATTCTACTTAAATATCACTTTTTGACTTCATCAATTTATGTTTACATTTATCAACTACAGGTGTGTCTATAATTTCATGTGTAGATTTCTCAATTTTTTTACTAGATTGTATTATTTAAATAAATGAATGAGCTGTTCAAATATTTTGGCATATTTATATGATTTTGTATATGGTATGATTTTCATTGTGTGACCAGGGAATATATTTTTAAAAATTATATAAAAATGTCAACTTACAGCCAAATCTTGGTGTTCTAAGGCATTTGATGTTTTTTCTTGATAATCTCCGTGTTGTGTATCCAATTATGAGTAGAAACACATATAACCTTACTAAATTTCTGCATTTGTCACAAAGAGGTCAGTGTAATATTTCTTACATTCCTCCTCTATTTTTGCTCTCTCCATCAAGGTGGCATTAACTAATTTGCAATAAAATATTTTGGACCTCTGGATGCAAACTTTTCTTATGTAAAACTCAAACACAGCATCACTTAGTTGTGATCTGTTAATCTTCAATACAAGTTCTCAGAAATAACACATATTATATACCAAACTGTTCACAATTGTAACCAGAATACAATGGAATATACATATTTTACAAATGGAGGTGAACATTTGTGTATGATGGATTATAGTTTCATAATCGTTTTTATTTTTTTAAATTAGGAAAAAAATGGTTTCCTTCATCAACACATTATTAAGCTTTAAATCAATACACAAATAACACAATGGCTTGCTATTGACGGCAATCCACAAGGGAAGATGTTCTGAAAGTTGCATCTAATTTGGTGCAGTTGTTTTTACAGTATTCATATTTTACTGAAGGCATGTGAAGTTGAAAACGTGCTCAAAAATAAAAGCACCAATCAACATCAGCATGAGTGTTCATAATTTACACACACCCAGAAAGAATGTTTTTGTTGTATTAAATATATATGTATGCACATTTATATTATACACACTAGTATGGCTGTGGAGGATCTTGAATCTTTACTGAATTTGTGAACTGTTACTACCATTGCTTGACACAAAAGAAAAAGAAAATTGGGTTTCCAAGTACGAAAATAAACATTTTTTCAATGAAACACACACTAACTCTTCTGGAAATGAAAAGTACAAAATTTTGACTTTCGCCAACAACCAAAATAAAACATTTAGGAGAACTAGGAATGGGGAAATATGTGATTTTGTGAACACTTTGTGAACACAGTCGCAAAAGTCAATATATCGGCTCCTGGGTTTTCTGGAAAAATCCTGAAGCCAATGTATTGGTTCCCGGGAATGTATAAGTTAATTCTTTAGATCTTTCATAAGACACTTTATTTGCTGAAGTTCTTTTTTACAAATGCTTGCATTACATTTTGTCTTGGCTGCTTTGACATCTGTGTTACCTTCTAGTTTGCATTGAGTCTGCCTGTTGTTTTGTTGTTCAGCTAGCTTGTACAACACGATCTTATCTAACAGGCTATTGCCTTTGAACTGTCGCCGTGTTGCTAGGAAGTTTTAGTTTGTTACCAATGATCCAACTGAATTATGATGCTCTAGGTACAGCCATAGAGATACAGTTTTATACTATAGCGTTTTCAACAACTGTTCTATAGGACAGGTAGGATTTCTCCTGCGAATTGCCACTCCTGTCGCTGAATTTGCTCTGTTAGCTTGGCAACACAAAATATTGTAGGAATCTGTAATCACCTTATGAGAGTGAGAGTGTTCAGTTTGATCCATATAAATGGGACACAGAAAGGCTGCAAACTAGTGTCAAATCTCTTTTCTTTCATCTGTGAATACGCTTTTCACAAGAGTGATTGGGAACAGACCTGATAAACAACTTGATGAGAATCAATAAGAGCAGGCGGGTTTCAGGAAAGGCTAATCAACTATGGACTATCTTCTCACAATAAACCACTTAATGAAGAGAGTATAGGATATACATATGCTTCTTAATAGAATAAGTTAATGAGAGCTACTCAATCAATATTACCGTATTTTACCGGCCAATTAATATACCAATGCAATGTGACATTGGACAAGGTGGTACAAAAACTTTTTGTAGCAGTCCTCCAAGAAGTCTTTACACAACTAAATTGGGAAGATCGATGCATTAACCTCAACAGGGAAATGTAACTCTCTCAAGTTTTACTGATGACATAGTCATCTTTGGTCATAGAATTAGATAAGCTAAGCAATGCCTAAATGAGCTCAACCAAGCTACATCAAAATCATCTTCAAACCTTTTTCAATGACATTGTTGATATTGCATTATTAAGAAAATGCAGGTGGACAAGGTATGTAGTATACACGTCTGACAATAGATAGACATGAAAAGTGACACTTTTGTGCTTCTACAACTATAAATGTCCACTAACTCATCCACCAGTTAGATGGAGAAATACACAGAGACCATTCTTAGTCCAAAATGGTTCTCCAATGCAATAGATAGAAATGATCTTAAACAATTTTTGATTACCAGACATCATACACAAATTCTGTCTGTAAGAATACCAGAAATACAGAAAGTTTATTGATACAGATCATTGGCCAATTTTGGTATATCTTGTATGAAATATCCCTTGAAAATGACAAGCTCTCGTTATTTCAAAAGCATAAGCGATTCCACCATTTTGTTTTTATAAAACTATTTTATTCATAGCATACAGCGGCCTCGCATTATCTAATAATTGTCCTCGAATATTGTAGTTCTTTATGTTTCTTCCTATCTACTTTATTAAAAGTATTCTCTGATTTATAATTGCTAAATTTATATGCTTGTCATGTTCTTTAGTTAGTTTGCTTAATTGTCTTAATGGCGTAAAATATCCAGACATCCAATTCCCTTACGGAATTCAATTGAAATTTACTCCAATTTTACACGGTCACAAACTTTTCAGCCAATTTTTGACAGCGTGCCACACTATCAATCTGGAAAAAAAGAAGTAGTAAAGGAATATATTACTATTAAATTAAACAGGAAACATACTTGAACAAAGACCAAGTTCAATTTGTTAATAACATACATTACAATAAAACAATCTTCATGATGAAAACAGGACTGCTCAAATGAGAATATATTACTATTGCAAACAATGAAAACCCATTTAAGATAGAAAGCTTTCCAACTCATGGCATTGTGCACCATGCTAATCACACAGATCAAAAGCTTGCCAAATATGGAGCAGCCATCTTGGCTATATAGAAAGTTCTGGAGTCATTAGCACATATGTAATACACGATTAACAGAATAAAGAACTTGTTTTTCTGGGGATTAAGGAAACATACTTGAACAAAGACCAAGTTCAATTTGTTAATAACATACATTACAATAAAACAATCTTCATGATGAAAACAGGACTGCTCAAATGAGGATATATTACTATTGCAAACAATGAAAACCCATTTAAGATAGAAAGCTTTCCAACTCATGGCATTGTGCACCATGCTAATCACACAGATCAAAAGCTTGCCAAATATGGAGCAGCCATCTTGGCTATATAGAAAGTTCTGGAGTCATTAGCACATATGTAATACACGATTAACAGAATAAAGAACTTGTTTTTCTGGGGATTAAGCGAAGACAAATAATAAACCATGTCTAAGTACTATTGAGGTCATTCACGATGTGAACAGATACTTGGCAGTGATCATTTGTGTTGCTATTATGTCACAGTGTTTTTTGTTTTCCCCAGGGCTGTTATGATAAACTTTTCCACATGGTCGTAAGCAACTCCTTCGTAATCTCTATTATTGCAATCCTACTTGCTTTCCAGGTAAATTGTTTGTCTACATATGTAATGCTTTTATTATTTGTCCATACACTTGTTCTTACACCCACTCAACATATCCACCCACTCAACATATCCACCCACTCAACATATCCACCCATCCAGATACCTATATTTTTAAGCCAGGTACCATTCAGGAAAGAAGAACAAGAGGGCACAACTACAAATTGTTTAAAGACAGTCCAGATTTGATATTAGGAACATTTTTTTAGTCAAAGTGGTGAATTCTTGAAATGCATTTCTGCAAGATGTAGAAGAAGCAGAGTCAGTTAATGCATTTAAAATTCGATTGGATGCTCACAGTATTTTCAGTATCAGTGGAGTGAAATTTTAACTGGTTGTACACATACTTTGTAGAGCCTTCTAAACTAATATAACGTAGTTAAGTTAAAAAATAATTTATCTTTGTATTCCTACTTAACATCAATACATATACTTGTATCTTTGTATCCTTATCTTCCATTCACACAGAAACTATTATATCTGTAGTTCACATATGTGCATCTATGTGCCCATGTCCACATTTAACACGGACACAAATATCCCTTTGTCTCCACAGTTTGTTATGATTTTCTTCACTATATGGATACTCTGTACCATGGACAACAAACTTGACATTATATAGCAGAAACATGAAGAGATGAAACTTGTGTACAAGTGAGACTTTTGGTGAGGAAAGAGTCATAATAAAGAGTCCAAACTACAGTCACATTAACTATTAGTGTAATTCATAAATTATATCTGATTTGGAATTTAATTTCATGTGCATATGGTTCTCAACCTGGTGGTTTTGGACCCACAGAAGCTCTTAATTAACTAGCACCAAGAGATCTTTAATGTGCTGGTGAACATACATTTTTTTCAGTATTAAAAATACAATTTTTTATATTTATAATTTTGCAGATGTCTTATAATAATTTAGAGAAAAAAAACAAGACGATGGATCTGATATGCAATAGACGTACACCTTTTTTACTGCATAATACATGCTCATATTTGAAAATTGTTTACAATTTACCTGTTATGAAAATTAATTTGTGATATATCTTTCTCCATATTTCTGTATATGGGTAAATAAAGGTGTTAACACCTGCAGGCTACGTAAGGTTTGGAACTGTTTTTTGTTGATGATTCCTGCTAATGCTAAACCAAACATCTAGTGCCTCTAACATACCAATACAATTCACTGAATTCTCACATGTGTATCCCCAAAATATATTTTATGCTATATCATGAGAAGAACTTCCATATTTTCAAATGTTTCAGTTATTTTTGTTATGTGTTCTTCTGATATAATTGCAATTAAAATCATCATTGGCTAACAGGAAAGAAAATGTGTAAGTGTTTGAAAAACTATGATGAGAGACAAGAAAATAGAATAGAAGTCTATGTAAAATTAATAAAAAATGGATTAGAACAGATCAGAAATTTGTGGAATAGATAGATTACATAATGTCCCTGTAACAAACTGTTTTTCTAAATGCAAATGATAATTATTAAATAAAGAAAAAGAAAACGTTTATTTTGAAATCAATGTTGAAATCTGAACCTCAAAATCATTTGCCATACCATGTTTTTCTGTAAATTTGATGTTATTATTTGAAGTAATTTTCCAAAAAATATTTTAAGTGTTATATTGTTGATTATTTTTGGCTTACACCGTAAGTTGACTAGTTAAGCTAATACATTCTGTTATCTTTCTCTTTAATTTAACTGAACATTCTGTATAACTAATGGTTGTGGTATTACTGAAATTAACATCTTTATACTGGTTCAGAAAACTCTACAGAGTCTGTATACAACCAGTTTTAAAAAAAAAATTCACTTGATTTATAACAATTATGTTTATCCAATTTATTCTTGAATGGCTATACTATTTCCCATGGCAACGTATTCCAAATATTCATCACTCTCTGACTAAACAAATATTTCCTAATATCAAATCTGGACCTTTCTTTAACTAATTTATAGCTGTACCCTCTTGTTCTTGTAGGTGACTGTACTTTGAAAGACTTGTTATAGTCAAATTGATCCTTTCCATTGATTATCTTATAAACTTCTATTGTCACCTCAAATTCTTCTCTTTTCCAGACATTATAGGCCACTTTTTTCTGAGTCTTTCCTCCGTAACTAAATATTGAAATTTAACTTTGTTTTGTCACTCTCCTTTGTATGCTTTTCAGCATATTTATATCCCATCTATGAGAAGGACTCCACACCTGAAAACAATACTCCAGTCTTCAGTTCAGTTCAGTTCAGGTGCCATCTCCGTATAGAAGGTCGACTGCAATGGATCTCCAGTGTACTCTATCTCTTGCCGTAATTGTGCAATCTGAGAAGCTTTTTCCAGTCCATCTCCTGATATTATCCACCCACTTAAAGCGTTGTCTGCCTCTTGAATGACTGCCTTCCACCCTACATTCCAGTATGGTCTTCAAAAAAGGTATGTCTTGTTATATGACTAAAATAATGTAACTATCTAAACCTGATTTCGGTTATTAATTCTCTTTTCACCCCCAACTTTTTCAATGCCTCCAAAGTTTGTTCTTCTCTTTCCAAGAAACGCGACCCAATCGAAGGCTTCAATACTCTTTTCCAACTTGTTATTGATTGTCCTTGTTTCTGCGCCATAAAGTAATGATGTGTATACATAACACCTACAATTATCATTTTCAAATTCTGATTTATCTGTGTGGATGTTGGTATGTGTCGCATGTTGTCGAATCCCATCTTGGCCATACATATTCTCTTTCTGATTTTTTTTTCACACATGCCTTCTTCCGTTATTAAATGATCTAGATAGGAGAAACTCTGTACCTGTTCAAGTAGTTGATATTTTATTTTTATCTGCATACATTGTTACTTGCCACTTTTCCCAATTATCATAGTCTTTGTTTTCTTTATATTTATGTGCAGATTTACATTAAATTATAGCCCAATATTTGAGAAAATTCTCCGCTGCTACTTCTGTCAAAATTTGTGAGAAATCATGCTCATATATATGCAAATTTGTTGTTTCTTCTCTTAAAGTGCCACTTCAGCGGTCGTTTATCTTGACCATTCACGCGCCTCCCTCACCGCCTGTCTTTGTATACAAGGGATAAACAATCACTTAAGAGCTTCTGCATTTCTGTAGTACAGAAGCACTGGGAATCTATAGTCTTTGGCTGTCCCCAGCCTAACTGACAATGCAACTGTTTTTTCATTATTAAGAGTTGTCTCTAAGGATAGCCATTTTACGGGACAATCAAGTCCTACCTAGCAATCAGCGAGTAGTGTAGATCATGAAATTCAGTCAAATACATATGGAAGATAGCTAACAAATGTATACTATATTGTATTTGGACAGTGTTATTGCTGTTTCCTCTGTTAGAATTTACATTGATCAATATTCTTGTGCAACTCAATGTGTATGCTGTCTTCTATCATCCCGCTAACCTAAGATTCACATTACAATGATTCTCTGAGGCTACTTTTGTTAACTTCTCGTGGAATTATGTTCATATCTTGAACTATGATCATTTAACTTAACGTCTTTATACTGGCTTAGAAGACTCTACAGAGTCTGTATACAACCAATTTCTTGAAGGAGGGTTTAACCGATGTGCCAGTCCATCTTAATAGACTAAAAAAACTAGAGCTAAGTAGACCTGCAGCCAGTTAGACACCATCTATAGCTGCTCTTAACAAATCATCTCGAGAAAGGTACAAATAACTGTTGAAATATGTTCATGATGTGCTACTTCTATCATCATTCCTTTACCTTTAATCCTTCTTCTTCTTCTTTTTCTTCGTTCGTTCTCAATCTCCCACTACCAAACCCTGAAGGGGCTTAAGTAGCAGAATGTAGTCCAGAAAACGGAATGCGTTGTGTCGTAGTTTACAGCTTGGCTTGGATATTTGCACCTTTCGGTCCAACACATCCGACTTCAGCAAGCATTTTTTGAGTACCGGGTTAGCATTCCCTCTTCGATCCCTTCTCCTTAGCCAGTCTGCCCTGCTGCAGCCTGTTATCCAGGATCACCGCGTGGAGGTGTAGAAGGGTCTTGGCAGCAATGGTTCGCTGGCCCTGATGCTAGCAGTCAGCTATGGGTCGCTAACCACTGCAGCTCATGTGCTGCTCAGCATCTTGATCCCTACCTTTAATCCAAAATGCAACACTGTGTTCACAGTCAATTTTGATTTGTCTTCAATTAGTATTGACATCATGTACAATGGAGTTCAATGTTCACAAAAACTTATATTAAAGTTTAAGACAATCATCATGTCTTAATTTTTTACATTTCATCACTGTTCACATATTCCTTGTTAATAAGTCTGTAATTAAATTTTTATTTTTGCTCATAACTTACAATGTTCAAAATATTTGATCTAAATAAAACGTAAGTTCTTGATTAAAAAAAACACCTTTTTTCTTAGCGTTGCTCTAATTATATATGTACTAGAATATATTGCGTAATTTAGAGTTAGCCTTTATTTGAGAAATGTTTGTTTGGGACAACAATCACAGGAGGAAGAGGAGTTACAGGAACATCAAGACCACACACAACAAAATAATGAATATTATCAGTCTTACATAAGAGAATAAGTGTTGTTCTTAAGAATCAGTCGCTCCACAACAAGATGATGAATGTTATCAGAAGAGAATTGAGAAGCTCCAGTCACACCAACGTCAAAACTTGGCTCAGGCAGGATGTTACCGATGAGTTATCTACAACATTGTTTTCTAACCGATGATCCACAGACCAGTGACGTTCCCAATACATTTTCTGCCGATCCGCAAAAAGTTATTGTGGCTTTACACTTTTATGGAAGTCATCACTTAATCGTCATGAAAAATAAAACCAGATCCAGTTGTCTTCTGATGCCACTCCATAGTCCAAATACATATATATATATATATATATATATATATATATATATATATATATAGAGAGAGAGAGAGAGAGAGAGAGAGTTACAGAGCTTGAATATTGTTGGTTGTTTTTTTCGACTACTGATTTGTTGGAGAAGACTTTTTCAACCTGTCAGGGACGAAAATGACGCAAAGAAACAAAATTGATTTCAATGCAGTACTTTGTCTCTCAGAAACAATCATGTAGCTATGGTTTTAACAAATTCCAATAAAATAAGCAGCAACAGATTTCACACAAACCTTTTTTAAAAAATGATTTCTCAAAGTATTTAATCATTTGAATTTGTATTTAATGCTCGGATTCTGGTTATTTCAAATGACTACTTAAGTTTTATTTTATAATATTATATTTAAAAACTTGAACACGAAATACTACAAAAATTGGTTGTCATTTCTATGTGAGCTATGCGTAAAAAATGTTTCCTATTTTCAACGGTTTGCAAATTTTTTTTCTCATATTATCACTGGTCCGCAGGCTTAGAAATGTTGGGAAACAATGATGTACATCATCCGATGTCCAACAGGGCTGCATCATCGCCTCTCCGCTTTTTTTCTGCATCATGGCCGGATACTCGTACAGTCTTCTGCACACAACCCAGAAGTCCTTGTCAATGACTCTCTGGTAACCTCATTTACGATGATGACGTTCTCATACCGAGCCACGATTCTCACGCCCTGGTAGCCCCTTTGGAAGTACTAGATCTACCAGCTACCCATCTTGGCTTGCACACATTTGCGGGACAAAGACAATAACCAAAAACCTCAGAAAGGTCCCCTCTGCATTCGACATCACCTAGAGAGACAGCCCTGTTGTAGCCACCGATGACTTTGTCTACCTGGGCAGCAGACAGTTCTCTGACACACGCGTCAGTCACGATATCATTTATTGGATAAGACTGGTGGCTTTGTCCATTCACTTGCTCCGTAGAGATTCCAAGCAGAGATTTTACCTGAACTTGACTTTGTATTTACTCCTCCTGTGTCGTCCTGATCCTCCTGTATGGTTCGAAGACCTGTACACTACTACAGTTGAACCGGTAGCGTCTTGAGGCCTTCCACCTGATCAGTCAGAAGCGCATTCTCTGGATCGACTGTCACAACCTGATTTCCAACAGTGAAGTTTTGAAAGGCATTTCCTTGATGATTGATTGCCGTCGCCTCTCCCTCTTTGGTCACGTTGCCTACTCCCATGGGTAGTCCCGGCCTACGAGATACTCCGGCTGGTCGGGAAGGGGCGGGGGCGGGGAGGGGGGGGGGGCTAGGGGCGAGAAGAAGCCGCACATCCTGGAGACATCCTTGGAACACCTGGCTGAACTGCAGGCCATCTGTGACACGTCAGCCAGATATGGTCATGGACATGGGACGGTTTTGGTCGCCTAAGCGTGCTTTTGTATTGAGAAAATATTAAGTGTTAATCTATAGACTCAGTAAGGCCACAACAAAATAATGGATGTTATCAGTCCTATAGAAGAGATCAGGTGTTAATCTTTAGACTCAGTCAGGCCACAACAAAATAATGGATGTTATCAGTCCTATAGAAGAGATCAGGTGTTAATCTTTAGACCCAGTCAGGCAACAAGAAAATGAGATTCTTTCAATTCAATAAATTAAAAATATATATTACCAGTGAATGTAACTGAGGTACTGATACAGTGGCTTCTGAAAATTTGCTACCAAATTGATAAACATATATGGTGCAAAGAAAGTACGTACTTATGGCCACAACTTTACCATTTCTAAAGAGTTTCTATGTAGATATCAAAATATTGGGTTGAACAATAAATACATATAACATTTGGTTAAATAATATATACACATACATTGTGTTGAAAAATATATAATAAAAATCATTGTGTTAAACAATATTTACACATAACATTGGGTTGGGTAATATAATATACATAACATTGGGCTGAACAATACATTATACATACCATTGGGTTGAAGAATATATTATACACAACACTGAATAGAACAATAGATACATGTAACATTGAGTTGAACAATATACACGCATAACCTAGAGCTGAACAATAGATACACCTACCATTGGTTTGAGCAATATATACCAATAACATTTGGTTGGACAGTGTATACACGTAAATTTGGTTTTAAAATAGATACCCATAACATTGGGTTGAATAATAGATACACAAACCATTAGAATGAACTAGATCTCAAACAAACTACTAGAATGAACTAGAGCCAAGCAAACCATTAGAATGAACTAAATCCATGCAGACCTTTAGACTGAGTTAGAGCCAGGCAAACCATTAGACTAAACTAGAGCTACACAAACCATTAGACTAAATTCGATCTACACAAACCATTAGAATGACCTAGAGCTACACAAACCATTAGAATGAAATAGAGCTAGAAAGCCATTAGAATGACCTAGAGCTAGAAAACCATTAGAATGGTCTAGAGCTAGAAAACCATTAGAATAACATAGAGCTATAAAACCATTAGAATGAACTAGAGCTGAGCAAACCATTATAATGACCTAGAGCTAGACAAACCATTAGAATGAACTAGAGCTACTCAAACAATTACAATGAACTGAAGCTACACAAAGCATTAGAATGACCTAGAATTAGGCAAAACATTAGAATGAACTTGAGCTGCACACAGCATCGGAATGAACTGGAGTTAGACAAACATTTAGAAAGAGCTAGAGCTACACAAACCTTTAGAATGAGCTAGAGCTGTACAAAACATTAAAATGAACTAGAGCTACAGAAAACACTAGAATGAACTAGAGCAAGACAAACCATTAGAATGAACTAGAACTAGACAAACCATTAGAATGAACTAGAGTTATACAAACCATTATAATGACCTAGAATTAGACAAAACCATTAGCATGACCCAGAGCTACACAAAACATTAGAATATACTAGAGCTAGACAAACCATTAGAATGAACTAGAGCTAGACAAACCATTAGAATGAACTAGAGCTACACAAACCATTATAATGACCTAGAGTTAGACAAACCATAATAATGACCTATAGTTAGACAAACCATTATAATGATCTAGAGTTAGACAAACCATTATAATGACCTAGAGTTAGACAAACCATTAGAATGACCTAGTAGTTAGACAAACCATTAGAACGAGCTAGAGCTACACAAACCATTATAATGAACTAGAGCTACATATTAATAAGATCTGTAAGAACAATATATATGATATTATATCTGTAACATAAAGCTGACAACCGCTTTTTTCATCTGTATTCGATGTTTTCACTGAAAGCGCATGAAGAAGAAAAAGAAGAAGAAAACTTAGAACAAAGAACGATATTTTGTTATTGGCTATGCTTGTGACTATTAATAGTAGTATTACACCTTTCAGGATTTCTAATTCCTTGGTCTCTTGAATTAGTTATTGTACGAAACCAGTTCTCACCTCAATCTGAGGGTCTTTGTTTTTCGATTTCTGTTGACTATTTATTTACCTCTATTTTTATTATTCATGATTTTGTTGAACTTATTTGTTGTGTTATATTTATTTAGGTTTATTCAATGAAAACAGAAACACAATGGATTCCTATTTCGTGAATCCTAAGTTAGATTTAAAAAATATGCAGTTGTCTCTCTTTGACATTACAAGTATCGAACAAAACGATATTTGGGCGCGTCAAAATGAGACATTTATCCGGCAGTAAAAACAATGCTGTCGCAGTGTTTCTATCCATTGACACTTTCATTATGATTAACACCAAGTTAATCCTAGTGGGTTTAGACCACATTGTTACTCTCTGCTGACGACAATCTCTTAGAGTGGCAGTAAGGCGGTTTTTTGTGTGTGTTATACTTAAGCCTGTCTTTGCAAATCATTCATACAATAACCATTTACCCTTTTAGCTAATGATGTTTTGTTAAAAAATTAAGCAGCTCAGAGAGAACCACAATAATGGTCTTCGACCTGCTTCAAGTATTTGAGGCTGTTATATTTCCAAGCTGTGATTCGTTAGAGTAAAAGCAGTTTCTTTTCTTTCATAGATCTTCATGCGACCATTACCTATTTCTTATTGCTCCCTTATTGATATGTTATTGTGTGTGCTGTTCTACCAAAAGTACATTATTTATCTCTCGATGTAATCGCGTTTGATTCTTGTGATGCCCAGATAAACAAGCTATTGACTCGCATAGACCTGTATCGTACACGGGGTACTGTTTCTAGAGTTTTTCTTCAAACCCAGAAGACTTCTACCCACTCTGCAGACGTTTGGTTCCTGCGAATGGAAAGGGTGTGGTAAACCATGAGTTATATAGCTTTCTACCTTAGGAGTGACAGACCACAATATTAGTCGCATTTTACGACATACTACTAGCGTACTGAAGATGTGGTTGGCCGAATGGTGTCGATGTCTGCCTGCCGACAATTAGGGATCGAATCTCCGGTAAGGGATATTGTGTTTTTCTGATGGAGGTGAAGAGAAGTGAACATAGCCAGCACACTGCGAGAACAGTCGCAAAGCGGCCTGTAGTCCTTCAAACCCATCATCTACTCTAGTAATGGGAATACAGTCCATGTCAGTAAGCCCATTCTCGTCTCAGCTACACTAAAGTCCCTTCCAGAAACCACTCGAGCAATGGAAATAAGGTCGTGCGTCAGAGCCCATTATCGTCTCAGCTACACTAGTCCTTGCCAGAAACCACTCAAGCAATAACAGTGTGTTAGAACTTGATCTTGCTGACCTTGATGACCCGTTCCTCAGCGTAGCTGCGGGTCCCAACCTCGTCTCTAGCGAACCCTGTCTTGGGCCACGTAAGTCTAGGGCGTGGTAAGTACTCCTCCAGAGTCATCTCTGATGTTGTGGCGTACAGCAAGGGAGTCAAACCAACGCATTGGAAGTCTTCCCCGCTATATCTTCTCACCGGAGGTACCAGACTGCTGTCGCCGTGCTCCACCGACCATCGTTTCGTCGTAGCATGGAACCTGCCCATCTATATTTTTCATTGTCTGCATGGATTAACGCATCATTAATTAAGGACATTCGTCTTATGTCAAGAATTGTGGAGACATTTGCATTTCTTTGGGGTCCAGAGAGTGATTCCGACCAAGCCTCTCTCAGGGAGGCCTTGGTCACTCTCAATTTTGATTTTGTTAGTTTCCACGTCTCAGTGGCGTAGGACATCACAGGGAGTACAATGGTATTGAAGAGAGAGGTTAGAAGATTCTGATCTTTTCAGTCGTCTAGGATAGTGTTAATAGACGAGAATGCTGGTGAGCCCACTCGGCTACGTCTTGTCAATTCAGGTTCCAGGTTATTCTCCATATTGAAAAGACGCCCAAGATAGATGTACTCATTGACATTCTTTATTTGTACCACTTCAAGGAAGACTGGATTTCAAATGGCTAAGTTATTGCGCAACACTTTGGTTTTCGAGGGATTTATCTCCCTTCCCGCTTTTTTACCCTCTCCATCGAGTAGCTGCATCATTTGGTTGGCTTCTGCTGCTGTCTCTGTGATGAGCACTATATTATCGGTAAATAGAAGGTGATTTAGGCGTCTGCCGTCAATAAAGATGCCAAAGGAGTCCCAGTTACATATGCGTATGTTAGATTACATTCACAATTTGCTGCCCTCTTTACTTGTCATTTGTTTCTATTGTCTTTGTTGCTTGTCATGAAACGGATAGTATGCAACGGGCAAGTTTTCTTTCTTGTTTACTAGATATCTGTTCGGATAAATGTTTGATATTACTAATGCAGTTATTCACTGTAACTGGTAGTATAAACATCAATCGAATATTAAATTGACGATAAAACACGTAAGCTATCTTCGTGATGAACCGTCGTAGGTTTGAATATCAGAGAATGACAATACTAATGATAATACAAACTTTTTCATTACCAGCAGTAAAAGGAAGCAATATTGAGGTATATGTGCAGTATCCACCAACAGTTGATTGTCGACCAATATCAACTGGTTATCAGCTATCCTTTACACGAGAGGTGACATCTCGTTTTGCTCAATAACGGTTCCTGTTCTCTTCGTCCACCTGTTCTGACATTACATGCTTCTGGTCTAAACAAGGACGAGTCCAAGTGTAGAAGGATCACCGACACGATAGGATACTGGCTTCTGGTAATCAGTATGCAGGAAATCCAGGCTTCCTTGAAGTATACATCGATCTAATACCCTAAGACAAATATTTAGACACAGCTGATTGCAATAACAACAGCGTCAACAACAATGTCGGGAAATGTGGTTGAGCATTTTAATCTTAGTTACAAATATAATATTGTATCTACATCTACATCTACCCTCTACATCTATATCTACATCTACTACATCTACATCATAATATACTCTTTAATTATGTCGTTACCCTCACATGTAAGATGTCTTCTACTCCCACATGTAAGATGTCTGGCAACATTGAAATTCAAGATGAAGATATTCACCCCAAAAACCCAAAATATTTCAGACTGATGCCTCTTAAAAATTAGCAGCACTGAAACAACATTAAGATGAAGATCTTGAGCAATGTACACAGCTCGGAGCAGAACACCCACGATTGATCATACGGTGGATCCCCTTCCAATCTCATGGAACTCGGTTTTATATTTTCACCACACCAAAACGATCAATGTAAATTAATAGAAATTACCACGTTAGTAGCAGCGTCCGTTCAAGTTTAATCGTTAAATTACCTTTACTTTCATTAAAGCCAAGCCTTTAACTGCCGGATACGGGCGGGATTGGTAGCCTTCAACTCCATCATGACAACAACAGACGCCACAATAAACACCAGACTACGTGTGGACATCTTCGAATCGGAAGTCCTACCAGCGCTCTGCTATGGTAACGAAACCTGGTCTCTAACAAAGGCTGCAGAGAGCCAACTGAGAATATCACACGCATCTCGTGAAAGACACCTGGAGGGCATAATTCTCAGATAACGGCGGCGAGACGAACTACACAATAGCGACATCCGGAGAATATCACACATCAAGGATTTCCTACAGTACGTCAACCACTCAAAACACCATTGGGCAGGCCATATAGCTAGAAGACAAGACGAAAGATAGAGTACCAAAACTATCATGTGGTTCCCGCGCGACATAAAGAGACCTCGGGGACGGCCTCCAACTAGCTGGCGAGATTCACTAGACAAGCACAACCCACACGACCCCACAACAGATATACTACTATCACACTAAGAACTAATAACTGCTTCCCACGATGCGCCTCCTAGAACCTAATGAAATAGAAACCATCACTGCACATAAATAATTTTGTGCAGGTGTTCTGCGACACGTCAGCTGCAATACTGACACTCATGCTTCTGCTGAAACAAAAATAATTTCTTTTCTTGGATGTGTCTGATAACTATATAAGATAAACTGTAAAATTTTCTTGTTTGTAAATACATGCAAAGCGGTCAACTTTATCATACCTGAGATGTAAAGGTGGGTCTTGGTCACTCCATTCCTCGTTTGTCCCGGATCTTGTCCTAAATTATCTTTTGTAGATGACTTTTATGTCTGATGTTGCGTCCCGGTCAACTCAATCTTAGTTGTATCATTTTCAATATTTGCTTTTGTACGCCTACCTCAGTGAGGACATTGTCAACGGATCTTCTTTTTGTCCATTTCATACGCTTGATTCTACGGTATCACCACATTTAAAACGCTTCAAAGCTGTTTTAATCCTTTTATGCTAAATTCTATGTTTCAGCTACATGAAGAGCATTTGGCCATAAATGAGTAGTGATTATTATTTTTCCTAGTTTCTGTCCTGATATTCTTGAAGTTAGGTATTTTTCTCTGCCAATACGTTTTCTGTCAATGCAATTCATGTCTTAATTTCCATCTCATTGCGGGAATCTTCAATGATGGTTTGCCCGAAATATGGAAAATTCTGTCCATATTAGATTATTTCTCCATTGATGAATATATTCATTTGTCTATGTTGATGGCTATTACAGTATTCTTTGTCTTCAATTTATTTATTTTCATGCCAAACTCTTTGGTGTTGCTGTTAATTTTTTCAAGCAGCATTTGCAACATTGTTACTGATCCTCCAACTATGGCTTATTTGTCGGCAAATTTGATGGCTTTTACTTTCATAACATTGACTTTGACACCCCTATTACAACTCAAAAACAACATTTTCCATCATTATCTCAGAATATAGGCCCTATGTTATAGATACTCGCTGAAATCAAGCAACCGATCATTTATTGATACTTGATCTGTTAGTCCTTCCTTGAATGCAATAATCGCCTTTTGATTTTCATACAGGCTCTGGGGTACCCTAATCATTGGTCTCTCGATACCCATTTGTTGCAACATCTGGAAAAGTTTACCGCAGGAGACTCCATCAAAGGCTTTCTCGAAGACAACACTGGAAAAGTCATTAAAAATGCCATTATTTATGTGCATACATTTATTAAATTAATCCACATTGCAGGACTTCTTTGATGACATTTCTGTGATAATTTTGTCATCGACCTTCTCATAAGCCCATTCCTGAATTTCTCCAGAACTGAAGATGTCGAAGAATGTTGCACCAAATAATACGAAACCTGCAGAAATGAAGAAAACGACCTTCCACTGACTTTGAAGTTGCTGTAGAAAATTAAATAAAAACGGTTAATACAATGTGAATAGACATAGATACTGCAATACAAATCAGGGAAAGCATAGAGTGTGAAAACTATAGACATAAACATTTCATAGTAACGAAAGACAAATAAAACAAGAAATTCATCGCCCAATGTTTGGTTCGATGCTACGAACATGACCTATATCTATCTACTATTGTATTGTTTAT
Source organism: Ariolimax columbianus (assembly GCA_036924085.1). NCBI lineage: Eukaryota > Metazoa > Mollusca > Gastropoda > Stylommatophora > Arionidae > Ariolimax > Ariolimax columbianus. The sequence continues at coordinate 117,260,857 of JAVGWX010000001.1, read as the reverse complement.
AATTCGATGTTTGAATAAGTGACAACGTTTATACATGTAACAAAAACATCATCCACGTGCATGAGTGTGTAGCCGCCAGTCAGTAAATAGGTCACACATGGCTATTTGAAAAAAATAAAAACAACTTAAAAATCTAAATCAGATACGAATATGACAAAACCATGTATTATTGCACTTACATTGTCATTTATTGAGCACATAATGTTCACCAACATTGACACACTTACCTCATCGCATTAGCAATGAACCAAAACCTGCTGCATATAAGTCTTTGGCCTGATGTCTCAGCCACACTTCACGTTCAACCTCTTGACCATTCGTGAAACGACTCCAGCCAAGGTGGAATCATGCATTACGCTGTAGCCCAAATCATGCACATACATTATTCAGTTGCTACACTGTCTATTGTTACTTGCCTGTCAGGTTGAATCCTCTCTACCACCCGCCGTAAATATGCTTCTGTTGCAATCTGAACAGAACAAACAGGTCGGGTTTCATCAGCTATTTCTTACAGTCCTTGAAATAATTTATCGCGACAAACACTTCTCAGCGCATACAGAGTTCATTTCCTTTTGAATATTTCGAGTAGAACGTTCTTTTGGCTCCTTTCCCCATCCTTCCGTACTCCACCCACTCCTACATAACGTGGGTTTTTTTATTGTACACTCTGTGAACACCGCATACATTTTGTAGTTGATCTCCGCACGTGCATGCGACACATAACTTCTGCTACCTAAACTAATCACAAAACTGAATGTTGTTGCAACCTAATGATACTTTCAGAAACTACTAAATACATTTTTCAGCTTTCTCATATCAGCGTGTTACCTACTGACTTAAACATTTTTTTTTTTTTTTACATGTTTGCCTCACTCGTTTCTACTGGCGGATGCGCGCCTATTCCACCCAAGACCGTAGTCAATTGGGAGATATTAAGACGCATAAACCAGTGCTTGGATGCATGTGTGCGTCTGTATATACCTATGCTAGGTGTGTGTGCTCTCAGAAGACCAAAGTGCAATGGAAGGGCCTCACTCTGAAGACGCGTGCGAAAATTGTGCAAGAGTGTGATTGTTGGACAGGGAAAAATGAAACAAGATTGTGGGGAAAGAATGAGAGTTCTGGAATCCCAGCTTTATCACTGACTGACTTACCATCGTATTTTATATGACCGACTACTGACAACGTAAGTAGCTAATTCAAGGTAAAGAGAAAACATGACACGCAATATTCCATTGCTTCCAGTTCGATAAACGTGAATCTATACTTTATATCTGAAGATCAGCGACGATCTTCCATAACTGTGTTGATCCTACACACATCTCCTTTTGTAAATTGTTCGAAATTAATTTAAAACTGAAAAAACAACAACTAGCTTTGCTTCTGCTGAGCTCCTACAAAGACGTAAGGCTACAACAACAGAAGGTTAATACAATAAACAAAAACAACAAATATAGTTTTAAATATAATTGTTTACTCTCCACAAAGACAATATTTCGGACTCTTATGTCGTTTTTCACTTTAGAAGGAGCATGAGAATACAGCATGAGTTGGTTACTTGTGTTAAAGCATTCAAGTGGTTTCTGTAGCCTTTAGTTTTGCAAGATGAGATAGTCAATCACACGCGCGAGGTTAATTAGTGGCATTGTAAATACACGATGTTATGAGGTGAAGGAGGGGAAATAGAGGGGGTTGGGGAGTTTCCTTTCTCGCTGCCTTTCCTTCTCTAATAGCAAGCAAAGTACTTATTTATAGATGCCTTCCCACCTTTCTACCCTGCGGGTTACATGTTTACGGAAAGGCTTCGGTGGTAACCCTGACGCAAAATCTGCATCCTATGCTATCTCCAGTCGTCTCGATGAATGTCTTGCCACTGGCAAAAGGTAGCTTAGGCTCTGTGAGTGAGGTTGACAAAAGACGCAGTTTCTTCCTCACTTTAATCCAAATCACCGCGCAAGTCACCCATTTCAGCGGACACAGCAAGTGATACGACTGACAAAAACGGCTGAACAAAGAGAATGCTCTTCATCACTTGTGATGGACAACTATTTTGAGAAGGCACAACATAATTTTGTATGTAAATAGTACACGGTAAGGTCAATTTAAAAAAAAAAAACATGTTTATGTAATGGCTCAGTCACCGTATCAGGACAAAATCAAAACTAAACCAAAGTTTCGGCCACATGTTTTCCGCCAAGGACAAAGAAAAACCGAAACAATTAACAAATCACACAAAAAAAAAACAAATCAAGACTTGATGTAAGAAGAAAATACGATTCGGTTTGCATTTGTCAACAGTTACCAGAAACTGGCCAATAACGGTATGCCAGTTTATGAAATATGAGTAGACCAAACAGGAAATGGTCTACCACTGGCCTTGATTCCGTTACTAGGTTCGCTAACACCTCATTGTCGTTTCCAATAACTGCGTCTCTCCAGTTGTGAACCATTTCAATTGACCAGGACACAAGGGTAAGGTTGATATCCAAGTCACTGGCATCATCTTCTGCTCTACCGATGATCGAAATCTATTTGGGCTTGAGAATCGGCTTACCTTTCTTATCACCACCATCATCATAATCATCATCATCTGGTTGATCAGTCCTTAAACTGGTTCTCAGGTTGTCTGATCGTGTCTCTCAGGTTCGACGCTATCCTCCGCAGTTCCCTTCAGTTCAGCTTAGGATCATGCTTTTAATACTTCTGCATGCCTGATATGTTAAGGTGAGCCATGACGCCTCCTTCCTCTTTTCCCTTGGATCTTACCATCTTATATCTTCCGTAGAAGACTTTGATGTGGCATATTGATATTGTGTCCCAGCCAACTCAACTTTAGTTTTTGTATCAGACGAGAATTACAATGACAAAAAACGACCTTCAGAGAAAAACTGAAATTGCTAATCTCAATAAGCATCAAGATTGAGCTAAAGGAAATAAATGGTCAATACTCATGTATGTCTAAATACACTGTTTGTGGCTGAAACTTGCATTATATAAAAAAAAAGATGAATGGAGAACTTGGAAGCGTTTGAAATGTGGTGCTACAATATAATATATATTTTTATTTATATATACATACACGGATGTGTGTGTGTGCGCGCGCGTGTGCGTGCGTGCGCGTGTGTTGTATTCATCCACATATGACCATCAGTACCGCCTCAGCTTTGTTTTATTCTTAACATAAACATCAAATAGTGAATTAATGCGCTTAATTTGACATCGCATAGACGAGGCTTGATGCTTACATCCTTTGTTACTAGGCTGATCACCATTGGTGAAATGATGCCTGGGAGAGTAGCAAGAGTGTTAGAAATTCAACAAATGACACCTGCAAACTGTGGTGCGATCTCTGCTGGGTTGGTAACACATCCTGCTCCATACTGGAACCCAAACAGAGACACCCCTGTTACAAGCAAAGCCACAGCTCCAACAGGATCCGTGCAGTCCATGAAACCCACGCCGATAAGCAGGAGACCAGCGATCAACATCCCTGAAAGCAAAGACGAAAGTCAATAGCACAACAGAGTGTAAAATTACATTTGTAAGTATGGTCAGATGCATCGCTAGGATGAAAACAAAAACGGAACTTATGACTGTTGCAGCATAGAGGTCTTCATCAGGGACAACACAAAATATAAATAAATTATAGAGGATGAAAAATGATTTGTTAGCTCATATTTTTGTTGTTTGTTCTTGGGAAGACATAGCTGCAGACCGATCCAAATTGAGATGTAACCTGAAGAACTACCTTAGTCTTGGCGAAAATAAGCTCGTGCAACAAAGAGAAGTAAAGAAACAAAGCCGAAAGGAAAAGGAAAACCAAAAACTCAGTAGAGAGTTCCTACTCCAAGGTCGCATCAACTTACAGTCAGATATAACTGAAATGGGTCTACTACTACTGTCCCCGATGAAGGTAATTAAATCGTAACTTAAATTTTATTTTCATCTATGAGCAGTATCTGGCCATACCAATTAATGTTTTTTACACTATTTAAATCCTTAGCATCGCTGCAGTCTTACAATATTTTATATTGTATAACGACAAAAATAGAAACATATATAACGTTATCATATACGTATGCGCTTTTGTTTTTAATGTTAGAATCATTTCAATTGTTATATTATCCATACATCATCATGTTACAAACTCTCTATCATCATTTGCCGAGTCGACTGGTAGAGATGGTCATGGATCTCCCCAATATTTTGTCTCAAGCTTTGATTATTCTGTTGTTGACTGTAAACTATCTTAATCTACCCTTTTGTTATGCTTATATGTCCTGTTTACAGTAATTATGTACATTGTTACAATGTGCTTGAATCCGTATTTCTTTTTATTGTTAGCAAAAGGTCGACACTTTCATTAGCACGCACTGCCGTCATGGATGAAGTGTTAGAGACACCATTGTGCTGATGTCAACATTTTCTGAAATAAAGTGGCCAGTTATTTTTCCCCATCGTGATGCACTCACTAAATGTAGGTCAAATACCCAATTACATTTAGGGCAGGCTAGGACCTGTAGTGTTTGGGAGACGAACGCAGTTGGTTTGCAGCGATATACAAGCGCTATCATTGTTTTGCCACTCAGACACTTAATAACATGCCTCTCCCCTCACCCACCCCCATTACACTGCTAAGATTATTACATTTTTCTGATTAATCTAATAAGCTGATGTTATTTCACACACAGCTTATGCCAAATGGTAGAACTAAACATGTTCATGGATGAACTCACCACTGTAGATGACGTAGACAAGGCCATCAAAGCTTTTTCTTCTAGAAAAACCCCAACAGCTGACGCACAACCAGCAGAGGCATGTACAGAGGCGGGAACATGCCTCATCAGGAAGCTAACTGAACTATTCTACTTCACGTGGGCTGAAGTAGTAATTCCACGAGACATGAAGAAAAGGTAATCGCCAGTAGTGTGACAATTAATTCGTAATTTTGCTGTTGACTATTGATACGCGTACTGCTCAATCGTCTGAACATAAATCTTGAGTTAGACCATCACATCCGGGACAGTCAGTTTGGATTCAGAGCTATATATTTGCAGCGCGTCAGCTACAAGAGAAATGTCGAGAACAAAACCGTGATTTGTAAACTACGTTCATTGACCTCACAAAAACAGTTGATACGGTAAGTATAGGTTTACTATGGCAGATCGTTTCTAAATTCGTCTGCACTTGCAAATTTGTAACCGTTGTGAAACAGCTCTACGTGGACAGCGGCGAGACCTCTCCACCCTTCGAGGTCAACAACGGTGTGAAACGGGGATGTATACTTGCCCCGACCATGTTTAGCATGTCTTCAGCTAAGCTGATGCACTCTACCGAGTATGACATACCAATAAAGTTCCGCCCCATGAATGGTGGTATGTTCAATCCCCGTAGACAGAATGCGATGACCAATGTGGTACGAGACACGATATGCGTTTTCTTGTTTGCGAATGACTGTCCTCTGAACAGTAGTTCAGAACGGAATATGCAGGAGGATATTGACCAGTTCTCTGCTTCGTATGACAATTTTAGCTTGAACATTAGCAGAAAGAAAACTGAGGTAATGTACCAATCAACACCAGGCACATCGTATAGACAGCCAGTGGTTACAGTGAAGCCACAGAAATTAGAAGCGGTTGGAAAATTATTCTACCTCGGAAGCACGCTGGGATCAGTGACTATTGCTGATCAGCTAGCTAATATAATAACAAAAGGCTAGCACACCTTTTGGTTTTATATGCTCAACAGTGTGGAAACGTCGAATGTGAGAGCTGGACTGTCTACAATTGTGACGCCAGGAGGCTAAACAATTTCCACGTGAATTGTCAGAGACGCATACTGCATAATTCACAGATAATAAAATACTATACAGAGCCAATAGGCACTATTGCAAAACGCCCAACTGAGATGGGCTGGTCGCCTTGTTCGAATGTCAAGCAAAGGGAATTCATACTGGCTCCTGGGGACGGCGTGGCCTAGTGGTTAAGTGACACAGCTTACACCCAGAAGGTGCTGGGTTCGATCCCCATCACAGCACCGGCCGTTACCCCGGGGAAGCAAACCCTTAGAAAATGCAGGAGGAAGCAGACCCTTACATAAAATGCATGCTGAAGTCAAATGCACTGGGCCGACAGGCGCAAAATAAAAACCACAGCGCAACTCACACCACCTTGGGGATTAGAGAAATAAGGCGAACGCAAAAAAAAAAAAATATAAAATATTGGCTCCTGCATTGTGAACTGAGTAGAGGAACACGGTCACATGGACACCGACAAAGTGTTTCAAGGACAGTATGAAAGAGTCGGTAAAGTGCTGTCAAATAGACATTAACACATGGGGAAATGTTGCTCAAAATCGTTCAACCTGGAAGAGTGCGGTTAGGTAGCCTGCCTAGGTTAGACGCGCAATTAAGAAGTCTAGAGCAGTAGGAATTCCAGAGGCAGCTGCGGACTTCGTTTGTCAGTCGGGTCGTAGAACTTGACGCGATCGCCGTGATCAGTCCCGAGCGCACTCAAATACTCACAGATGCAGTGTGCCATGGGATTATGTTGGCAGTCCATATCGACGACGATGGACACATTAGTATTTCACATACAACATAAAACAACTGAACATGACATTGTTTTTTTTAAATAGTCATTGTTTCCAAAATATATTTCCTCAATTACCAATTAGAAAGTCATCGACCTCACAATCAATACCCATTTCAATTTCAACGCTATCAGTACTAACACAATATACCTATAGTGTTGCCGATTTTTCTGGCCATAGTCCGAGAACACAGATTCCTCCTCATGACATCGTCGTACAACACCCCCGAGATGTTTGTGACAAGGAAAAAGCCAACGAAGGGCAGAGCTGAGATCAACCCATTCTAGAAGTGACATAAATTATTTTGACATTGATTCACTTGTAAGAAAAGTAATCATTTTAATTGCAAGCGTTTGTAAGATGAACAGCAGATGTAGTTCTCCATCAACTTCTTTATTCTGGGATATTCTCATTGTTTATTCAATCAATAAAACTACCTGAAAAAAATAGGTCATCAACAAATTCGTGCCAGGTCTTCTTGTCACAGACATTTTAAAAAAATCTCTTTCCTATCGTTTTTTCTGTTGTATCGACTTTGGTTCTCCAAATGTGATTATGTCTGCCCCTACATCTCTTACCCTGAAGATTCTTCATTGTCTTGTAATGCTATGTTATTTTCAGTATTGCGTGTTCTATCCATCGCTTGAGCCGTCTCTTTACGTCCCTCTGACACATGTCCGGGTTTTCCACACAGTTCTATATCAATGCTTTTATCACATCTTTCCGTTTCAAAGATACCGATGGATCATATAATTGATGATTACGACGAACACACTGCAGTGACTGAACACGAAATCTTAGTTAATATTTAAACGATAATATGAAACCTTTTATTTGCTTTTTTTCACACAAAAATACAACTTTAAACACCGCACAGCATTACATATTTCTCTTTCACTGCAACCGTAGACTGAATATCTTATTCTAAACAGCTTTTTCTCTAAGCTAACTACTATTCACTGCTGAGTAAACTTACTACTTTTTCCACTGATCGAAATTATTAAACAATATCGATACCTTCATGTATTTACACTGTTAATAAGTCGAAAATTCCAATACGTTCAACCCGTGGCTCTGTCCTTAGTCAAACATTGTTTATAATCAAATCTAGATTGTTCTGCCAACAGCTTTTTATTGTGTAATTGTAAGACGCTTGGGATACGAAATTTGCGCGACGATTTCTTTCTCTATATTTGTTAAACCTTCTTTCTCTCTCTCTCGCTCTCTCTCTCTCTCTGTCACTGAATGCAATGCCATTAATAACAATTCTCTGCTGTCGTTTCTGATCCTAACGATGGTGCTATCAGGAGGGAGAATTTTATATTCATGACATTTCCGTTGACACGCTCTCACGCTGATTTAAACACAAATCTTGTTCTTTCTTGAACTGATGAACTTCAAGAATGGTGCCTCCTCGTGACGGTTTACTTCATTAGGAACCCACACATCGTGACGTCAGAGTCCTTTGTTAAAATCTACGCTTTCATTGTTTCAAAACTGTCTTTAACTCATCTTATATTCGCGTGATAATATCCTTGCCTGTCGTTATTAAAGTACAGTTGATAACGGATCAATTGCTTTAATTCGCCAAGTTGAATTTTACCATGGTCTGTGTGGTAGAGTCTTGGTTTAGTTGAGTAGTTAACTTATCTAAAGAGTCCTAATATGTATAAACACCACGACACGACTTCAACACAGAAAAACACAGTAGCCCCTAACTTGACCATACAACAAAACAATATAATTTATTACAAGAATAATCAAGAAAAAGCAATGAACATCTAAATTAAATAATCATAATATATATTTTACTTCCCCAGGAATTTCAAACAGATGCTGTTGATGATCAAACCGTGTCAACCCAAATTCTATGTTCAAACCTGCAACAATAAAACTTCCCACCCTCAAGAAATATTCTAGCCACAACTTAATGGCTCCAGTTAGCTGGCCGTTTTTCTTTCACACCCTCAACACACAATCACAAACTTGTCCTAACGATCGGATTACGTACTCAGTCGTTCTGTGCATTCACATATAATCAGATCACTTTCAATTAATTGACCTGTACATTCACATTCAATCAGTTCACGTATGACCAGGCGATTTGTGCATTCATATGTAATTAGACGATGTCACTTATAATCGGGTCACGTATTCACTTGTAATCAAGTACTCCGTCGATCTGGGCATTCACACTTAATCAGAACACACATCGTTCCCAAAGTGTCCTGCACATACAACACACAATCAGATCTCATCCTTATGCGATCTGCACACTTGGGTAACCGTTCAGAACATACATCGTTCACAAGGTGTCCCGCACATGCAACACACATTCGGATCTCGTCCTTATGCGATCTGTACACTTGGATAACCGTTCAGAACATTCATCGTTCACAAGGTGTCCCGCACATGCAACACACATTCGGATCTCGCCCTTATGCGATCTGTACACTTGGGTAACCGTTCAGAACATACATCGTTCACAAGGTATCCTGCACATACAACACATTCTCAGATCTCTTATAGTTCACAGGGTGTCCATCATAAGCACTTATTGAGTGCGACTGGCCAAAACTTGAGTTGTATAAAGGTACAGTTACCCTGCAAACTCGCTCATTCTCAGGCTCACTCTCAGCCTTTCTTCCATCCAGACTCCCGAGTTTTAACCTGCAGAGTATTTTATTGTCTCACTCAACAACATGACTGTCTAATGGTCTTCTGTTTGCTGTCCGACCTAGCCATCACTCCAATTTGGAACTATCTCCAACTAAATTGTCATTGGTTGAATTTCCAAGAATCACTGTCACTCTAAATATTGCAGCCGGTCGTGGCAGCATCAAACTGTCCCCAACCGCCATTCACGTCAATTCTGAACGCAAGATTAGTCAGATCCGAACCCCTACCTCAAATCCGAACACCCACCCCTGTACCAGACAAAGTATTCCACCTTAACCCTCGTTTCCTTTGTCGACCTAGTGTTGAAACGGCGATTGAAGCTGGCGTGACCAGCGCTCGTCCAACGCATTCAAGCCATCTCAAAGCACAAACAAGATTGACTCTCACATGCAATAAAATTCAACAAAGGATTGCGGTTTCAAAAAACATATTTAACTTCAGTAAGTCTCACTAACATGTCACATAATTAACTTCAGTAAGTCTCACTAACATGTCACATAATTATCTTCAGTAAAGTCTCACTAACATGTCACATAATTATCTTCAGTAAAGTCTCACTAACATGTCACATAATTATCTTCAGTAAGTCTCACTAACATGTCACATAATTATCTTCAGTAAAGTCTCACTAACATGTCATATAATTATCTTCAGTAAAGTCTCACTAACATGTCACATAATTATCTTCAGTAAGTCTCACTAACATGTCACATAATTATCTTCAGTAAGTATCACTAACATGTCACATAATTATCTTCAGTAAAGTCTCACTAACATGTCACATAATTATCTTCAGTAAAGTCTCACTAACATGTCACATAATTATCTTCAGTAAAGTCTCCCTAACATGTCACATAATTATCTTCAGTAAAGTCTCACTAACATGTCACATAGTTATCTTCAGTAAGTCTCACTAACATGTCACATAATTATCTTCAGTAAAGTCTCACTAACATGTCACATAATTATCTTCAGTAAGTCTCACTAACATGTCACATAATTATCTTCAGTAAGTATCACTAACATGTCACATAATTATCTTCAGTAAAGTCTCACTAACATGTCACATAATTATCTTCAGTAAAGTCTCACTAACATATCACATAATTATCTTCAGTAAAGTCTCACTAACATGTCACATATTTATCGTCTGTAAAGTCTCACTAACATGTCACATATTATGTACAGAATTACACGAAATTGAATGCAAAAGGCAATTGAATAAATGACATTTGACATACGAATAAATAGATTTTGTTTCAATTATTGAGCAAACTTGAATAAGTTAAAACAGTGTCAAGGCTACTTAACTTATCTCGACATGGCACATGATGGTGAATTTCTTGACACTGCACCATGAGTCATAAAAATGGGCCAACGGAATCCACAGGGCTCGTCCAGCGTCATGTTGTGGTCCGCATTACAAGTGGATAGATAGTTCAGATTTGAGAAGATTGGTGCTATACTATTGAATGTGTGTGATAGTGAAACAGCGATGATGGAGAAGAAAACACACATTAAGTGTAAAAGATTATGGTTAAAAAGGGGATGTAAAAATAACAATTTTTATAATAGTGAACGATACATAAATAAAATGAAGATAAAGTAGTTTCCAAACGAAGTTTCTACAGATCTATATGATACGTATGATGGATTACTATTTTCGGCCTTTGCTTCGTTAAAACTGTCTTCACACAGCCCTTGATCCAAGACCCTTTTGAGTTTATGTTCTTTGGGTGGGCTTAGTGTTAAAGTCGTGCCTTCTCGTCTCTGACACATACAATGCTCTTCCAGACCAAACTAGTACATAATCTATTACGAGATGTGGTACATACCTTTTTGAGATCGAAGTGCAACACTTCGTTCAAGTATGTCGGTATATTTGTAGAGAACGCGTAAACTCCCCAGTTGGAGACCAGATCAGCAACTATTACTGCCCACACTTTTGTGGACGTAAGTAATGCTTTCCATGGTATAGGTAGCGGTCTCTTGTGGACAGAAATGACACAAAACATTAATGTTGCATATTTTGAGTTTAAAAAAAAAAAAATTCACTGTACCCACCGGGTGGCATGTTGGGAATATGCTGTTAGGCTTTTATTTTCTTGCCCAATTGCATACTACGGGTGATGTGGTCAGCATTAATCTGGTCACCGTTTCTTCCCAGACTTGCTCTAGTGCTTGATGACTTCGATTTAGTCAACCCTAGACTAGAGAAGTTTGCGATCGAAGAAAGATTCTGAATCACTTGGGCATTGAACTTAGATGGCTTGAGTGGGGAGACAATGCACTTGTTTTAAATAAATGAATAGTAATAACACTTGTATATAAATCGTCATAAGTTTTTGGTGTACCTAACCCCGTGTTTGTAATCTACCGTAGAGTCTTGAAGATGTTACAGAGGGTTGGGGGTTGGTCTGAACAATTATAACCATACAGAACAAGACAATGTATAATTGTTTTGAGTGGATTACGTCTCTGGCGCAACGCAAAGAATTTGCTGAAATAGTAAACATAGTAACATATATGTGGATTACAACTTTATACCATTCCGGTCAATGCTGGGATTCTGCAAGAAGAAGCCAATCGCCCTGTAGTGTTTAGGTTACATCATTGCGGACACTAAATAGATATAACAATGGCTTTATTGGAGTTCAAACCGACGGCTCCAGACCAAGATACAAGTATCCTAGCTGCAAGGCCACACGCTCGGACATATGAATACACCTGGATCGATGAAAGTGTTATTTAATAATGCTCGATTCAGTGTCAGTCAAATACTCTTCTATCAAAATTAGTCTCAGTCACAACTTTCTCTTACAAACTTACTGGCTCGTAATCTATATATTCTCATTGAACATGCCAGTAAAAACGTTACTGGAGGGAATTGTACCTGCCAATGGCAGATCGAGGAGAAGATGGGCACAGGGCAGATCGAGGAGAGAATGGGCACAGGGCAGATCGAGGAGAGAATGGGCACAGGGCAGATCAAGGAGAAGATGGACACAGGGCAGATCGAGGGGAAGATGGACACAGGGCAGATCGAGGGGAAGATGGACACAGGGCAGATCAATGGACAGATGGACACAGTCAGATCGAGGAGAAGATGGGCACAGGGCAGATTGAGGAGAAGATGGACAGTCAAATCGAGGATGAGATGGACACAGGGCAGATTGAAGAGAAGATGGACAGTCAGATCAAGGAGAGGATAGGCACAGGGCAGATCGAGGGGAAGATGGACACAGTCATATCGAGGAGAGGATGGGCACAGGGCAGATTGAGAAGAAGATGGACACAAGACATTAAAGAGGCTCTGACGATAACGGTGACAGAGACGTGAGAGCTGACCAAAGAACCAGACTTTCAGATCGGATATTAAGAGATCGGCATGCTGCTATGAGCATGCTACATGCTGACGATGAAACACACCATTCACCATTGGCAGAATGTCAGGCAGTGTTTGGGGAAAAGGAGAACTGTACCCTTTCAAGCATTTTAAAGAAGGCTACTAAATAAAGTTGTGCATGGGGCTAGGAAGATCATCACGCAAGACCAATGCTACTTGAACCGCTACTGCAGGGTCTCAGACACAGGCTTCCTAGATGAGAACCAGCTGTAGTGGTGGTCTAAGCTTCACATTGAACGAGACAGTGAAAGACATAGCAAGACACCATACCTGCAAGATCACATTACCTTACCCGACATTTTGTTGTCTAACCATTATGTTATTTTTAAGACTCGACATTCTAGAAAACGTCACAGATCCATAAACCTTCTGTTTATTTAAACAAAATGACGACTTGTAAGATAAATGATGGTTCATGTAGCTCGCTGCCAGTACAAACTATTTATCTGCCTTCTTATACCCCTAACTATGCTCAAACCTCATTTGATTCTGAATTCCAGCTGCAGTTTGTGAATATTTTAATTGCGAATTTACTGATTTCAGCGATATAATCTACTAGACATCGTGCTATTCTCTTTTGCACTCCAATCGGAGTATAGGATCACCATTACAATTTACATTCTCTGTAAAGCCTGGTTTCTCAGTAACTTAACTTAACTTAACTTAACTTAACGTCTTTATACTGGTTTAGAAGACCCTGCAGAGTCTGTATACAACCAGTTACATTTACATCACCTTGCTCTAAAATCTATGCGCATCCAGTTTATTCTTAAACGCATTAACTGTCCCTGCCTCCACCACCTCCCCTGGCAATGCATTCCAAGCAGACACCACTCTCTGACTAAAAAAATATTTCCTAATATCTAACCTGGACCTCTCTTTAATCAGCTTGTAGCTATGCCCTCGTGTTATTGTAGGTGGCTGTATTTTAAAAAACTTGTTATAGTCTAATTTATCGATTCCTCTGATCATCTTATAAACCTGTATTAAGTCACCACGAATTCTTCTCTCTTCGAGACACTGTAGGCCCGTTTTTCTGAGTCGTTCCTCATAACTGTAATTCTGGAATCCAACTATCATCTTTGTCGCTCTTTTTTGTATTCTTTCTAGCATGTTTATGTCCCCTCTATGATAAGGACTCCACACCTGTACACAGTACTCCAATCTAGGTCTAACTAAAGCTTTATACAGTTTGACGATCACTTCCTTGCTCCTATGTTTAATATTTCTTTTTATCATACCTAACATTGCATTTGCCTTTTTCACTGCTACCTTAACTTGCTCACTCACCTTTCCTGTATGATCTATTATAACCCCTAGGTCCCTTTCCTTATCTATCTTTCTAATATTGTTTTCTCCCATTCTGTATTTATGTTCCATATTGGATCTACCCATGTGGATGACTGTACATTTATCTACATTAAACTCCATTTGCCAGCTTACAGACCATTCTCGAATTTTATCTAGATCCGACATCAATATATCCACTTCCGCTTTAGATGAGACACTACTGCATAGTTTTGTGTCATCAGCAAATTTTGCAATCATGGATCTCATATCAATGTCCAAATCATTTATATATATCAAGAACAAAATTGGTCCCAAAACCGAGCCCTGTGGCACACCACTTTTCACTTCACTCCACTCAGAGTACTCCTTATTTATGCCCACCCTCTGCCTTCTTCCTGTTAACCAATTTTCAATCCATTTGGCAACTTCGCCACCTATTCCATGTGATTTTAACTTTCGAAATAATCTTTGATGAGGTACTCTATCAAAGGCCTTTGCAAAGTCTAGATAAATAACATCCACTGGCTCCCCTTTATCTATGATTTTAGTAACCTCCTCCATGAATTCTAATAGATTTGTTAAGCATGATCTCCCTCTAGTAAACCCATGCTGACTATTTCTAATTAGATTACATTTTTCTAAATGCATTACAATGTTTTCTTTGATTATTGACTCTAACAATTTACAGACTATGCTCGTTAAACTCACCGGTCTATAATTTGCCGGATCTGATTTTTTGCCTTTTTTGAATAAGGGGATCACTCCTGCATCTTTCCAATCCCGTGGAACAATCCCTTTTGTAAGTGATTGAGAACATAATATAGCCAATGGTTTTGCTAGTTGGTTTCTAATTTCATACAGCAATTTTGGGTGAATACCATCTTGACCTGGACATTTATTCACTTTCAACCCCTCCAATTTTTTTAAAACCATTTCCTCTGTAATACAGATTGATCTTAATCCCGCTGTATCCATGTCTCTTTGAAAAATATCTATAGGCTCTGGGATCTCGGAGCAGTCCTCCTTTGTGAAGACTGTGCCAAAGTACTGATTAAGCAGATTAGCAGCCTCCCTATTCTCACTTATTATTTTCCATGTACTGTCTATGAGAGGGTCTACTTTGTCTTTCGTTCTTTGTTTATTTCTAACATAAGAAAAGAAGCTTTTACTGTCAGTCTTGATCCTCTGAGCAAGTTTTTTTTCAAAGTCTATTTTTGCTGTTTTATTCGCTTTCTGAGATATGTTCTGCTTGTCCAAATATTTTACATATGTTTCTTTTGATTTACCTGCCTCTATATATTTTTGCCATGCTTTATTTTTTGCTCTTCTACATTTCACTACAAATCTAGTTATCCACTTTTTACGCTTGGGGTTTACCTCCCTACATGGAACACATTCCTCTTTTAGCGTTTCTAGAACTGTTTTAAAACTTTCCCACTCCTGTTCAACATCTGTTCCTACAATAATATCTTTCCAGATTATGTGGTTCGCTGCCTCTTTCATCCTCTTAACATCTGTCTTAGAGTAGTCGTATGTTCGCGTGTTTATGTTTACTTCTTTCCCTGCAATAAGATCCCAACGGATGATTTGATGGTCACTTGAGCCAAACAGTTCCCCAACGGTAACGTTTTCAATCATATTTTCCTCTGTGGTAAAAACTAGGTCGAGTATGTTTTTGCCTCTGGTGGCTGCTTCTACATGTTGAATTAAAAAATTGTCAGTTATGCACGTAACAAAAGGTTTTGACTCTACAAGTGCTTCTGCCATATCCCATTTTATTTCTGGATAGTTGAAATCTCCCATTAATAATAATTTCCCTTTACTTGCCTTTGCTATGCTACTAATCAGCTCCTCATCTTCCTCTTTTTGACTTGATGGACATCTATAGCACACTCCAATCACTGTTTTTTCACCCCCACTTTCTATTTCTCCCCATACACTTTCATTTTTGTTACCACATGATAAATAATCTTTGATCGTTATATTAACAGAATTTATACAGTATAATAAAACGCCACCTCCCTTAGTCTTGTCTCCAATTATCCTATCTTTCCTTAACATTGTATATCCCTCAATTTCAAGTTCACTATCTGTAATCTCCTCATATGTCCATGATTCTGTTAACCCTATTATATCTGGTTTTTCTTCTTCTACATACAGTTCCAATTCTTCTCTTTTATTTACTATGCTTCTCACATTTGCATAAAAACATTTTAGTTTGTAATTTTGTTGGTTTTCCTCTTTTTGCTTCTGCTTTATCATTTTAGTGTTTGCTTTTCTACTATGTATTTCACACTTCCCTGACACCAAATTACCCCTTTGACTACATGTAGTAGCTGTGTAGCATATACGTTTTGCACCATAAAGTTGCTAGTCCAATGCACTATTCTCTTTTGTCCCATTTGACGACACGAGTTAATCCATGAAGATTGTTCAGCTCTATGTGGAAGTCTTCAACAAGTCTTCAAATATTGACTAATCTGCGAACTATATATGTTGCAGATATTGTGGCCTTAAAGTTTCTATAGTATGGTATAGCCAGCCATGTGCACACCGTTCTTAGCCACCTCTTATAACATTGCATTATTATTATTTTGTGCTGATCTTTCGGGTCCCGGTAACACTCGGGCAATATATGAATATGAAGTGGTTCTATTATTTCTTCCATAAAAGGAGGTGACAGGATCTACTAAGCGAGAACAGGCAGTCGTATCACTATATTCTGCTATAACCCTTTCATCCAGAATTAAATATTTCTTTGGATCAAGGTGTTGAGCAGTGCATGAGTTGCAGCAGTCAGAGACCATAGCTGACTGCTAGCGCCAGGGCCAAATAACCAGAGCTACCAAGACCCTTCTCCACCTCCACTTGGTAATCCTGGATAACAGGCTACAATAGAGCAGGTTGGCTAAGGAGAAGGGATCGAAGAGGAAAAGCTAACCGGTTCTTAAAAATGCCTGCTGAAGTCGGATGTATCGGACCAAAATATGCAAATATCGCAGACAATCTGTAAACTACGAGACATTGCATGTCGTTCTCCGGTCAACATCTTGCTACAAACAAAACCCTTTTTAGGGCTTGGTAGCGAGAGTTTGAGAACGAACGAATATGAGCAAGAAAATATACTTCTTTTACATTCTTCCACCCACATTTCAGTCACTATCACTGCTATATATCTGCCTTGTGGTTCAGCTGACTCATATCAGCGTCCTGTAGTGTGATACCTCTGGTGGCAAGAACGTGGTCGTTAATGGGAAGTGGTTCGTCAACTTCTAGCTCCCACCTGCCACCCAGCTCTCATTTGTGGCGCCAAGTAGCTGTACAGTACGCAGCGGTCACACCGCGGGGCACTATATCGGCTGGTGGGCTACACCAGGTGAGGTTAGCTGTGGGGTACTGAACCCCTCGTGAGCTAGTCTAATCTTTCTAAGCAAGCGAAGAGCGGACTCGACGGATCATGCCGATGAAATCATTATTTGGTTAATTGGATAGGAATGTCACCCCGAACAACGCAGTGTGGAATGCCAAGAGCATGCCAATACAATAGAACGCCATGTTTGTACACTTGTTACTTCCACCACTCCAGTCATTTTGATTACGTCTTGGCTTTGGACTCTGGGATAGCTCAAGACGGAAGAGAGTCAGATTGTTGTTTTACTTCTATCTGGGGTGGGAACTTTGCTGTTTCCATAATCCGAACACAGTGAGTTTGGGTTATGTGTCTTGGCACTAACCACTTTGAAGACGATGGCCCTCTAAAACTTCAATGTAACTGTTCTCTAAACTACAAGCAATCACAGTCACTATTTTCATTATAAGGAAAATGTTCTTACCGCTTTCGATCTTGATATATGTCCCTCCAGACTGCAGCAAATATAGTTCTTCTCGCTCATTGAGATTCTAGGATGTTTCCCAGGTGTATCATACACAAGGTAACTCCAAGCAATGAACCACACAATTCCAGCAAGACCTTTTTGGGCAATCAGATTTCATAATTACTTCCCACATAGTTAGAAAATATATGCTGTAGTAGTAGCGTCCCTTTCGCACAACCACCACGAAAGCTGGTATTTTTACAGAGGGCCTGTATTAAAGCCTTTCCTGTCCCTTGCTAACGTCATGCACAACGCTCATGTGCAGCCTTTGACATGCTTAAGAGGTGATAGAATATGAACTGCAAATTAATTTCGCGATACCAATCAAAGAGGACATTAACAAAGCATCTGTGCTCACTGAAAGATAGTAACGATGGTAAAGTCACTGGTTCAGATTGTACCTCAGCAGAAGCAATTATGTCAAAGATATTATACCATTTACTTAATACATTTTTGGGAAAGATAGAGCAGACTGGAAGAAAGATTATGTGGTAAAATTGCCGCAGTAATATGGCTGCAGCAGTGAATTTATTAAAAAAGACAAAATGTTATTAACATTGCCTAGAAATATTGAACACGATCGTATTAGAGAGATTGAAAGAGGCCATAGGTAAATAGCTGAGAGATGAACAAGCGATATGTCGGCAAAATAAATCGTGTGTAGATCAGATAGCTACACTACGAATAAGTATTGAACAAAGTGTGAAATGGAATTACCACTTTATGTTAGATTTGAAATGGATTTTGAAAAGGTATTTGACAGTTTTAACAGAGGATCACTCTGGAATTTGCTGAGTTAATATAAAGTGACCCTGAAGTTTACAAACATAATTATGAACACGTATGGACATATGAAGTGGCCCTGAAGTTTACAAACATAATTACTAACACGTATGAACATATGAAGTGGCCCTGAAGTTTACAAACATAATTACGAACACGTATGGACATATGAAGTATGAATTCCTACATGATGGGTAGCCTCCTAAGTTCTTTGAGATAAGAACTGGCGTGTGACAAGTCTCTCTTACCACCACTTCTCTTCTTGCTGGCTGTTGACTGGATTGCGAATTACACACCATCCACCAACGAAAATAGAATTAAATGGCATTTGGCAAAACGACTTGATGATCTGGATAATTTGGCTATTCTGTCTCATAACCACAATCAGATGAAAGATATAATAAGTATATTTATTGAATGGTTACACAAAATAGCGACTTAAGATACACAGAGCAGAAACACAGATTCTGAGAATAGAAGGACCAAACGACGATAAGATTTTGTTGGGGAGCACAAGTAATTTACTAATCGTTGTGTCAATATAGAAGAAGTCCCGGGTACAGAAGGACATTTCAAATTAAGAATACAAATATGTGACTGTGGTTTTATTTACGTTATGGAATGTATGGAAAAATCAAGAAATTAAGTTTTCGACAAAAAAGCATATGTTAAATCTCAATGAAAAATGTGTTCGATTTTTATTGTTCTGTAAAAAAGGGTAATGACGAATGCTACCACAAAAAAGTTTCAAGCTTTCATGTGTAGGTGTCTGGGCTGAACAGAGGGATTTAAATGGTTGACAAAGTCCCTAATGTGGACATTTCATGAACGGACAGTGAAATTTAATGTAAGAATAAGGCGCTAGCATTGTATAGGACACACATTATGGACAACAGCTGACATATAAAGGAAGTCTCTTTTCTAGAATGATTAAAGCAAGAGAAGTCTAGGTAGACCTAAACAC